>JAAALK010000082.1:50678680-51090679 GCA_019279435.1 Zizania palustris | reverse complement strand
TTTTACGATTTATTAATATGTCATCGGTGTATCAATGACAAATGAAGGGACTATTACAATCACTCACTACGGGAGAAGTGCACTTCACCGAGTGTCAAGAACACTCGGCAAGGCATAAACACACTCGGCAAATGTTCGCCGAGTGTAACACTCGGCGAATAGCACACGGTAAATATTACATCGGCAAATACTTATTTGCCGAGTGTTTTTTATCGGGCACTCGGCAACTTTTTTTGCGAGTGCCACAATGTCACACTCGGTGAAAAGAAGGAAAACGGCGCTACGGAAGTATTTGCCGAGTGTGAGTGTAAACACTCGGCAAAGAATGAAACCAAAAAATAAAAAAATGGGTGGCTCGACCACGGGGCGGAGCACACCACGCAGGGGGCCACCGCGGCACGGGGCGGGGTGGGGCAAGCGAGGGCGGCCGGGGCGTGGAGGGCGCCGCCAGGGGCGGGGCCGCACGGGGCGGGGCGGGGCTCCACGCCGGGGGGTGGAGGCGGGGCGGCGGCTAGACGGGACGGGGGGCGGGGCGCCGCGCCGCGTCGGGGGTGGAGGCGGGCGGTGGCCAGTCGGGGCGGCGGCGGGGGTGGGGCGGCGCGCCGGGGTAGGAGGTGGGGCGGCGGCCAAACGGGCGGGGGCGGGGCGCCGCGCCGGCGGAGGCTGGGCGCCGCGCCCGGCGGAGGCGGTGCGGCGGCCACTCGGGTACGGGGGCGGGGCGGCGCGCGGGGACGGAGGCGGGGCCGGGGGCGGGACGCCGCGTCGGGGCGGGGGGCGGGGCGCGGCGACGGCGGCGTGGGCGGCGCGGCAGCGTGGTGTCCGGCCAGTGGTGGAAGAGGAGGGAGGAGGGAAGAGGGAGAAGGGAGGAAGGAGAATGGATAGTGGGGAGGTGGGGAGTATTTAAAATAGTGTTGTGAAATTTTAAAATTATTAGCGCCAATTTTGAAATTTTGTGGGAAGAGGAGTGCGGGAAGTGAAAATTTGTTTGCCGAGTGTTACACTCGGCAAAGCAAAGATCTTTGCCGAGTGCCCCAAATTTGGCACTCGGCAAACATTTTTTTTATTTTTTAAATTTGTTTAATTTGTTTACAATCTTTTTCTTTCACAAAAATATGAAACTATAGTGGATAACGGCTAAAAATAAACTCACAACATAAATATATTTTTTTAGATAATTTAGTTTATTATTTTATACACTTTTAGTTCAACCATGACACGTTTTAATTTAAATCCTAGAAATATAATTAGAGAATTAAAAATAGCAAACTGAACTAAATAATATGAAATTTTACATGGGATAATATACGTAGTATTTTGAATTTAAAAAAAATCAAGATCAATCAAAAATTTAATAATTAATTTGTTTTCAAATTTATCTCATTCTTCTCTAAACTCCAATTACTTCTCTCAAAATATCCAATTTGTAACACTATACGTGATAACTTTATCAAAACATTTTTAAAATTTTATCATAGCATCTTCATACCATCTCATAACACCATCTCAAGTATAATATTTTTCAGAATTATTTTGAATTTGTTTGAATTAAAAAACTATTAAAGTCTACGTTGTAGATAGAGTGTCACAACCTACCATTTTCATAATTTATTTAAATTTAGTGTATAAGAACTCAAAATATACTAAAAAATTAATATGATTTTTTCATAATTTTGGGTTTATATTTTAGGCACTTGTAGTTCAAATTTCACCTATTTCAATTTAGATCCTAGAAAATACTTAATAATTTAAAAATAACAAACTGAACCGAAAAATGTGTAATTTTTACATGAGATAATCTATTGTTGTGTTTTTATTGTAGAAAAAATTTCACGTACAAAAAAAATTTACGTGTCAAACTTATTTCAAACCTATCTCCATTTCTTCTCTAAACCATAATCACTTCTCTTATAATCCTCAATTTCTAAACACTCTACGTGATAATTTTCTCTAATATTTTTAATATTTTTATCACAGCATTCTATGTATCATATAATAACACCATGATAAGTCTCATATTTTTTAGACATAAGTTGATTTTTTATAATTAAAAAACTATTATGCTTCACGTTGTTGAATGAGTGTCACACCCTAAACTGTTCAAAATTTATTTTAATTCAGTTTATAAGAACACTAAATATACTAAAAAATTAATATGATTTTTTCATAATTTTTGGTTTATTATTTTAGGCACTTGTAGTTCAAATTGCACCTATTTCAATTTAAATCTTAGAAACATACTTAATAATTTAAAAATAATAAACTGAACCAAAAAAATGTGTAATTTTTACATGAGATAATATATGTTGTGTTTTTTATTGTAGAAAAAATTTCAAGTTAAATCAAATTGGAAATATCATGTAGACTCGAAATAAAGGTTCGGAAAAAAAAATAAAAAAAATTGGTTTGCCGAGTGTTTTTTAAAAACACTCGGCAAACACACTCTCTTTGCCGAGTGCTTTTTAAAAAACACTCGGCAACCCCTCAAAAAAAATTTTTTTTTGCCGCGCAAGAACGCCGTCGCGACGTCCGTTAGTAACTTGTTTGCCGAGTACTTTTCAAAAACACTCGGCAAACATTTAATTTGTCGAGTGTTTTTTGTTTGCCGAGTGTTTTTTTAAAAACACTCGGCAAACAAATCTTTGCGCAGTGCCCGAGATATTGCACTCGGCAAGTTTCGGAGCACTCGGCAAACTTTGTTTCTTCCGGTAGTGACTGATAGTGACATGCAGGTAATTCTTTGAAATTATAATGGTATGTGAGTAATTTTCCCTATATACTTTAGGCTATGGATCTACAGGTTTCAACGATATAAGTTATATTGAAACATCGAAATTTTCATAATTTTAATTACATTTTAATAATAATTAAGGAACAAGATGAGAGCTACTGTGGTTAGTGGTTAACTGGTTACTATATATACTCTGCAGGATGATGAGTTTTTGACATACATCTTAGGGAAGAATTTAAAACAATTTAGATTCATGGTCTGTATTGTAAACTTAATAGACGTAATATCTAAAAAATATTATTCAAAAGATGAAAATATCACTGTTCTTTAATTTATATGTCAGCTAATTTTCACAACACAAATCCGTCACTTAATAACACATCGATCGGCTCTATATACTGCAGTGTTCACGTGCCAGTGAGCAGCACCGCAGTTAGACTGCATGCTCGGTTTTCATCTAAAAATTGTACTAATTAACGGCTAATATAACTTGTTTTCTACTCCCTCCCTCCGATTCGATCGATTAGTGATATTACTCAAGGTAGACTTGTCATTAATTTTCTAAATATAAGCCGTTTTAGAGCAAGGCTAATAGTATAGTGGGCTGCTACCTTGCAGCCCATTTTTTTGTCTATTCGTATAGTAGTTAGCTCTTCAACATTAATAAATGTCTAACTTGCCTCTCTCACAGAATTTTTTGGTCTTGTGGCTAAACTGGCTACAAGCTTACAACCTGTTTATTCCTCTCTCTTCACCACCTCACACATTTAGCCTGCTTATAACTTGCTTACAGCCTGTTACTATACTTGCTCTTAGGAATTCTACTTGTTTTTTCATATTTTTATATGGTTGTATTTATTAAATAAATACTACCTTAAGTTTATATTGGACGGAGTAGCCGCGCGTGGATAACACTATAGCAGACGGAGTTAGCTACTTGTATTGGCGACCGGCTGGGTAGCTCCAGCCGCCTCAGGTCGGAGAGGAATCAGAGAACCAGAGAGTCGAGCTGAGATCATGAGGTGCAAATGCAGTATAAGGTACATAGCCTGTCGATCCATCTAATTGTCCATTGAATTTCAACCCCAAATCTTAAGAATAATACTTCCTCTCGCGTGAGACTCGATCAGATCTCTCGCGCGAAAAGTTCCAACAATATCGCTTCCATATGTGTTAATTGTAATCTTCGCGCGCGGTAATTGTATCCATCGTCGATCGATCCAATCCATCCGCCTGTGGGGTGCCGACTGCCGATCGACCATGCATGCATGCAGGCTGCAAGGACCGGACCAGCTAGCTAGCTGCATGGCCATGCATAGCCTCAGCTCTATAGGCGCCGCCGCGCGCATGCATGCCAGTCGATGCACCTGCATGCTGCTGTGTGTGGGCACTGGGCCTGCCGGCCGCCGCGCGCTGCATGGTCGACGACGTCGATCGACTACCAGCCGGGCCGGGCGCGGGCACGCACGCTGCACGCATGCGTCGCGTCGACCAGTCGATCGAGGACCGGCCGTCCGCTGGAATGCACCGGTAGTCCTCCGTAATACATGATTTTACTTGTGTTAGTTCATGCGTTGTAACCGGAAAAAGGTACGTTTAAAAAACAGGCTTGATATTTTTTTAAAAAAAACACATTTAATAACTATTAATAAATAGTTATCAGTTTTGTAGAACTAAATTTACGGATAACTATCACTTGCTCCTGTCGACCGTGAGTGCTAATTAGCTGCTTGATCTAGCTAATAGCAGGAGATCACACAACCGGGCCTCCTTTTTTTCGGTCTTGTTCTTGTTTGACAGCGCAGCAGGTTAGCTAGGCAGCTAGCTATATCAATACCAATAGGCAAAGACTAGCTAGCAATCATGCCATTAGCTGAGCTAGCTAACGTCTCACGCCTAACGAGCTGTGACTATTTTTAAGGCCGCGTTGGAAAGCTTATGTGCATGTTTGGTTGGCAGCCACGATTTGCCACGCCACAAGTGTGGCAGCCGCAACTGTGGTGAGGAAAATTGTCGTCACACTTTGCCACACTTTTTCCACTGGAAAAGTGTGGCAAAGTGTGGCATTGTTTTTCCACGCCACAAGTGTGGCTGCCACACTTGTGGTGTGGCAAATCGTGACTGCCAACCAAACAGGCCCAGATTTTATAACGCTGTTTCTAAAGGTTCACATCAATTTTGCAATTGAATAAAATACACACTTTCACTGGAGAGTTTCGTTTCACTATTTTTGAGGCTACCCAGTGTAATTAAATGCAACTAGCTCTCATTAAATACTCTCTCTTCGATGAAACGATTTGGCTCACAGTGGGCACTTATTTCATTTCATCCCGTCTTGAAAACGGGTTAACATCATGTCATGGTGATGACACTACTTCATTCTTTTCCTCATTAATTGAATGTAACGTGAGCAAAAAGCTGATGTGTCGTGATAATTAATACCATGAAACATTGCGATAGCCTAACAAAACGTGCATAATTTTGTATCTGAGTTAGTTAATGCAAATGATTAAAAAACTGACTTATGTTTTTTAATTTTTGATAATTATATATATATATAATTTTGCATAGAGTATTAGATTACACCGTCCCGTGCCCTAAAAACAAGGAATCTCAGGTAGTTTTGAACGTGCTTAGCCTGTAAATTGTTACGTTTGTTTCGTCTTGAAATCACTGTAATCTAACTTATTTTTATAATTTGAAATAAAGATGTTAACTTATTATAGATTATAACAATTTACGTAAACTAATTCAATCCTGTTTATTTCATAACTAAATTACTACGATTCCAATCTAGCTAGTTGTGCGTGTGAGGTCATGTGATCGATGATCCGCATGAAAGCCTAGCTAGCTGTCTGCAAATTAAGCAGCCAAAAATGCAGTGCATGATGCGCGAAATCTTACCAACTTCTGCGTGCTTCCGATAAATCATAAAACATACGCCACGGAATCTTAGGACTGAACACGTGAATTTTATAGAATTTTTACAGTATTAGTATAAAATCTTCAAAATTACTTCATTTCAAAGGAGGTTTAAGGTTCTAAATTCCATTTCCATTTCATACTTTCAAGGGTTATGCCGCCTGGGTATAATTGCCATCCTACTTAAATTTAAAGCTGAACATATTATCAGCTACTCAGATTAGTTTTATATTTAACTTTGTTTCGAGATTTGTATTATATGATACCTAGACTAATCAACGTATTATATTGTATTGTATTGTATTTAAACTATAAACGATTTTTGAGACATGCAGTTATTCATATATGTGATATTTACATGTTATATTTAATCATATTGTTGCATTTCTAAATAAGAACATTGTTTTTTTGGAAGAAAGCAGCTGTGAAAAGGAGGTTTGATCTTCAGCGACAGAAAGGAGGTTGTAGAGCACATTTCACTAATCTCTGTGAAATGTGTTCTACAACCTCCCCTACAATCATACAATGCAAGAGATTCGAGCAATAAATCGAGCAATAAACATCAGTAGTTCAAAGAAGTAGTAACCCCCACTGAATTAAAAACAAACAAAAACAGACAGACCATACCGAATTAGGCTATTCACGATGATGGTTTCATGGGGTGTTTAATGGTATTAATTACCATGTCACATCAGATTTTTTGCTGACATAACATTCAATTAATGAGGGAAGAGAAGGAAGTAGTGTCATCACTATAACATGGTGCTAATCTGTTTCCAAGACCGATAAAATGAAATGAAACGCCCACTGAGAGCCAAATTGTTTCATCGGAGAGAAGGTATTTCATGAGAGCTAGTTGCATTTAATTACACTGGTTAGCCTAGGAAATAGTGAAATAAAACTCTCCACTGAGAGAGTGTATTTCATTCAGTTGCAAAACTGATGTGGATTTTTAATAAACACTGTTATGAAACCTACCACTATGAATAGCCTTGCAACACAATTTAGTCGAGCACCACGGTGGTCTAACAACATCTGTCTACCACAGACAACAATATACTAACAATAACTACTGCGTTTTCACTTCATGATATAAATTGTTTGACTTTTTTTAAAGTAAAAATATATTAACATTGATAATAGAAAACAAATACACTATTAAAACATATTTAATGGTTGATTTAATTAAGCTAATTTGATGTTGTGATTGCTAATATATCTTTCTCATAAAATTTGTTAACGTTGAAGAAATTTGACTTAAAAAAGTCAAGCGGCTTGCACTCTGAAACGAGGGGAGTAACAATCCCATAGCGTAATCCTCGCTGGAAATATGCAAATTTTGAGCATAAGCACCAAAAATTTTAGTTTTCTAGCGGCGGACATAAGACACCCACCTTAAATCGCATATTGTTGAAACAACGAGCACTCAATACAAGTATGTAACCTAACCACAGTCTTAAATTGAGCTTAACCAAACCCTAGAATCCCAAATCCTACATCCGACCACCACCCCGCCAAAGAGAGACCACTCGCATAAGCCCTAGGGGCAGAGGATGATGGCCAGGGGGTCACAACCGCACCTATATCTCTACTATTATAAAGCGGCGACTTACTCGTCCGTCCGCAGCCTCCTTTCCCGTGTAGCGTGCCTCTCACTTCTCATAAAAACCAATCAAAACTTATACCCTAAAAAAACCGGTGCAACCGCCGTCCACCCCTCCGCATGCATGTGGCAACCGCCGCCGCCTACTCGCATGCGCAGCAGTTTCGTCCCTTCCCCTCACTCTCCGTGCACAACCGCCACTCCTCCTCTGCACGCATCATTGCTTCCCCTCCACGCGCATTCGCCCCTCCCTCCCTTCCTCTCTGCGCCCAGATTTGGCCCCGATCCGATCCGATTCGATCCCGCTTCTCCTCTCCATTAGCGGCCACCGAAGTTAAGTCCTACCAGCCCGTCGCTGTGGCTCGAAGGGGTCCCCAACTCCGGTGGAGGAAGCGTCTACTATTGCCGAGGCCGACTACAACCGCTACAGCTTCTCCTCCTCCTACGGCTATGGCTCCACACCATCCGTGCCACCTGCGCCGGCATACGGCTACAGCTCTGTTGTAACACCCATATTTTCTAATACAGTGAAACTGCAAATTTTTCCAATTTGAATTTGAATTAAAAATTTATTTTGATAAAGAGAAGCTTTGCAAATTAAAACCCTTGGAAAAACTATTGAATTTTGAAAACTATTATTTTTGTTAGAGTCCTTAAACCTTAAAGTATTTTATAAAATTATTTTGAAAATTTTTAGAATTCAAATTCATGGTTTAAAATTTAAAACTATTTTCTGGAATAAATTTTATTCGAAAATCATTTTATTTTCTTAGCGGGCCGCCCCCTCCCTTTCGGCCCAGCCGGCCGCCAGCCCACCTCCCCCTCTCTCTCTCTGCCGCGTGGGGCCCGCCTGTCGGCGCCGCCTCCACGCCGGCCCCTCTCTCTCCTCCCCGCCGTAACCGATTTTTCGGTTTTGCCGGCGTCGCTTCCCCCACGTTCTGGACGTCCGCGCCGCTCCCTCCGGCTCCTATTTATCGCACCGCAACCGCCCCCGTAGTCCATTTTCGCTTTCGCCGCACGGTTTCGCCGCATTTCGCCACCGCGCAAAGCTTCGCCGCCCCTCTGTTTTTGCCTCCAGTCGCTCGCCGTCGCCGCCGTGCGCCGTCGCCGCCTCAGCCGTCGGCACCCCCCGCGCTCCCCGTCGCGAGGGCTACCCCGGCACCGCCTCCGTTCGGACTCCCCGCCGCCGGAACGCCGTCGCCGCCTTCAACCCGAGCCCGCCTCCGCTCCAACCTCGCCGCCGGCCACCCCTTCGCCCGGAGCTCGCCTCCCTAGGTATAATCTTACTCCCTCCTCGCCCTCGTTCCGTTTTTGCGGTTTGTTTGGGCGCTAGGGCCTTGGTGCGCCGTCGCCGCCGTCGCCGCCGTGGCCGGAGCCGGGGAAGAGGACTCCCCTGGTCGCGTGCCCGCGTGCCGTGCCGGACGCGCGCGTGGCCGTTGGATGCCGATCCAACGGCCCACGTGGCTCCATCCCAGGCGCCTGGTGCACGGGTGCACGGTGCACCCGGTGCACCGTGAGCCCCCCTCTCGCACTGTCTGTGGTTCACCGTGAGCCAGGCGTGCGCGCGCGCGGTCCATGGGTTCACCGTGGACCGAAGCCGATGGAGTTTAGGGTTTAAAATTTGCAGAATTGATTTAAATCTTGTAAAATGCATATTAAATTCAAAATAGCTCCGATTGAGCCCATTCAAATTTCTAAATGTTCACAAAATTATTTTCTACATGCTGATGTATTTACTTTGTACTGTTTATATGGAATGTTGTACTGTTTATTTATTTGTATTGTTTTTCGACGCCTTGTAGTCGACGTCGAGTCGGTCGAAGAGCTGCCGATTGCCGCCGAAGACCCTGACCAGTGCTACGAGAGCCAAGGCAAGTCACCGGACCCTTTTGTGGACATAGTTGATCATGTTGAACCTATTTTTCGCAATTAAACGCTATAACCCATAGGTTAAATACTGCATTAGCGATAAACTGTTCACTTTGTAGTTTATTTAGCTAATAATTAGTTTTGCTCCCTGAAGTGTAAACCCAAGCCATGCTTATATCACCGTCTCCTTGTCGCCACCGTCGTTTAATAGTTAGCGCTGTATAATATAGGCGCAATAATGCTAGCTTTAATACTTTTATTATTTAGTCATCAGGATATCTTGTCTCAACCCCTTGTATATATATAAGTCTTGTCTTGTCGATTTCTTAATGGTGGAAAGCGTTGTGGAGTCGAAGTGATGTTGTGCATGGTGGGTTCCGGGTGCAAGCTAGGGCATTGGTGGTCGCACCCGGGGCACTATAAGGACCGGTCTGCGGGATCTGTCGCGAAGCATTACCGTGCTAGCCACAAGTCTATGGGTAAGACCTAATCCGTAGTATGGGTCGGTTCAGCCGGATGCACCGAGCGGAGGAGGCAAGATCATCTATCGGGAGTTGCCCAGTGATGACTTGTGCTGACGAGGCACTAATGGGGGTCGCACGTCTACCAATCGGGGTCTACTCAGACGTATGAGGGAGATCCCAGTGGAGCGTCGATGAAACCTAGTGAGGTTGTCCTCTTGCTGAGCCGGACATGCGAAAGGTTTTGGCATGAGTTCCTTCGGGGTGACGTGGTGTCATCTCGACACACTGTTGTGTGCGGGAACGAGTGCCTTGTGGGTAAATTAGTACACCTCTGATCAGAGTATAACTTTTCGAAAAGCCGTGCCCACGGTTACGGGCGGCCAAGTGATGTTCTCCGCAGTTAGTGTTAAATGTTAAAGTTGTGAATTGCATGTCATGATCAGTATGGGTTTGATGAGCGAGTGGGCACAGGTGTGCAACTCGAGGTAGTGGAAAGTTAAGTTTTGTTATTTAATTTATCATGTTTACTTTTGTTTAATACTGCTCATTAAATATTAAACAACATTTAATCTGCATTTACGCAATTAGCCTAGTTATGTATCCTTGTTCAACAGCCATCATTATTTGCATGTCCGTGGCTTGTTGAGTACCTTGTACTCACCCCTCGTGGGTTAACTCTTTTAGATGTGGTCTACGAAGAAGAAGTCCAGGAGTAGCGTCCCAGGCGAGGTGTCGGATCCTTGGAGCCAAGACGTTCCGCAGCTGAATCTTTTGCTTCCGCTTTAGTTTGAATTGTAATAAGTGTAGCCTATGAGCTACGTACTCGTTTTATTTGCTTTTATTCGTTGTCAGCTGTGATCGTCTTGTAATAATGACATTTCATTTATATTTAATGAATTTGTGGTTCGTGAGAACCCGGGTCGTTACAAGATGGTATCAGAGCCGACTCGACTGTAGGAAGCCCCCTGGACCGTCTATAAAAACTACTTAAAAATCTTATAAAAATTATTTTGGATAACTTTGGTTATACTTCTTGCCTACGCTTGTTTTATATTGTTCTGACACTTCCTCTACTTTAAAAAAATTTCTTTTGTAGCATGTCGACTCAGCCAGAGATTCGCTACAGCTTCTGCCGCCACCTTGGGGGTTTTGTCCGGATGCTGAGGATCCTTGTCCGATTCCTTGAGCTCGAGGACGAGCCCTCCTTCGTTGGGACTTTTCCCCGTGTGGGAGGCGTGGACGATCAGCGTTGTGAGGCGGTGGTCACCGTCTTCGGTCCTGAGGAGGTGCTACTCTTCCACTCCGCGTCTGCTACCGCCTTCGGGTTCGAGATTGCGTGTCAGGAGGCAGCTTACCAGATGTTGGCAGAGTTGCGGTGCATGTTCGATGCCCGTCTGTCTACATCTATATTCCGTCACCTGCCGTCTCGCAGCCCCGGCACAGGTCGGAGCGTCTTCATGGGTCCTTCCTCAGCTAGTGACCCAGTTGGAGGCCAGACCTTATACATGCTCAGTTCGTTGGACACTCTCCACACCGAGGCTCTTCGGCGTGCAGATGAGGGTGATCTCGCCACCCAGTCCCTGAGAGCGGAGAACGAGACACTCCGTCACCAGCTTCAGGAGGCCCAGTCCAGACTTGCTTCTACTCGCACCGGACCTCGCATCCGGAGGACTGCGAGGAAGGCGACTGGTCGTCCACCGCGGCTGCAGCACCAGCCCCTACAGCCAGCTTCTACACCAGCAGAGCCGAGATCCCCCGTGAATGATGCGGAGGGCGTCGTCCGCGACATCGAGATGATCCCTGATTCATCGTAGATTGTTGCTTGGGCTTGTTCATTGGTGTCAGTTAGCTTGATGTCTGTTAGACCGTTGTTTGTTTTCACTTGCTTGGATGTCTGTTAGATTGTTAGTGGAGTCAGTTTGTGTGTGCAGACCCGGCACCTTACGTCGAGAATGTACGCGATTTATACCTTTTGTCATAAAAACTCTTCGCATTTTCAGTAATAAAAAGAACTAGTTGAATCAAAGCATTATGTTTCCTCTACTTTACTGTTGGGTGGATTCGCCTATCTTCGTGCAGATGTCTTCCAACCCGAGTGACCGTCCCGAGGCTAGCAATGCCAGAGCTAGTCAGCCAGCAGCTGAAGGCCACTCTCAGGCCAATGAGACCCAGGCCAACGCCATTCTGAGGAACTTGGGTGGGCCCAGCTGGGGCGCCACAGGACCTCGCCAGGCTATACCAGCACCGGCGCCAGCCCATCCCACTCTAGCTGAGGCCATGGTTCAACAGAGCAATTTGTTGGCTGCTCTTATGACTCAGATGCAGCGGCAGCAGGAGAAGCTCGAGCAGCTAGAGCATCAATTGGCAGCAAGAGAGCAACAGGCTCCCCCTCCAGCACCAGCACCAGTACCTGCGCCAGCCCCGGTCCCACCTCCCGCACCGGCGCCAACGTCTCAACTGTCAGAGTTCTTGCGGGTCAGACCACCCATTTTCTCCTGTACCACGAATCCCATGGAAGCGGGTGATTGGCTCCGCACCATCACCAAGAAGTTGCAGCTGTTGCCTTGTACTGACTGGGAGCGTGTGGCGTTCGCCACCCACCAACTGCAAGGACCTGCCGCTGAATGGTGGGATAACTTTCAAGAAGCTCAGCCGGCTGATCACGTAGTTACATGGGCAGAGTTCACTGCAGCCTTCCGAGATGCACACATTCCGTCTGGTTTGGTGGACCTGAAGAAGCAGGAGTTCATGGATCTGCGACAGGGCAATCGTTCCGTTACAGAATATTTGTATGAGTTTAACCGTCTTGCACGCTATGCTCCTGAGGAGGTTCGCACTGATGCGAAGAAGCAAGAAAAGTTTCTTAAAGGCATCAAGGATGAACTGAAGCCTCTGTTGCTAGCCACTGATCATGCTAACTTTCAGAGGCTGGTCAATAGAGCAATTATTCAAGAGTCAGAGCATAATAGGGTGGAAAACAAGAAGCGCAAAATGGTGGTTTATCGTTTCCCACCAAACAGCAACCAAAGGCCCAGATTGACACCAACTGCTCCAGCGCAGAGTTACCAGTCCCGACCAGCGTACCGGCCCCCAACTATAAGTGGCGCAGGCTCGGTAGCGTCTCGTCCAGCTACTCCGTCAACTCAGAGTACAGCCCAATCGCCAACCCAGAAGACGGATGTACTGAAGGACAAGTTTGGGAAACCAGTGGTATGTTACAATTGCCGTCAGGTCGGCCATTATTCATCAGCTTGCCCTCACCCAAAGCGACCTCAAGCACCTGCACCAGCTCCTTCTAGCCAAGTTGTCCGTGCAAAGGTGAATCACATTACTGCAGAAGAAGCTCAGGAGGCACCAGAAGTGGTATTGGGTATGTTTCCTGTTAACTCAGTATCTTCAGTCGTTTTATTTGATTCTGGAGCGACACACTCGTTATATCTGCATCATTTGTAAAGAAGCATGGTTTGAAAACTTTACTGCTATCTAAGCCTATGCTTATAGCCACCCCGGGCAAACAAACCCCGGCTGACCTATTTAGCCCAAGGGTGCTAATAGAAATTCAAGGGGTAGAATTCCGGGTAGACCCTGTTCTAATAGAATGCAAGGGTTTGGATATCATTCTAGGGATGAACTGGCTAGTTAAACACAAGGGAATGATTGATTGTGCCAGTAAAGAAGTTACCCTAACCAATGAAGATGGACGCATCGTCACTTTCAAGATGGCAGGGAAAAGAATCGAGACTCCAATGGTGAACCAGATAGCCTTGGAAGAAGTGCGTGTGGTCAAAGAGTTTATGGATGTTTTTCCTGAAGATCTGCCAGGGATGCCGCCAAAAAGGGACATCGAGTTCAGAATCGACCTGGTACCAGGAACCACTCCCATCTCAAAGCGCCCGTATAGAATGGCCGCTAATGAGCTAGCGGAAGTGAAGAAGAATATTGAAGATCTAGAGCAAAAAGGGTACATCAGACCGAGTACTTCCCCATGGGGAGCACCGGTAATCTTTGCATTGAAAAAGGACAAGACAAAAAGGATGTGTGTTGATTACAGAGCTTTGAATGAAGTCACCATCAAGAACAAGTATCCATTGCCTCGCATTGATGATCTGTTCGATCAGTTGAGAGGAGCTACAGTGTTCTCTAAAATTGATCTCCGATCAGGTTACCATCAGTTGAGGATTAGAGAGGAAGATATTCCGAAGACCGCCTTCACATCAAGATATGGTCTATACGAGTATACAGTGATGTCGTTTGGACTTACTAACGCTCCAGCATTCTTTATGAACATGATGAATAATGTCTTCATGGACTGTTTGGACAAGTTCATTGTGGTGTTCATCGATGATATCCTCATTTACTCCAAGACCCCAGAAGAACATGAAGAACACCTTCGTCTGTCTCTGACGAAGCTAAGAGAACATCAGCTTTATGCCAAGTACAGCAAGTGTGAGTTTTGGACGTCTGAAGTAAAGTTTTTGGGGCACATCATATCAGATAAAGGGGTAGCAGTGGATCCTACTACTGTTGAAGCAGTGACAGATTGGTTGCAGCCTACATCAGTTTCCGAGATCCGTAGTTTTCTTGGATTGGCGGGTTATTACCGTCGATTCATCGAGAACTTCTCCAAGATTGCAAAGCCCATGACCAGATTGCTTCAGAAGGACATAAAGTTCAAGTGGACACCAGATTGTGAAGAAAGCTTTCGTACCTTGAAGAAAAAGTTAGTCTCAGCACCAGTGTTGACTTTACCAGATATTCGAAGCGATTTCCATGTGTACTGTGATGCTTCTCGTCAAGGACTAGGATGCGTATTGATGCAAGATGGAAAAGTTGTATCGTATGCCTCACGTCAGCTCCGTCCTCATGAGCTGAACTATCCTACTCATGATCTAGAGCTAGCAGCCGTGGTGCATGCATTAAAGATTTGGAGGCATTACCTCATCGGCAACAGATGTGAAGTGTTCACTGATCACAAGAGTCTGAAGTATATATTCACACAGCCAGACCTGAACCTAAGGCAAAGAAGATGGCTAGAGTTGATTAAAGATTACGACGTGGGAATTCATTATCATCCAGGCAAAGCTAATGTAGTGGCAGATGCATTAAGTCGAAAAGGGTATTGTAATGCCATAGTTCTCCAAGACAGCGCCCCTATGTTGTGTCGTGAGATGGAAAGATTGAATCTGGGAGTCACAACCCGAGCATACCTTGCTACGCTCGAGGCAAAACCAGTTCTCGAAGATCAGATTCGTGAAGCTCAGAAGGAAGATCCAGATATGGCAGATATAAAGAAGAACATGAGGAAAGGGAAAGCCCCCGGTTTCTCGGAGGATGAAATGGGAACGGTTTGGTTTGGGAATCGTCTCTGTGTGCCGGATAAGCCAGAGTTGAAGACCATTATTCTAAAGGAAGCCCATGATACCTTGTACTCTATCCATCCCGGAAGTACGAAGATGTATCAGGACTTAAAAGAGAAGTATTGGTGGGTTAGTATGAAACGAGAGATCGCTGAATATGTGGCCATGTGCGACACTTGTCAGCGGGTCAAAGCGGAACACCAAAGGCCAGCAGGACTGTTACAGCCTCTTAAAGTTCCCGAGTGGAAGTGGGAAGAAGTCGGTATGGATTTTATTACCGGTCTGCCCAGAACTCAAGCAGGTAATGATTCGATATGGGTGATCATTGATCGTTTGACTAAAGTGGCTCACTTTATAGCAGTCAAGACAACTTACAGTGGACCAAAGTTAGCAGAATTGTATATGGCTCGGATAGTGTGTTTACACGGTGTTCCGAAGAAGATCGTTTCAGATAGAGGCAGTCAGTTTACTTCAAAGTTCTGGAAGAATCTACAAGAAGAGCTTGGTACCAGGTTAAATTTCAGTACAGCATATCATCCACAGACAGATGGTCAGACAGAAAGGGTTAATCAGATTCTCGAAGACATGTTGAGAGCTTGTGCCTTAGACTTTGGAGGTTCTTGGGATAAAAATTTGCCTTATGCCGAGTTTTCTTACAACAACAGTTATCAGGCTAGTCTTCAAATGTCGCCGTTTGAAGCTCTGTATGGTCGCAAGTGCAGAACCCCTCTGCTTTGGGATCAGACCGGAGAAAGTCAGGTTTTTGGGACAGATATCCTTCGTGAAGCTGAAGCCAAAGTCAAGGTTATTCGGGACAGGTTGAAGACAGCTCAGTCTCGTCAAAGAGTTATGCCGATGTTCGTCGCCGAGATTTGTCCTTTAAAGAAGGAGACCATGTTTATCTCCGAGTGACCCCGCTTCGTGGTACTCAACGGTTTAACATGAGAGGCAAGCTCGCTCCTCGCTTTGTTGGTCCGTTCCTGGTTACCCATCGCCGAGGAGAGGTTGCCTACGAGCTTGAGCTACCAGCGTCATTGTCAGGTGTGCACAATGTGTTTCATGCCTCGCAGTTGAAGAAATGCCTTCGAGTACCTACTGAGCAAGCCGATCATCAGCAGTTAGAATTACAAGAGGATCTGACTTATGTGGAGAAGCCTATCCGCATTCTGGATACCAATGAACGAGTTACAAGGAACAAGGTTATCAAGTTCTGTAAAGTTCAATGGAGTAACCATTCGCCAGAGGAAGCGACGTGGGAAAAAGAGGACGAGTTAAAGGCTTCGCATCCCGAGTTGTTCGAAGGTCGTTTCGAATCTCGAGGACGAGATTCTCTTTAAGGGGGGTAGGTTTGTAACACCCATATTTTCTAATACAGTGAAACTGCAAATTTTTCCAATTTGAATTTGAATTAAAAATTTATTTTGATAAAGAGAAGCTTTGCAAATTAAAACCCTTGGAAAAACTATTGAATTTTGAAAACTATTATTTTTGTTAGAGTCCTTAAACCTTAAAGTATTTTATAAAATTATTTTGAAAATTTTTAGAATTCAAATTCATGGTTTAAAATTTAAAACTATTTTCTGGAATAAATTTTATTCGAAAATCATTTTATTTTCTTAGCGGGCCGCCCCCTCCCTTTCGGCCCAGCCGGCCGCCAGCCCACCTCCCCCTCTCTCTCTCTGCCGCGTGGGGCCCGCCTGTCGGCGCCGCCTCCACGCCGGCCCCTCTCTCTCCTCCCCGCCGTAACCGATTTTTCGGTTTTGCCGGCGTCGCTTCCCCCACGTTCTGGACGTCCGCGCCGCTCCCTCCGGCTCCTATTTATCGCACCGCAACCGCCCCCGTAGTCCATTTTCGCTTTCGCCGCACGGTTTCGCCGCATTTCGCCACCGCGCAAAGCTTCGCCGCCCCTCTGTTTTTGCCTCCAGTCGCTCGCCGTCGCCGCCGTGCGCCGTCGCCGCCTCAGCCGTCGGCACCCCCGCGCTCCCCGTCGCGAGGGCTACCCCGGCACCGCCTCCGTTCGGACTCCCCGCCGCCGGAACGCCGTCGCCGCCTTCAACCCGAGCCCGCCTCCGCTCCAACCTCGCCGCCGGCCACCCCTTCGCCCGGAGCTCGCCTCCCTAGGTATAATCTTACTCCCCTCCTCGCCCTCGTTCCGTTTTTGCGGTTTGTTTGGGCGCTAGGGCCTTGGTGCGCCGTCGCCGCCGTCGCCCGCCGTGGCCGGAGCCGGGGAAGAGGACTCCCCTGGTCGCGTGCCCGCGTGCCGTGCCGGACGCGCGCGTGGCCGTTGGATGCCGATCCAACGGCCCACGTGGCTCCATCCCAGGCGCCTGGTGCACGGGTGCACGGTGCACCCGGTGCACCGTGAGCCCCCCTCTCGCACTGTCTGTGGTTCACCGTGAGCCAGGCGTGCGCGCGCGCGGTCCATGGGTTCACCGTGGACCGAAGCCGATGGAGTTTAGGGTTTAAAATTTGCAGAATTGATTTAAATCTTGTAAAATGCATATTAAATTCAAATAGCTCCGATTGAGCCCATTCAAATTTCTAAATGTTCACAAAATTATTTTCTACATGCTGATGTATTTACTTTGTACTGTTTATATGGAATGTTGTACTGTTTATTTATTTGTATTGTTTTTCGACGCCTTGTAGTCGACGTCGAGTCGGTCGAAGAGCTGCCGATTGCCGCCGAAGACCCTGACCAGTGCTACGAGAGCCAAGGCAAGTCACCGGACCCTTTTGTGGACATAGTTGATCATGTTGAACCTATTTTTCGCAATTAAACGCTATAACCCATAGGTTAAATACTGCATTAGCGATAAACTGTTCACTTTGTAGTTTATTTAGCTAATAATTAGTTTTGCTCCCTGAAGTGTAACCCAAGCCATGCTTATATCACCGTCTCCTTGTCGCCACCGTCGTTTAATAGTTAGCGCTGTATAATATAGGCGCAATAATGCTAGCTTTAATACTTTTATTATTTAGTCATCAGGATATCTTGTCTCAACCCCTTGTATATATATAAGTCTTGTCTTGTCGATTTCTTAATGGTGGAAAGCGTTGTGGAGTCGAAGTGATGTTGTGCATGGTGGGTTCCGGGTGCAAGCTAGGGCATTGGTGGTCGCACCCGGGGCACTATAAGGACCGGTCTGCGGGATCTGTCGCGAAGCATTACCGTGCTAGCCACAAGTCTATGGGTAAGACCTAATCCGTAGTATGGGTCGGTTCAGCCGGATGCACCGAGCGGAGGAGGCAAGATCATCTATCGGGAGTTGCCCAGTGATGACTTGTGCTGACGAGGCACTAATGGGGGTCGCACGTCTACCAATCGGGGTCTACTCAGACGTATGAGGGAGATCCCAGTGGAGCGTCGATGAAACCTAGTGAGGTTGTCCTCTTGCTGAGCCGGACATGCGAAAGGTTTTGGCATGAGTTCCTTCGGGGTGACGTGGTGTCATCTCGACACACTGTTGTGTGCGGGAACGAGTGCCTTGTGGGTAAATTAGTACACCTCTGATCAGAGTATAACTTTTCGAAAAGCCGTGCCCACGGTTACGGGCGGCCAAGTGATGTTCTCCGCAGTTAGTGTTAAATGTTAAAGTTGTGAATTGCATGTCATGATCAGTATGGGTTTGATGAGCGAGTGGGCACAGGTGTGCAACTCGAGGTAGTGGAAAGTTAAGTTTTGTTATTTAATTTATCATGTTTACTTTTGTTTAATACTGCTCATTAAATATTAAACAACATTTAATCTGCATTTACGCAATTAGCCTAGTTATGTATCCTTGTTCAACAGCCATCATTATTTGCATGTCCGTGGCTTGTTGAGTACCTTGTACTCACCCCTCGTGGGTTAACTCTTTTAGATGTGGTCTACGAAGAAGAAGTCCAGGAGTAGCGTCCCAGGCGAGGTGTCGGATCCTTGGAGCCAAGACGTTCCGCAGCTGAATCTTTTGCTTCCGCTTTAGTTTGAATTGTAATAAGTGTAGCCTATGAGCTACGTACTCGTTTTATTTGCTTTTATTCGTTGTCAGCTGTGATCGTCTTGTAATAATGACATTTCATTTATATTTAATGAATTTGTGGTTCGTGAGAACCCGGGTCGTTACATCTGTGCCCATGCATACTCCCTCTTACGCCGGTGGCGCCTACCCACCTCCTACCCACTGCCGCCACCGCACATGAGGATGGGGTTGGGTCCTGGTTTTGTCATCTTCCCACCGGGGACGCACCACGATGTTGAGCGGGCCTTCCGAGCGGTCGACCGCGACAGCATTGGCTCCATTGACGAGCGGGAGCTTCAGGACACGCTCTCCTCCGCCTACCACCGCTTCATCATCCGCATTGTCCATCTCCTCATGTTCCTCTTCAACAACCCTGCCTCCCACTCGCCTTCACGCATGGGTAAACCTAGCCTCCTCTCTCCTCCATCCTCTCCCCTCTCTTTGTCTCTCTCAGTTCCCATGCATCATCACGTTGGGAAAAAGTTTGCTTTTCCCCCCTCTTTGATTGCTATGGCTTTATCTGTGAGTATCCAATTCCAACTGTTGATTTATTACCTTGATAGATTCCAACTGTGATTTCGATTCATTGTTCGTTGGAGCAATTTGTAATTTTGCATTGAGGTTGACCAAGCAGCTGTATGGTTAAGCTGCTTGTGTTTTCATGGATTTGTCAAATAGAGGAATTTTCCAATTGTGTGTTTTTCTGCTTTGTCTGGTAGGAATTATGGTTGGAGAGGAGCAAAGACGGGTTTGCACGACATTGTTGTCGAGATCACTGGTTATAACGGGAATTGACGATAGGAGATATTTGGTTCACCTGCCGACCACAGAATCTAGGTAACAATGAACTTTCATCTTTCTTCAATTCTCAAGTTACTAAATCTGTTGAAATTAATTGCCCACTTTATTTCTTCTGGTCTCACCTTTGATCTTGGTATCCATCTTCTAGCAGTTTATGCGATTTTTTGGGTTGTATTTGAATGAATATGCTGATGACACCATAAACCAAAATTAAGTGAAAACATGTATTTTGTCAGAATTTTAATAGGAAGATAAATGAGGATGATTATTTATTTAGTCGGAATTTTAATTGAAAGATAAAAGTGAGGTTTATGGTGGACCGAGGATTCCTGTTGTAAAACAACTACTACTATTAACGAATACACAGTTAGGGGCGTGAAGAAATGTAGGTTAGTATTTGATGATGTGAAAAAGTGACTTCAGAAAAGGCAGCTTGTGTGGATCTGAAAGTTCAATTCCAATATTCTTATCCAATTGACTACTATGAAATTTGCATATTATAAAAAAGGAAACTTTGATATCTTCTAACACCAAATATATCATGAAGAAAATTGATATCTTCAGCCAGCTCCAATATAACATCATAAGTGTGCAATGGTACATTGGTACTAAGTAGTGTGCCATATGCTTCGTGAAGCGGGTTCCACTCTGTTGCATATCTCCATCACATCTGGTGGTTCGAGGTGGTCGGAGAAATCAAATTCGGCTTCCCCGTCGGAACCTACAGTGTGTACTTCCGACTTCATCTTGGGAAGGCTTCCAAACGTTTTGTCATCGTGTTTGCAGCTCGGAGCAGATCCATGGCTGGGACAAGAAGCCTGTGCGCTTCTAGCTTTCTACCTCAGATGGCCAGCACGTCTTGTCCCAGTGCTATTTAGATGAGACTGGAAGTTTGTTTTTGTACCATGTTGGCGATTTCATTGCATCGACGCCTGAGCAACCAATCAAGCTCAAGTTCTCACTAGCCTAGATCGACTACACCCATAAAATGGTACTGATATATCCGAAAGGCTTTCGACAATAGAAGGTGTTCAGTGCTCACAAGTGAGCCTATACACTTGATCGAGCTGTTCTACATTACAGATGTAGATAGCATATATAGGTCAAATAGCCTACCATTTTCAACAGGGCTTATTGTTTGCGATGAAAAATGCAGCTGAGTTTTTTTGTATGGCAGCATGAGTGAGCTTTGTTTTTCGCTTTCTCATGGTGGCAATGGTGCCAAAGAAATGCCTTGAGTCCAACCTTTACGACTCCAAAGTACAAAGTAGCAATGATGCCAGAATATGGAAATAGTTTTCAGTTTTTCGTTTTGACACGTAGTTTCTGTTGCAATTACTGAAACAGGTCTAACTGTGTTTTTTAAGTGGATCTTCCCTTTCTGCTCTTAACTTGTAACGATGTTGTTACTTGTTACTCAACGACATCATGGAATGTGATCGAATCAAGTAAATGTTGTTCTGTCTATTGGAAGCTCAATTGAGAAACATTACCTTGGAAATATGCATTATGCATTGATACCAAAGTCTCCAAGTTTATGATAGAATCATGAAATATGTGGCACATTCGGTCCACCTCATACATCTATTATCTTTATCAGTATTTATTGTTTTGGTGGTTCTAGACATAAAAGTTTTGAAAATTATTATGAGCGGATAATATAAGTCTTGTGTATTAGAAGATAACTTGATCACAACACATTATGATGATTCATGATCAAATTCATTGCCAAACATATTTGCATCTGAATAAATATCATGCTCTAAATATGTATTTATCGTTAAGAACAAGGTTTCGTTGCAAAGCACGGGCATCTGACTAGTTTAATATAAGCACCTAGATGACTCATATCTGTTTAACTTGGTCAAAGCGATATGGTGTTTTGGCTGTTTGCATGTAAATATATCGTGTGAGATAAAAAAATGATATTTATTACGTGCAACTATTTTGTTTATAATTTTAAATCCCTATACCAACTGCTACACGCACGCACTTCCGTGTACCTACCAACCCGGGCGCACGCATGGGCACCCGCACAGGCCATGGAGGTGACTGCCGACCACGTGCCCCCGCAGGATCACATCAATTTTCATCCACTAACATTCGTGCTCTTTACAATTTAAAATTTTAGAATCCTGGTGGGTAATCAATTCTTTGGAATTTTTTGCTGATCGAGTCTTTAGTTTTTATCGCTTTGACCTGAAAACATTTTTTGTTTTTACCGTAGTATTAGTATGACCGTACTACTACCTTCATTTTTAAATTCTGGACAGAGCTAATTAACGTACTTATTCTGTGTTTTTAAAAAACTTTTAAAGTATTTCAACGGAAATCCGACGTGACTATACGAGCTGCGGAGATCCAGGTCTGCATGTGGGAGTCCCCAGTTTTCCTATGTACGGAAGCCGGCGGAGCACGTGCCCGTCGGTCGGTGTACCTCAAACCAAAATATTTGGTACTTTTAATATCTCATATATATATATATACTATCCTATATACCACACGTGTAGTATAACTACTCTATCGAGAAATCTACTACTGAGAAAAAAAGTAGTATTGAATTTATATTTTATTGAGAAATTTAGTGGTACCATGAATTTTAGGTGAAATTGCCAGGAAAATTAAAGATCACGTACACCATGCTATACCAAATTACCGCTAGTGTAAGATACTCAGTGATGTTATTTTCTAATGCAGTGTTTGGTTCTTGGAGGAACAGAATGGTTCCTGTATATAGGATGATGCTGTTTGATCTGAGAGATGGAGTGAAATTAAGTGGAACCGAATTGTTCCCAGAAACAGAATATTCCTTGTGAACCGTGTGATACTGATTTTTTTGTCGAACAAGATGGTTCCGAACCATCTCGCTCCATTTCTTGAACAATATCTAAATGTACAGAGTAACATGAATTTGTATTTTGCTGGATGCATGCATGCCAGTTTAGTCAGTTGGACAACTACTCTAAGATTAATTATTGCATTTTGAGCTCGTTGTGTCCGTCCTCTCGACCGAGCTGGATAAACTCTAATTAACCTGCTGAATAACACGTGACAAAATAATTAAGCTGCCTAGCACCGACCACAGTTACGCGTTCCCTGGTGTCGCCACATGCGGTGTACAACTCATAAGTTTTGCTACGTCATATACAGACAGCTAAATAAACAACTTGTAAACAATTAATTTGACTGTATACAAACTATTTTAATGCATACATGCAAACATCGATCAAATATAATATATATATATACACACACACCATTTTATTGCTTTGTGTACTTTATATATATGTAATTTTTAACACCAATTATATAGAAAAATAAAGTTTTCTATTAAAAAAAATAATAAACAGGAGAAGCAATCAATGCCGCACCACAAAAAATACCAAAAAAAAGCTACGCCTCACAGAGGATTGAACATTTATCTTCAAGTGTTGAAATCAGTGTCCTCTCCACTGTACCAAAGCATAATTAGTGTTTTGTATTTTCAGATATTTTCTTTTTGTTTGGACGTCTCTTGTCACATGGGAGTACGAGCCGTTGCAGTCACCTCACGAAGCGACGATAAGGTCGTCTGCTTCAGCGATCATGGTGTTTTCTATAAATCGTCCGAGTTGTAGACGAGGTGAAAACCCCATTGTATATACCCTTATTAAATTTTAGAAAAACATAATAAGCCCTACTTTTATAAGGGTGTTTGGTTAAATTTAAAAATCAGCTGTAAAAAACTTTGAGATTGAAAATGATATAAAATCTACGACAGAGTGATTTCGTAAAACTCAATAACAGAAACGTCAATTTCGCGGAACGGTTAATAATAAATATAATAAGATTATACATACCGATAAAATAAAATTAACATATCTGCTGCTGTGGCGAATCTCGCCGCCGCCCGCCGCCCGCCGCCCGCCGCCCGTTTATAAACCCTACCGGCGCAAGACGAAGGGAGTGACGGTGGCGGCTGGTGCGTGCGCCCCTAGGACTCTAGAGCGCGAGCGCGACGTCGTGCGCAGCGCAGGGTTTTGCCGAGATTTCCATAAAAAAGGGACATCGCCACCGTACGGAGAAAAGGAAAAGAAACGAGGCGAAAACAAGCACCGCCCCCCGGTCCTCTTCTTCCTCTTCGTCGTGGTTGGTTTCCTCTCTCGCAATCAATCCGGCTGCCATCGCCATGGACGGCCTGCACGGTAGGGACGGGAGCTTCTCCCCCGGGAGGTCCATGTCGCCGCAGGTGAGGCCCCCGGGGCCGCCGGACGCAGCCGGGTAAGGAAGGACGCGCCGGGATTGGGTTTCTTGGGATGAGAGTGTGATGATAGCGGGGGGAAAGCTTGTTTTTTTTTCTTTTCTTTCGGGGGCGTGCTGGCCGGCCGGGTCTGAATTGTGGCTTGTTTTGTGTTTCTTCTCGTCGTGGCGTGGCTCGTCCGGGCTGGATGGCGGCGGCCTGATTGGAATTTCGGTGGCGCAGGCAGTACTTGGCGAAGTTGTTGCAGGAGCGCCAGAAGCTGGGGCCGTTCATGCAGGTGCTCCCAATCTGCAGTCGGTTGTTGAATCAAGGTGAGAGCTCTGGTTCCGTTCCTAGCTGTGCTTTCCTTTGCCCTGTATCTTAGAGTGGATAACATTCTTGGATGAGATTAGAAAACTTGCTCGGGGTCTATGTTGTAGCCTGATTCTTTGACAAAGACTATATTTTCTTCAGTGGCATCAAGTCTTTCATGTGTTCATGTTGATGCCATTTGCTAATGTTTGATGCTAACAGAGATAATGCGTGTGTCTGGAATGCTTCGCCAACCTGGTATAGGGGACTTTGATAGGTTGCAACCTGCAAGTCCAAATCAGATGCATCCATCGCTCCCCATGCCCAATTTCTTCAGTAATGGTTTTGGTCCGTCGAGTGGGATGCATCCAGAGGTAAGCATTGTTAGCTATCTAAGTACATGAACGTGCTGCATTCAGTCATTGTATCATACTTGCATCACATGGACGACGTCAGCATGCAGTGTTAAACATTTATACAGAAAGAGTGCGATACTAACATGTAACATATTGTTTATAAGAAAGTTGCAATAGTGTTACAAGTGCAATGTGCACATGAAGGAAACAAATGAATACGTAACTATGGGGTTTTGTAAAGCTACCCCATTTTATATGCTGTCATCAAGATAATCCATCAGACCTTCTTGAAATAAAACTGGCTTTTAAAGAGTACTATGTTATACCCTTTAAAAAATATTACTGTACATGTGGCAACAAGCCACCAATGGCCATCATATAGATTTTTCTTTTGATATATATCATAGTTTATAACAGAGGCCAGTGATTTTTATTTGGAAATTGGAATGTGTAAATTTTTATCGGCTTCTCTTGAGTTTTGCCATGTAAGATTGACATCTCCTCTGCCCCTCTTAATCTTTGTATTTCTGAATAAATCACCACAATACTTGTTGAACATGATATTGATCTAAGATGTGCGTTGATGTTAAAGTTTACACTCTCCCTCTCTTAAATTTCATCAATCCACAAATAAAAGTAGGCATACTTTTTATAAAAGATCTATCAATAACTGCAAATCATTCATTAAGTGATAGAAACAAGTGCAAAAGTAATTTACGCCTGAGTTATCAAAGTCATAATGCTAAAACTTCGAAATTCAGTACCAAATGCTCTGGTTCTCTTTTCATGAAAATCTACAACTTGTCATATACAACTATTTTGTATTTTTAGCTCTGCCCATTCTGAAAAAAATAAATGAGTATAGATAGGTGGAACTACCCATCATTGATTTAGATGAACATTTTACTATCATAACCTCAGTCACCTTCACCATTAGGCCACATGTTTTTTGTCCAGCATGATCACTTCTAGTGTTTGTATTTCTCTTGTTTCTTCCCATCATTCTCCTACATAGCAGACCATCATCAGTCCAACCTATGATCTCTAGTAACTTTGCGTTTGATAATTCCACAGAAGTGCCTCAAACAAGAATTTTGATAGGGTGCTCTCTAGTAGAGTTTTATGTACTGAGGATGTATACCATTGCTAGGGACTGGTTTCCTACTTCTATTCTTGCATTTCCTATGGATCTTCAGTTATGTTTGGAGTTCTTGTTTAGTGCTACATTGATTGTATTCTCTATTGTATCCTAAAAGGTACTTAACCTTGGTATTCTCACATTAACCAGAGAGTAAGTTTCTCTCAAGGACCTGTGGGTTGTCAAGGAGCAGCACAGAGCCCATGTTCTTACATTGTCAAGAAGATCTTGCGGTTGGAAATACCAACAGATGCTTACCCTAATGTATGCTATTATTTTTTTATCGTATTTGTGATGTTTGGAGTCAAATGTTTACTCACTGTGTTGTACTTCCCTTAGTTCAATTTTATCGGTCGCCTTCTTGGGCCAAGGGGAAATTCGTTGAAGAGGATTGAAGCCACTACGGGTTGTCGTGTTTTCATCAGAGGAAAAGGTTCAATTAAAGACCCTAACAAGGTAAACAAGACCTCCCTTTTGTGCAATATGTGGAAGGAAGCAGATAAGTGGATATGGTTTGTGTATTTGAATGACTGTTTCATCATTTTTTGTTCTGTTTCGTGAGCTTGTGATGCCCACATGTGGTTCCTTTCATTTCTTAAAAGGAGGAGCAACTTAAGGGAAGAGTTGGGTATCAACACTTGGATGATCCCCTGCATGTCTTGATTGAAGCCGAGTTACCCGCCAATGTCATTGATGCTAGACTTGCCAAAGCACAAGAAATCCTAGAAGAGTTGTTGAAGCCAATGGTATGCATACGCGTCTCAAGTCGTTTATCTTTCTTACCATTCATTAATATCCAACAAACAAACTAACAAGCTGAAACATTCAAACATGGCATCCAGACGAGTCCTCAAGGGGTTAATATTTGCAATTGATAAGTGATAAATTCAACCATACCTTGCTCTTTTATCATAATGCTGTCTTGTAGTGCACTACTTAGTACTAACACATTTGGTTCTTATCATCGTCTTTCTAAATCATAATTTGCATGCGCTTTTTCCGCCTCTTTCTAAATCCTAATTCTTTAATGTTCTTCTATATAGGATGAATCACAAGACTACTACAAGAGGCAGCAACTGCGAGAGCTTGCTATGTTGAACTCGCCACTCAGAGAGGAAAGCCCGCATCCAGGTGGCGCTTCTCCCTTCAGTAATGGTGGCATGAAACGAATGAAAC
Organism: Zizania palustris; assembly: GCA_019279435.1. Lineage (NCBI taxonomy): Eukaryota > Viridiplantae > Streptophyta > Magnoliopsida > Poales > Poaceae > Zizania > Zizania palustris. The sequence goes on along the minus strand of JAAALK010000082.1, from coordinate 51,063,733 downwards.
AATGACCGTGAATGCTTGTTCCTCTACCCCTTGACCCTCCAGAGAATCAACCAACCCATGCCTTCACAACTTATTTTTTTCATGAGCAAAGCTTTCATGATGGTGTTGGCATCGCCCGCGGCATCCGTTACTGCTGGAGTTTTTATCTTCATGTGATATTAACTCGTAACTGACCGGAGATGATCCACGAGTAGTGAGTGAGTCCTCCTCTATGGCTGTATAATTAGAACATTTGATTTATTTATTACTGGTGGTAGTGCTGATGAGCTACTGGTAGTAGTGTGAAGAATTCAGAGTTACTGTGAGCTAGTACCAGGATTTATGTCACTTTGGTGCCTAGTCTGAGCTGCAGAGACTGCAGGATATTATCTAATTACGATTATACTTATAATATAGTTGATTAAAAGTATTAGTTTATTCTTTACAATCGACTTGCTAAGATAAATCTACTGGTAGAATGCACTACGGTGCTCTAAATTTTAATGGAGAGGTTGGTCGTCATTGACTAGCTATCCAATGTGCCAGTTTGTGAAACTGTCTGATTGTTGTGTTTAGTATGAATTTGCTGTGACAAAATGTGCAACTTTAGCAAATCTATTCTAAGCGATGTTAAGTAGGCAAATTTCATAAAGACTGAGATGGACAGTTCAAACGTTTGGTTGTAACCATTATATCTATGCGGGGCCGGCCCTGGGGCAGTGCGGGCGGTGCGATCGCACCGGCCTCCGAAAGTAGGGGGCCTCCAAAATTTAGTATGCTAATAAGCTTCATAAATATTAATAAAGCTCGGTTGCAAATTAGTTATAAGTCACGAACATCAGGCATGTTAGAAAAAATTGTTTTAAATAATCTAGAGATATTTTTCCTTTGTATTTAAACTTATTAGTGTGAGATTTGTTAATGGTACTAAATTTTTCAATATTATTTTGTAATGGGGGCCTCCATTTTTTGTTCCGCACCATGCCACAAAAATATCAGGGCCGGCCCTGTATCTATGAACTCTCCATTAGGGTTAACATAGACTTTGTGAGGGCATGCATTGCTTGTTTATTATCAGTATTAGTTTGCATTGGGAGGAAATTATTAGCATAAAACACACATACAAGAAACGGTTGTTTAGTATGATAAGAATTTTAAAAACTTAATATTTTTCAACTTTTAAATATTTTTTATTTAAATTTAGTGGCTACTCGGTTTTACGATCTAAACTATAAATTTAAACTATTTATAGGAGTAAAAATTTTAGGAAACGACAATAGCTACCAGAATCGCTAGTCGTGATTCGGAAAAAGTGCTGTGGGGCCCACGTGACAGGCACCCAGAGGCACTGCCACGTGTCAGAGGAAGTGCGACGCGGGGCCCTCTGTCTCGCAAAACGAAGGTTCAAAAATTCGATTTTGAAATTTCAAATCCAGTGGGGGGCGTTTAAACCAATAAGGCAAGCGACTCGTCTCTCTCTCTCTCTTTCCTCGGAGGGGAAGGGAAGCGACCATTTCCTTGTCTCGCCTAGGTGGGAAGGGTTCCGCCGCCGGAGGAGCCCATGGCGGCGGAGGCGGGCAGCGCGGCCGCCGGCGCCGCCTACGAGGAGGAGCGCAGGAAGCGGGTGCTCGAGAACCTCAAGCACCTCGAGGTGAGTGCGGGAGACCGCGGGCTTTCGACGCGAGCTTTTTCTCTTTCCACCCCGAGTTCACATAGCACGGATCATCCATGGACGCCAAAACAGTTCGTTTGCTTTTGATTTCCTTCCCTTCGCAGATTCCTCTTTGTGGGTAGATTTGAGGCGCCTTTTGCCGATTTATTGTGAGGATGCTCATGTGGGGGGCATAGAGGATTCAAACTTGTTCTCCTCCCTGCCGATTCGTCGTGGATTGGATTCATTCTCGCGGCATCGATTCGAGTTATTCTTTTGTTGAAGTTTGGGCTTTTCCGTCTGTGCAGGATCTGGGTATCTCCAAGATGTCCAAGAGCTTGCTCCAGGCGGCGAGATTGGAGAAGGTGCTCGTAGTTGCAGCAACCTATGCTACACGTGGGATTTGGGTGGATTCATGTCATGTGTCTTCTTGCAGAGCCCTCGTGCCAGGCCGCAGTCGCGGAAGAAGTTTGAGGCCACTGAAGTGAGGCGTTCATCCAGGGCGCGCAGCTCGGTTTCGTACAAGGATGATGTGAGTTGTCCACTTCAAAGCTAATGTTTTTATGGCTTAAAAGGGATATGCCTTTGTTCGGGATTTTTGACCGTGATGCTAGCTGTGGTAAAGCTGTTATGGAAAAATTGCGACATATATTCAGATATTATCGTGTTTTAGAACAAGTTGATAGTAAATTACGAAAACCTGAAAACGTTTTGTGAATCCAATTCTTTTAAATGCATTGTAATCCCAAATGAATCCTTAGCAACATGATCTTAGGGTTTGTTTGTTTCAGCTTGGGATTATAATATTCTAGCTTATTTCTATAAGCTGAAACAAACTAACTAACTTGCTATGCTAGTTTATTATAATCCAGGGTGCATATTATAATGATGTAATAAGCTAGTCCAATCCAATTTATTTCTATAAGCTGAATTACTATAATCCTAAGCTGAAACAAGCTGGATTAGTAACATTTCTCGTGAGACTGTGATGTAGAGTGACTTTATTACAACTGACATATGGTAGCTTATATGCCATAACCCATGAAATTTGGTCAATGATACTCTAATTAATTAGTTTTTCTTTAGATAAATTTTAAGAAAAAATTTACAGAGTTAAAGTGCAAGGAAGCTTTATCTTTTTCATCCTAATGTCGACACTAAGTAGTCTTCTTTTTGTTGTACCAGTTTGATGAACTGGATAGTTTTCTGCGGCGTCGAAGGTAATACTTCCATCTGGTTTACTGATTTATGATAGATGTGGCTTTGGACATGATTAATGTAACTGATTACTTGCTTGTGTTGAGCAGGGGCAGTAGGAACACAGAGCAGGGGAGGGAATACACAGGAAGAATTGCCTCTTATGAACAACAACAATGTGCTTTTAGAAGAGCTGAGAGACTTCAAAATCGTCTAGACCCTGAGAACCCATCGTTTGTTAAGACCATGGTTCGATCACATGTATCAAGCTGCTTTTGGCTTGTAAGATTTTTTGTTATCTGGAATTCGTCAAGCAGATTATGTAAAATATATCGAGATCAATTAATACTCAGCTATGGTTTTAAATCCTACAAGGGTCTTCCAACTAGCTTCTGCAAGCTGCATCTGCCTCCCAGAGAGTTTAAGATGGTACTGGAGGATGAAGAGGGTGGTGAATTTGATGCCATCTACATTGGGAGCCGTACGGGCCTAAGTGGTGGGTGGAGAGGCTTTGCAATGCACCACAACTTGGAAGGAGGTGATTCATTGGTCTTTGAATTGGTTGAGCCTGACAGATTTAAGGTATTATTTTGACTACTTATTTGCTTTGTATCATTAAAATAAGGCCTTGATGTATATGAATGTGGATATCATGTTGATAATTCTGTCATTTTTTGCTCTGAACCTCAGGCTAACCATATGCTTTTAATTCTGTCAGTTGCAATTTTATTTTTGTTCAACATATGTAGCCTTGACAAAGTCTTGACATGCAACTCATCATCGTTTACAGATCTACATCATAAAAGCTGCAGATGAGGATGTGCATGAGTCTGAGCCTGTTGATGAGAAAGCTGATGGAGACAAAAAGGGTACCAATGCAAAGGATGCATCTGATCAGAATGATTCTCCTAATGTGGAACCTTTAAAAGGTGCTAAGAGGAGAAAACTACGTGGACGGCGATAGTTATTAGTTACATCAGACTATGGGTACACTGTGCAAGGTATATGCTGCTGTATTACCAATGTGCTCTCATGTCAGGCCATCCTTATTGCCTGTTTTTTGTTGGCCTGTTCATTTCATGAATTATGAGTGCTCTATAACCAGTGCTCTATAACCATGGCTGTTGCAGCAGCGAACAGAGTATTTATCATCATAGTAGGTCTAGAACTCTAGATAACATGTAAAGAAATGATGTGACAGTTGAGCCCTTAATATGCTGGAATGCATCTGTATGGTGCTGATTCAGTTTTCATGATGGACAACGAAATCATTGCTTATGTTAATGTGTGTACCGACGATATTGTGATGTCCCTCAGTTTTGACTCTTGGTCTTATGGAATATAGCTACAAGATACACCTGCATGTAACATATAACTTCTGCTAAAACTGAAGATGAGATCAAGTTAACCACCAAAAAGTGGTAGATATGGGTATATGGCATTACTTTTCACCTGTATTCATGTCTTTTACAGAAAACTGATCTAAAGATCAGAAAGCAAGATTGAGATGCCCAAAACTACTATTGTCTCACACTATCATGTTCCAGCTTCCAGCAAGGTTGCATATTCAGAACAAAAAAAATATACAAATTGCAACATGGCGGCAGTATGATTACCCAGGAGGCACCCTCCCAGAAAGCACGCCACTACTTGCATCAACGCTGGTAAATGTTTGAGATGAGGCCAATAAACTCCAGAAGCATACTCATAGCACCTGAGTATGTTTCTGGAGTTTCCAGCGGGAAAAGCTCGCACTCTGGCATCATCTTCAAGATGACCTCAAGTTCTCCAACAATCTCTGACGGACGAGAATCAGTCTCATCTAGAGAACACTGACGAGGAACTCTGTGATAAAAATCTCGCGGACACCGGCTTAATTGTTTGATGATATTAAAGCGGAGTTGTCAATATGGAGAGAAGCTTAATTATTTGGTGATCAATCGTTGTTTACTCTGTAGAACTGACATTTTCAAAGATGCTACCTTTATTTCTTTTCAGTTCGTATCATGCATCTTTCTGTCATTATTCAATACCTGATTTTATTTGTTACATTTCATTCAGAAGCACGCATAGTTTTCAATATGATTTTAAATTTAAGTGAGCCTATGAATAGGTGTTAGAGAATAATCTAGATGAAAGCATTACCTCGTTCTTGATTTGGAAACTATGAGGAAAATGAGTCCTTGTGTTCAAGTAAGTCTGCAATTCAGCATCAGTTTCATGTATCCGGTAATTAGGTTTGCTGTGTCATATACTTTCTTATATCACTAGCCCGCCGAGTGTCCGTGAATTGCAACGGTAAAATATAATATTAAAAGAACATTACATAAATAGAGATAAACGAAGCCGAATCTGAAGAGTCTTAGTTTGCTGTGATAAAGAGTAGCGGACTTACCACTAATAGCTTTTTTTAAAATATGTGATAAAGAGTAGCGGACTTATCACTAATAGCTTTTTTTTAAATAGTATAAATGTTGAAATCAATTTCCAATTTTATGTATCCTTCAGCTGTTTTTTTTCCAGTTATGCGCCTTTTTCAGCCCTGATATTTATGGTTGTATGCAGTTTGGCTTATAGCTGCATCGATCTCTGTACTGATACAAGAACAAGTGACTGTTATATTGAAGTCATTTCCCTGCTCCATCTCGGTTAAAATTGTCCATTGGAGCCATGGCCCAAACTGTCCATTGAAAAAAATGTTCTTTAAGGTACAATTCATACACATCTCTCAAAGGAGATAGTGCTACTAGATTCTTGATTTTTCAAGAGTGGAATAGCTGCTCTAGAAAATAGAAAGTGTGTCCCATATCTATTTCAGATTTAGAGCTCCATAAAAAATGCTGGTACTGCGGGCATGATCTCTGGTTTATTCCTGAATTTTTGTAATAACCTGAAAAAAATGCTTATTGGGACACTTTGTGGCTGAAGAGCTTCTTCCTGATCTGCGTGAGAAGAAAAGCAAAGGGAGTTAAGCAAAAGGAGTACACCATTGCTTAGCTTGGGGTGTGTGATATGATGAGGTAGAAATTAAATAGAAACCTCGGGAAGCTTTTGCTTGAAAGAGATCTCCATCCTTGCATCCAGCGTATTGTCGCACACGATCTTGCCGTCCTGCGACGCAAGCACGACGCCTCCAGAGCTGCGAGATGAAAACCAAACTGTTGGAACGAGTCGTCGATCCGGCCGGATTCTTCTTCTTGCTGCTGCATGCATGCAGCGGACGGCGAGAGAGAAAATGGCGGCGTGCGCGCGTGTAGGTAGATCAGTAGATGTGTGGTGTACTATACGCTACCAGGACGGGCCATGGGCGTCGCGGGCGTTCTTGAGCGGCGGGAGGTAGACCCTGCCGTCGATGAGGATCCTCGGGAGGTTGACCTTGGCCTTCTCGGCGTACTCCTTCTTCGCCGCATCCAGCACCAACTCCACGTGCCCGCGGTCCGCCTCCCGGCACCGCAGCACCACCGACGGCTCCCTCAGCCGGAGCAGGCTCTGATCGGATTCATGATCCATCGATCTCTTGATTAATGTTCGTTCAATTATGAGCTGAAATGCCGCGTGGATTCGCTGTTGACCGATCGGCGGTCACCGTACCTACCTGCACGATGAGGCCCCTGAGGACCTTCCTGTAGGCGTTGACGTCCTTGGTGACGCGGAGGAGCCCCTTGCCGGCGTCCTCCTTCATCTCGACGACGACGACGTCCTGCGCATGCAGCACCTTGATCCGCGCCGCGTTGAGCTGCGTCGAGTACTCGCTGCACGCACGCACGCACGCGACCGACCGATCGAAGCATGGCAAAGTTAGTTACTGGGTCAGCTAGATCGGGATTTAACTTGTGGATCTTATTAGTTCATCAATGGAGGATCAGTGTGTGCGTGCGTAGTGCTCACATCTTCCTCCCGACGTTCACCTGCTTCTCCTTCCGCTCGTAGTCCTGCCTGATCCTCCGCTTCTCCGACTCCACCAGCTGCAGCTTCTCGATGTTGAACTCCTGCATGCATGCATGCAACCCAGGTGACACAGTATCTCCGATCTTGAATTCATGGATTCCGTTTTGACGAACCAAAAGAGAAGCAAGCTAATAGGGAATTAATGAAGTTAACTGTCACCTCCTCTGCGGCGACAGAGATCTCGCTGGCTTTCTCCTCAGCCTCCTGCAGGATGAACCTTACCATCTGCTGGATCTGCTTCCCGACGTCGGCATCGTTCATCTTCGATACACCGCGCGCGATTCGATCGATCGTTCGACGAGCTACAAACTCTTCAATTCGATCGCAGCGTGTGCAGTGCCTGATAGCTTTCGATCACACTGGATGGATGAGAGACAAAGGGAGGAGGAGATCAGACTGGGAAAGGAAGGCCATGCGAAGAGTTCGGATCCATGCATGGCGCGGAGGAAGAAGGAGAGGTGAGGTGAGGAGGAGCTCCGGAACCGGTCGTCGCCTTCCCGCCAAATCCGGACTCCGTTTTTTGGGTGCTTCGGCCCGTTCGTTCGGCGATGGACGGCCCAGGACCGATTCAACTACCCGGAGAATTTTTTGGCCCGTGATAGGCTTAGCCCAATTTGCAACTGTTAGATTTCACTTAACAAATTCCTTTTCTTTTTCCATTGTTGAGTGAAAAACAATGCAGGTGCACAAACATAAATGATAAATGTCTCATTTGAAGGCAGCTGGTACTCGAAGGTGCCATCATTTTTCAGCTAAGGTGTCACTTTTGCTTTTGCTTTTGCTTTCCGGTGAAAAAACAGAGCCTAAATCCTCCTGCCTTTGACACATTTAAGTTAGGTAAAAGTACCATCTTTAAGCTCAATTGATTGATGCTGTAGTTTTGCAGTAGCTGCAAATTTCCAAGGCTTCTCAAGTACAATCCAGGATGCATCATATCATCATATGTCCATCAATCTTCCATCTGGAAAATGGTACTAGAAAGCAAGCACTAATGCACTACACATGAATGCTCTTGCATTTGCATGCTGCAGGCTGCAGTGTGCTAGCTAGAACAATGCATTTGCATGTTCACTGTCTTTGATGTCAAGCTATGACCTTATCCTCCTCCTGCTAGCTGCAGCTGCTGATAATTCGTTGGTTCCACTAATCATCACTTGGAAACTGCATGCAGGTCCATCCAATTATCCAAACCATGCATGGCCCTGCTACAATCTTCAATGTTGTATTGTTTTCGATTCTCCCCTGTATAGTAGTTGAAAGGACTAATGAGACGTATGATTGCTTTCGTGCGTTGTATCCAGTACAGAAAGAGCAGGACCATGCCACATTATATATGGTGATTAGGGCATGTGCTCCTCGTCCTCAAGTTTGGCAGGAGCAGCCAGCACTTGTTCCCAGTGGCAACAGCAGCCAGCAGCTATCTGTTATTTTAGTAAGGTGATTACTGCATAAGTAATGCTTTAAATACTGCGATGAATCAAGCTAGAGCCTCCCAAGTTGCAGCAGAAGCAGATACGATGAACCACACTGTGAAGTGCAGATCGATCGATGGAGGCTGGAGCTGGCCATGGAGGACGGACGGACACTGCATGCATCTGGATCTGGTGGGTCAATCAGCAGTTCGATCTGGACGCTCGTACGTCTCAAGGACCACCTGCACCTAACGCCAGATGACGAACTGTGCAGAGCAGCGCGCATCCTCCTCCCTCCTGCCGGAGTTCCTCGCTGATCTCAGACGATGAAGAGAATTGACGGTCTTCAGCTGCCGCCGCCGCCGCCTCCACGGCCGCCGTGTGCGCGTACGTAACTGCAGCGTGCAGAACGCGCCAAATCCCAGCACAGTGGCCGCCGCCTCCACGGCCGCCGTGTGCGCGTACGTAACTGCAGCGTGCAGAACGCGCCAAATCCCAGCACAGTGGCCGCCGCCTCCACGGCCGCCGTGTGCGCGTACGTAACTGCAGCGTGCAGAACGCGCCAAATCCCAGCACAGTGGCCGCCGCCACCGGTGTCCGGCTCCTGGCGACGCAGCAGCTACCGGTCGCCGTCGCCCAACCAACCAACCGACGCCGGTGCCCTCCCGCACCCGGCCGAGATGCAGCCGCGCGCCACCAACCTACGGGGCGAGGCCTGCCAGCGACCACATCTTCTCTCATGGGTTTGGATATGCTCACCGTGAATTAGGACACAATTCATTTACTCATTTGAAATGGAATATAGTTCTAGAGGATTATATTTTAGATGAATTAGTTCGATTTTCATAAAAAAAAATATACAAATCATCTACATTTTTCCACAATTAATACGTACACAACGCAACGTACTTTGTACTTTGCACGGTTTTTAACTTCAAAACCGTCCAATCGTACGACAAAGATGGATCAGCCGATCGAGACATTACCGATGCGTTTGGTGGATTTCAACTCCACTTTATTTGTTCAAGTTGGAGTTTTGTTTCGAGTTTCGCTTCAACTTCAACGTAGGTTTCAATGGCCGGAGTTCTACCAAATAAATCCATGAACCAGTATATATACACGCAATGACAACCTAAAAAGCTAGGAAATAAATTGTAGCCCACGACTAAATCAATCAGATCCGATCCCTTTGTTCTTGTTGACCATGCATGCAGTTTAGATCGCGTAGGGGATGCCGAGGGGAAGCACCATCTGGATTATGCAACGCTCGTTTCCGATCGGACGGACCCGGATGGAGATCCACGAGCACGTGCATCTTCTGGGATCTAGCTCCGGGGTTAAGCTGCGCTGGTGCACGCCAAGTGCCAACGCTTTGCCAGCCTGCCACTTTATTACCTTACCCTTTATAATAATATTAAGTGAGTCTTAAATTAAAATAAACGATTTAGATCATAAAAATCAATAATTACAACCGTCAATTTTTCATATTATCATGCAGTTACTCAAACTTACCTATAATTATTCTAGATAAAACAAACGAGCAATGAGTTTCAAATGTAAAAGTATTGCCATATTGGCCGAACAGATATACCAAATTTGACAGCATTTAAATAAGATCGGACTCACATGGTCTTCTTCAATATATATATATATATATATATAAATGCTATCCTACACCACGGATGTAGAATAACTATTTTACTGAGATAAATATTTATAAATTCAGAAAATACACAGTTTAATCTCTCTCGTCTAGCCTATTCTTCGATGAAAAAATAACTATTTATCAGATCCGCTATTCAGGTAGCTCCCAGTTAACAAATAATTCAATAACAACGTTACTGACAGGTGAGCCGTACGCTTTGTGGACCCCACTCGTCAGTGTCTCGTGGGTCAAGGGCTGGGGTCCTGGGGATCACGATTGGCGAGGCCTTCACGGTGAAAACAAAAAACAAACAGCTTCGGCTTTCGCAAAAGGGAGAGAGTGAGAGGCGACGCACCCATCCTCCCCTACTCCGTCGCATCTCCACTGCCCCCCGCCCCACCTGCGCCACCCCGGCCGCCGCGACCTCGGCGCTCCGGCCGTCCCACTCACCCGCAGGCTGCAGCAGGGAAGCAGCCGAGGGCGGCAGCGGTGGGGGGAGGGGAGGAGCGAGCGGCATTGGGGGTGGATCGAAGCTTCTGGAAGCTTTCGGGCCCGGGCCCGGATCCGGCTCGGCGGGGTCTCCCGTGGACGTCGGCAGCGGAGCTGGTATCGGTTAGTCGAATGCTGTGCGTTGGTCTGGACTTCTGGAGTGTGTGTTTTTACTGATGCTTTCATGGTGGGATTCGTTGCAGTTTGAGCGACAAGGTAGGGGCCGTTGGGATTCCTGAGATGGAGGACTTGCTTGGTTCCGAGATCGGCAAGAACGACTATGACTGGTGATCATCAATTTTGCTTGCCTACTCTTCATCCTTTTTTTTTCACATTTACCGATTTTGATTAATTTATACGTCTGTGGGGTGATCTCCGTACTGTTTTAAGTACAGCAGGAACTTGTGTGAAATAAAAGCTGTGTTTTTTATCTGCCGAATTGACTTGAATTGGCATGTTTTGGTCTGGATTTGTAGTTTTGTACTGAACGCACTTTTGGTGGAGCGAGCATGCTTGATCTTGGAGTGGCATGCTTTGTTTGTTCTGTAAATGAAAGTCTTTCGGCGGTAGTTGTCATGTCATGTGAGTGATCCTTCCTCGTTAAAGATGGTCTCGGTTGTTGCTTTGGTGGATGAATTGGATCGATGTGCCAAGAAAAAGGTCAAACATCAAATCTGCAATTGGATGGGTAGGCACCATGTGGGGGCTCTACTTCCCTTGAAAGGCTATGCTGAGGTCAATTTGGGGTATTAGCAGGAGCATGATGAGAAAAAGAGAGAAAAAAGATCTGTTGTTTTGGGTCAAATGTACTCACCATTAGTACGTTTCCCCCCACAGTATTTAATGGTAAACATTTAAGACCTTTTGCTGTGGAACAATGACCAACTTGTTTGATTGTTTTCTTTGTTATTTGAAAAGCTACTAGTAGTTGCTGCATCCATCATGTAATATAAGGTGTGGTTTGACTTGCCACGGCCTATTGTTAATTTCTCTGAAGGTATATTATTATTCATAGTGAAACCGATCTTATATGGAAGTATATCCAAATATGAATCTGATAATATCATTTTTATAATTTATATCACTAAACCTATATATTATTAGACTAATTATAAGTAAAAAAATTTAAAGTTTTAATCTTAAAATGTGTGCAAACTTCACATTTTGGAAAGGTGGGAGTAGTTTCTTGCATAATTGATTGTCTGCTCCTCTAGTCTTAGTCTATACATGTTAGCATGTGTTCTACTATAATAAAACATAGTTTGTGATGCACTTCTCAGGCTTCTAACTCCCCCTGGGACACCTCGTGTTCCTGCACTGGAGATTGCTGTGAAAACACCATCCTCGAATATATTGCCCAAGCGTTCTGCCACTAGATCATCATCGACCACCAGACCGTCAAGGGTATGTACTGTGTTTTATTTCTATATAAAATAGACGTGCTTTTTAAATCTAGTGCAAGATTCCTTTTCTGCGCAAGTTCTTTTAAGTTCATGATAACATTGACAAGCTTTACCTAATTTTTTAAAGAAATAATGGACATTGTTATCTTTGTTGCCTTGCACCTTCAGTTAGTTAGGGAGAAATATCTCATTGAAATATGCGTCTCCGATATAATACTTGTTATCTAGGTTGCCTTTTTTCCCTCTGGGTTGCATGGTTTATGGTCTGGTGAAACATTTTGAGCTCCTACAACCTGTTTCTTGTTAAATTTTCAATTAATTAGGTACAGTCCTTCATAGTGAAGAATAATGAGATGATGCTTATATTCAAATGGGTGATGTGATCTGAAATGATTTGCAGTATTATTACTTGTCAGTTTATTTCTTTGAAGAAAAAATTAGTCACAGTTAGTAAATGAGGGTTCCACATTAGATTTCAGTCATAAACAATCCATTGAAGTATGTCCCATATATGCCACAATTAGAGGTACAGAACATAATGTTATTCAACGAGTTGCATATTGGGAGTCAAGACTGCCCAATCCAATGAACTTTGTGATAACACACATCTTGCTTTTCTATGTACTCCAACTATCTTGATGTAGCCACATAATTTTCTTGGAAAATTTTATTCTCTATAATTAATCCTGGCTACAATTAACATTTTATGTCAACCAACATTATTTTGCAGCTTTTAGTGTCTCAAACTGAGAATGGACATTCCACTGCAGCCACTAGACCAGCGAGAAGTAACTCTGTCACTCGCCCTTCTATTCAATCCACTCTCATGTCTAGCACCAACAGGACATCAGTTCTCAATACAAGCATTTCCTCTGTCAGCTCAAGACCTACAACCCCAAGTAGGCGAACCAGCAATGTTGTTGCACCAAAACAGTCAATTCCAGCTTCACGTCCCGTGACAGCAAGGTCCTCTACTCCTGTTAAAACTCGTCCATCCACACCAGCCAAAACCCGCCCATCTACTCCCGTGAGAACTCGTCAAACAGTCAACTTTACAAGTGACTCAGCTGCTGCCAAGACTACATCTGCACAAAATTCAAGGCCATCAACTCCAAACACTAGGTCACGTACTATGTCCAATTCATCTTCTGGTGCAATTCCTGCAATGAGCCGCTCAAGTGCTTCCTCAGGCACAGTTCCTGCAACTAGCCGGCCAAGTGCTTCCTTAGGTATGGTTCCTGCAGCAAGCCGGCCAAGTGCTTCCTTTGGTACAGTTCCTGCAGCGAGCCGGCCAAATGCTTCCTTCGGTACAGTTCCTGCAACAAGCCGCCCTGGCTCATCCTCAAGTAATGTCCCTGGAATAAGCCGTACCACCTCACTGTCATCGAGTACAGTTCCATCAATGAGTCGATCCAGCTCACGTTCATCCACACCTACACGCCAGCCTGCAATGCGTTCATCAGCTCCAGCTGTTGGTCGCTCACCTTCTGTTGGGCGGAGTTCTAGCATCAGTAGTTCGACATCTATCAATCGACCTGCAGCAAATGGTGGCCGGAACTCAGCACCTTCATCTGCTCCCTCATCTCGTCCAAGTTCCCCTAGTGCACGACCCCGAGCTCCAGTTCGTCCACTTGATATCCCTGATTTTCCTAATGAAACACCACCAAATCTTAGGACAAAACTGCCTGAAAGGCCACTATCTGCTGGTAGATCACGGCCAGGTATGGCTTTAGGAGTAAGATCAACCCCAAATATGGAATCATCAGCTGCCTCAGCTCCGGTAAAGAAGGTCTCCGTGCCTGCTATGAGTCGAAGTAAATTTTCTGATGCACCATCAAAGACACATACTCTTACAAATGGGCGCCAAAATAGACAGATTGAAAGGTCTACTGTGGACAGTCAACATACAAAAGTATCCCGGCCTGTCACAGGCACAGATAATGGATTTGGGATGACGATGTCGAAGAAGTCACTTGACATGGCTATCAGGCACATGGTATGTTCTTGTGTTTCCATCAGATTAAATAACCCTGCTCTCAATCAGTTAGGATTATATTCGCGTTTAGCCATAATTTTCCATGTACACCCTTGAGGCAATAATGTAACCAGTGGATTCGAATTTCAAGAAGAAAAATCATCATTGCCAGTAAAATTTTCATATAGCTCAGAGTAGAGATAGCGAGCCTGAATCAAGAAGGAGCATTCTGCATCTGCAACTGCAAGTAACAAAGTCCAACCTGCTACTTCCTAGTGATATAAAACTAAATTGCTTAGATAAAGGTAACATTGCAGTTTACATATTCATAGCAAACTCTTAGAAGGGTTGTGAAAGTTTCTTGGCTGGTTACTTGTCCAAAGAGAACTCTCTTGTTACTATACTCAAACTACAATTTGAAAGAAGCTAACATTACTCATATACTCATGGCAGGACATTCGGCAGAATTTGGGTGGAATTCGTGGTGCATCCCTGTTCCCCCATAGTGTCCGCTCGACTGCTGGCAAGGCCAGGCCAGTCCGGATGTCAGATCCTGGGCATACCATCTCAAACCGGGACCAGCACTACGCCGACAACAACAGCAGCATCAACGGGCACTTCTCCGGGGGCTCTAATAACGGAGCCCTCTCCCGCAACGGCGGCAGCTCGACCGACTCGCCTGACCGGGGAAGCATCGGCACCAAGGAGACGCTGAGTGATCTGGACATGTACGGGAGCTCCCGCTATGAGGCGATGCTGCTGAGGGAGGACGCGAGGAACATGAGCTGGCTGCACGGCTTCGACGACAAGCCCGACCAGAGCCCGCTGTACGACCACCGGTTCGAGCCGCTCCCGGAGCCCTTCAGCCTGCTATGATGCACTCACGCACGCACTGTCTTCTGCTGCCTGTAAATTAATTTGCTGTGACTTGTTTTGTTCTGCGAGATGTGTATGCCCTTTGATATGTTTCTGTTTGGTGTTTCTTGATTGGCTCTGGTTCTCTGCACGCTCCCTTCCCGCCATCCAGTTTTTAATGGAGCTGATGAGACGGAGAGATAGCGGGGTGTGGCAGTGCCAGTGGCTTCCTGGACAAAGGGTTTGTTTCTACTTTCTACGGACTTTTGTACTGAGAAATCCAAGAGTACAATACAGCAACTGATAAAACAGTAAAGATTTGTATCGCATTGCCTGCTCATGGACGTGAGATCATGGTGACATCAATGTCAGTGACATGTCAGTAAACGGTTCTTCTGACGGCAACGTCATCGCTAAGTCTCCATGTTACAGTGACATCTGTTTGGTAACGGGAGGGACGACGGGTGCGGCCGGGCGTGCGTGCGTGGCGTGGCGGGCTGCGTCCCGTCCCGCGATGGCGCGCGCTGCGCATGCTCGGAGGAGGCAGCTTGACAAAGCGGGCACGCGACGCCGGCCCGGCCCCGGCCCCGTGCACGGCACGGCAGAGAGCTTGCCCCTGCGTGCGTCGCGCACTCGCGCGGTGGCCGGACGACCTGTAGAGAGTGCGGCACACGCTACTAGTACGGCGCACTAACATGCAAACGAGAGTGCTGGTTGGGTTAGTACGTACCTTTTTCTCTCTTGTACACGTTGACATCCAGGCATTTATGAGCCAAGAGCAACCGCTGACCAACTAGGCAAGTGGCAACCAGCCCGTCTTGGGCGCGAAGAAGCGCAACCAGACCTTAAAGATCACATATACGGCTCGACAGTCGACTCCACAGTCCAGACACCATGAGCTACTGAGCTACATCACGCGTCAGGCTCCGATGATTACATGTGACCTAAGGGCATCACGCATTTATCGTCACACTCATGAGTAGCTCAGTTGAGAGAGCACGCGAGTTGCTTTCATCGAGGACGTGTTTCATGTACGTAGTGTTTCGTTCTTGTACGAAGAGTAACGGAACGGAATAGTTATATGAGGTTATACTGTTGTTTGGTTCAAGAGATGAGGTGGAATCAAACGGAATCGAACTGTTTTCAGAAATAGAATATTTCATGTAGATACTGAACCATGTGGTACTGATTTTTTTGGTGAATGAAATGGTTCCGAATTATCTCATTTCATTCCTCATCGTACACCGAACCAAACACTACCTTCTAAAAACTGTGGTGAATAGCTGCTACGAGTTAATAAACAAAATTATTCAGTTGAAATAGAGAGGGCCTACTGCAGGCATAGTTTTAAAACTACAACTCAGTTTGCAAAAACTACCATAGTTCTAAAAAAATATAAATTTATATGCATACTTGTTCGGTACAGTTTTAGATTTTTAAACGAAAAAATATTGAAAAACAAAAGCAAACATGCGTACCAGATGCGATGCCAAATTCGTAACGAAAATATTACTAGCCTACCTGGGTCATGTGCTCTGGGGTAAGGGGGTGTTTGGATCTAGGGTTAAATTTTAGCCTGTGTCACGTTGAATGTTTCGACATTAATTTGAAGAACTAAAGGTAAACTAATTATAAAAATAATTGCAGAATCGGAGACTAAATCACGAGACGAATTTTTTAAGCCTAATTAATCCATAATTAGCAAATGTTTACTGTAGCATCACATTGTCAAATCATGGTGTAATTAGACTCATTAGATTCGTCTCGTGAATAATCCTTCGATTATGAATGAGCTTTGTAAATAATTTATATTTAATACTTCAAAATAATATTTAAACATTAGATGCGATGGGCCCTCCCTAGGTACGCATTGGAACGACTGGTTGGATGCGAGGATTGCAAGCTGTAGACGTACTGGCGAGCGGCTACTAGCATAATAATTGATGCATGATTTGATGCACGGAACTTTCTATTATATTAGGGTATTGATCTCCGATCCGAAAGAGAGTTTAAAGAGTTTCTTTCCTAAATTTTTTAAAATTACAATTAGAAAATCAGTTCCAACAAATATTTTAAATTATTCCTAAAAATAAAAGATTTCCAAAATAAATTCTTTCGCTCCCTATCTACTTTTAGAGAACATATGCATGAACTCAAATTTAAAGGTTCCGTTGAAAATTAAATAAACATATTTAAAGTGATTCGTATTCGTAAAAAAGAATCACAAATATTTATACAGAAAGTCTCAAATTTTAGAGCTACATTTTTAGCAATTTAATCAAGTAATTGATCTAGCGATTACTAGGAGCTCTAGCAGGGCATGCGTTGCTCAGTAAAACTCAGATGAGCGTTGGTTTAAGAGACTTTATTACTTTAAGTCAACAGGACTCTCTGTGTTTTTTTTTAAATGTGCCACGCCGGTCCGATCTTGTTTGCAGGTTACGGGGTGTGTCGAAGATGTGATACAAGAATTTTTGAAGAGGACACTCATTCTAATACTATTCCCATCTAAACATATTTAATATTGGAATTCTAACAAGATTTGATACCAACTAACTCAGGTCACTTTCACAAACACTGTTTAACAACGCAATTTCACACAAGTCACGGGATTACTAGGGTCATGACGA
Source organism: Zizania palustris (assembly GCA_019279435.1). Classification (NCBI taxonomy): domain Eukaryota; kingdom Viridiplantae; phylum Streptophyta; class Magnoliopsida; order Poales; family Poaceae; genus Zizania; species Zizania palustris. The sequence continues at coordinate 51,046,549 of JAAALK010000082.1, read as the reverse complement.
GTACGGAGTACTACTACCTCTTTTTTTAATTACGCCATTGATTTCTATCGTAACATTTGATTATTTTTTATTTAAAAATATTTTTAAAATATCATTTATTTTGTTATAATTTGTTTTATTATTGAAATTACTTCAAACATAACATTTTTGCACAAGATTTTTGAATATAATCAAATGTTATGAGAAAGAAAGAGTACATGCTAACACAATAAGCTTACAATAATGCTGCTACTTGCGCGGCGGCATTAATTGTGTGTACTACCCACCAGCTCTGTATATGAAAACCGAATAATTTCCAGCTGAGTGGTCTAAGCTGACTGTAAGGCCGCTATCAAATAAATTAATACATCAATTAATTAAGTATATATATAATAAAATTAATGACTAGTCTTAACTATATTAAAGTGTAGAGTGGTCGTCCGTCCGCAGGCTCCCTTCCCCGTTCTCCGTGCAGCGCGCATCTCACTTCCCATAAAAAATCAATCAAAACTTTTACCCTAAAAAAACCGGTGCAACCACCCTAAAAAAACCGGTGCAACCGCCCCGTCAAACCGCGACGTGCGCTGCCCCCCTGTGCAACCGCCCGCCCCCTGTGCATGCATGCAAGCAGATTTCATTGCGTGAGAAGAAAAGAAAAAAAGAAAAAAAGAAAATAAAAAACTAGAAAAAGAAAATTGTATTTATATTTCAGTTTTTTAATTTATGTATTTTGCGCGGAAATAAAAAAAAACTATTATAAAATAAGATTTTGTTGCAAAGCACAGGTCTCTGACTAGTTTTAAAAATATCCGAGCAATCCAATAAATTCTTTTTTTAAGAAACACTAGTATTCAATATCACACCAATAATCGAATTTTATTGTACATCAGCTACAAAAAAATATACAAATGATTGTCACCAACTTATTTATACAAGACTATACTTCCCCTGTCGTATTATATTATAATTTAGAATTGAATTTGACACGATATAATATAATGAATCTGAATAATACTATTGTACAAAACCGTCGTACTATATTAGAGCATATTAAAAAAAATCTTTAAAATATTTTTCTATAATTTAGGATTATATGCAAATATATAGCTCCAATAGATGTTCTATCTAGCACTCTAAAATAAAGTGTTTCCAATATTTATGAAACAAATCCTCATCTCATGTATAGAGAACCAGTATCTCTTCCCAATATTCTTTTAGAAAAAAACATACATAGAGAGTAAAGTCTACAATTACAATAAAAAAAATTGTGACTTGATTTTTAAAGAGTCTTCTCCGAAACACTCTTAATTCGTTAAATCAATTTGTGATACTAAAAGCATCTTAATGGTACTTACTATTTATAGCAATAGTAAGTCTCACTATTAAAATTGATTTGCTATTTTACTATTTATTTCAATATACTTGCTAAATGCTAGTTTCTATCAATTTATATACATGCAAAGAAAATAAAAATAATTAAACAAGCCTAACACTCAATGAAATAACAAGTTTGGTTGACTTGCTTAATGTAGCAAGTGTGGAAAAAAGAATAGAAAAACATATTAAAATAATAAGTCAAATAATAAGTATAATGGAGATATTTTTTACACTATACTCCCTCCAGTTTCCTAAAGGAAGTCGTTTTAGACTTGTATCAAAAGTTGACTAAAAGATGTCGTTTTATATTTTATTGTGCATTTTGGACGTTTATACCCCCGAAGTAGTACTACTTTATTCTCGTTTCCCGTGCTATCTTTATTAATGCATTGTATTTAATAGGGGCAAACAAGGAAAGTATACACAAATTAATCATTCCTTGGTATCTTAAATCATGTCTAAAACGACATCATTTTTGAAACCGGAGGGAGTACTTATTATTTTAGATAATAATAAATACGATAATTTCAACGAGCAAATATTTACTGCGAGCCGATAAGACAGTAAAAACCGGTCGAAAACCGTGTACACCACGGTTTTCGAAAGCAGGTCCGACGCAGCGTCGTCATCTTCCTCGCAGCTTGGCACGTTTGCGCCGCTGGCGATGCTCTCCCCTCCAGCTCGCCCACGCCGAGGGGCAAATCCGTCACTACCAACTCCGCCCGAAAAACCCAACCAACACCACGACTCCACGAGCACAGTTCTCTTAACGCGCACCGCCCGTCCTCCCGCACTCTGCACACGTCCGTCTCTCCCCACTCCCCATTGCGTCCACTCGGGATCGAGGAGGGAGAGAGAGAGAGAGGACAGGTTCCCGGCCAGGAGGGGGAGGAGGCGGCGGTGGTGGTCGACGGTCGGCGAGAGACGGGGAAATGCCGGCGGTTGTCAGGGTGGATCGACCGGGTTGTCTCTTGCTCTGACGCGGCGCGGTTTTCGCCGCTTTGGCCCTAGCTACTCGGCGGTTGGAAGGTTCCACCGGGACAGACAGAGTCGACGGCGGCGGCGGCGGAGGCACCTGTGAGGGGTTGGTTTTCTTCATCCGTGTGGCCGCAGAGGTCGGAATTTCGGCGTCGGTTCAGCCTAGCTTGGAAACCGCCGTTCAGGAGAAACATGGCGTGGGAGGAGTTCATCTCTGGTTGCAACTCCCGGTGGAATTTTGCGAGGTATGGAATGATCCAGTAAAAAAATACTCGTGTGTAGTGTTGTTTGTTCCTCTAATTTCTGTTCTAACAAATCACTTTTATTAAAATATTGCTGGTTGGTTGCTTGACGTGTGCTCTTTTTTTCTTTGCAATAAAATAAAAGAAATATTTGATGATACTGTAGGTCAGGATGTAAAACAAAACTGAGTGTCAAATCATCAAAAAAGAGAATGTATAGGCACAGTCCTTTTCTTAGTGCTTAAGGACTTTGCACTCTGAATCTGCTGGGCCATGCATACCACTCTCTAGTGTGATTATGTGATTAGCTAACTGCATTGTTTGCTTCGATCCCTAGTGCCATAGTTATATGATCTTTCCACTAACCAATGGTGAACGTCTAATGCAAGCTTAGGTCTCCTTTGAGTGGAGGATTTCACAGGAAAATTTGGGGACAGGAACTAATTCCTGTGAAGCTCTCAACAGTAGCTCATGTATGTGCGTGGAGCAAAATTTACTTGTACAATTCCCAAGCTCGATTCACTGAACACGAAAATCTTGCTATGGCTAGCATAGCAGTAGTGCAGTACACTTCTACTGTTGCAACTGTTGTATGTAGTGTGAGACAGCGATAGTTTCTGCTTTGCACATTTGCCCTATGGTGCGATATGTGAGATGACTTGGTTCTGGCATTGTGCCAGAGTGTACTGTGCTGCCCATGATCGCCACCATCAATGAACAGATCCACCCTGGCTCCCAAACCCTCATCTTTTCTTCTCCCCTTTGGTTTCTTGCATCTTGAGACCACACCTGCTTTATGTGCTGGAGTTTGGTTTCGTGCTCCTGCCTTTTTCCAAAGCGCTTGGTCCTTTAGATTTTACAAAAAAAAAAAAAAAACTGCATGAGATGTAGTGATTGAGCCTACATTAGGTGCTCGGCTTGTTGCTTTTGTGCAAGTTACATTTTTGCAGGAGAGAGCACCAGCATGCCATGCCAAGTCCTGTTGGAATAGTGTCTTGTTCGTTGTCACTATCCTTGCGTCCTTTCTGGTTATGACCAACCGCATTGTTTAGGTGCCGTGGATATATTGTTAAGAGAATTGAGCTATCCTTTGCGGAAAGGCTAACGTGATTGCTGCTTTATCAAAGAGATACATGTTTCGTTTTATATGTAACATGGTCCCAAACTGCTCCATTTCAGAAAACCTTGATATAAGCCATAAAGATTAGTTTGGGTGCGGATCTTTTGGCCAAGACTAGAGAAAAAACAAGGAGGGCCATTCTGTTCGGTGTTTCCTTTGTGAGTGTCTGAGGGAGGATGCTCTGTGGTAGTTGAGAAATTTTATGGTCATTGGTCCCCTTTAGGCCTTTACATTTCAAAGATGGACCAGCAATTTCTCAACTTCTCTCAAATTTATCTGTTTATGCTTTAGTATAATAATCCACATTATGAGCTTACACCAGTTCTAGGTGTCAATAATAAAAACCAATTGTGATGCAAAGTGGGCTCCTCATTATGCTGAGAGATTGCTTAGTATGTATAGACTTAAATAATAGTAAATACTGTCCACATTCCAAAGGAAGTTGTATTTCCCTTGTGTGTCAAATCCTTCACTCTCCCTGTAAGCAACTAAGCATACTGGCCTCGCAATGGATGCCACTCTGGTAACATATTTGTTTGTATTCTTTAGACAGGACCACTAGTCTGGTAGACTGGTACTCAATGAGTCAATGCTCTAAAGCCATCCTGATTCCTGAACACGAATAGTTGAAAACTCGAAATGCTTCTTGTAAACTGTAAATGGATGAAAGCAGTTTTAGTGCATTCAACTCCACAACTCCTTTAGTAGTTTGTACTTTGTGTGATTGAGTTGTTCATAAATTGTTTTGTGATGACAGAAGGAAAAGCTTTTGACTTATTTATTTTGGGGATCTATTTTTAAGTTAGGTGTTTAGTTAAAAGGCAGAGATATGCCGATCTGAATGAAAGTCTTAATTCTTCATGACTCCATGTTTCCTTTTCAAAATACCTTATATTTTTATTACTTTTCCCACTTCATAAAATACATGTGTTTATTTAATAATTAATGCCTCATGTATTTTTTTATGGTTCTGACTCCTGATGTTATGAACAGTTTAAACTTGCTCTTGACGATGACCCTTTTGATGTGGCAGGACTCAACAACTGAGGCAGACTTTTGGATTATAATTCTGGCCCTACTTATCGGTCAAGCTAATCTCAACAATGCAACACCTTATGCTCATAGTCTTTCTTTCTGCTTCTCTTTTCTTTCTGCACATCCCTTGTGCCAGATGTGCTGACCTAAACTCTGACAAGCAGGCCCTTCTTTCATTTGCTGCATCTCTACCCCATGGCCGAAAACTCAACTGGACTCTGACGACTCAAGCTTGCACATCTTGGGTTGGGGTTACATGCACACCAGATGGGAAGCGCGTCCGTAAGTTGCGTCTACCTGCCGTAGGACTCTTTGGTCCTATCCCCTCGGACACACTTGGCAAGCTTGACACACTAGAGGTGTTGAGCCTTAGGTCCAATCGTCTCACTGTTAGCCTCCCCCCTGATGTGGCATCCATTCCTTCCTTGCATTCTCTCTACCTTCAGCACAACAACTTGTCCGGAATAATACCAACTTCACTATCTTCCAATCTAACATTCCTTGACCTGTCATACAACTCTTTCAATGGAGAAATCCCATTGAAAGTGCAAAATATCACTCAGCTCACTGCATTGTTCCTCCAGAATAACTCACTTTCTGGACCCATCCCTGACCTTCACCTCCCCAATTTGAGACATTTAAATTTAAGCAACAATAACCTGAGTGGGCCCATACCAACTTCCCTGCATAATTTCCCAGTCACTTCATTCTTGGGGAATGCTTTTCTATGTGGATTTCCCTTGGAACCATGTCCAGGAACAACACCCTCTCCTTCTCCGATGTCGCCAACTCCCCAAAATGCCAAAAGGAGCTTCTGGAAAAGGCTTAGCATTGGTGTCATAATTGCAATAGTTGCTGGAGGAGGGTTATTACTTCTGATATTGATTATCATTCTCTTGGTATGCATCTTCAAAAGAAAGAAAGGCACAGATCCTGGCATAGCTTCATCTTCATCCAAAGGAAAGTCTGCTTCAGGTGGAAGAGCAGAAAAATCCAAGAAGCAAGAATACAGCAGCGGTGTTCAAGAAGCAGAGAGAAATAAATTGGTTTTCTTTGAGGGATGCTCGTATAATTTTGACCTGGAGGACCTGTTGAGGGCCTCAGCTGAAGTCCTTGGAAAAGGAAGTTATGGGACTACATATAAAGCTGTTCTTGAGGATGGCACAACAGTGGTGGTCAAAAGACTGAAGGAAGTGGTGGCGGGAAAGCGGGAATTTGAACAACAAATGGAGATAATTGGCAGGGTTGGCCAGCACCCAAATGCTGTTCAGTTGCGTGCTTACTATTACTCCAAGGATGAGAAGCTCTTGGTGTATGACTATATCACACCAGGCAGTCTTTGTGCTGCTTTGCATGGTATGTTATTATTTCGATTCATTAAGCAGTTTCATTGCCTGTTACAACTCTGTTCTGACTTCCGAGCTGTGTGTTGTTTGTGAATTGAAGTTATTAGCTGATTCTAATTTCTAACTGGATATATAGATTACTGAATATGTCTGAGAGACTGGTGTAAAAGAAAGTATAGAATGCTCACCCTTTTTCCTGGTACTCTGAAAATTTCGTAGATATTTGGATTTTAAGAAGTAATAATCCCACAACATGACCTTTTCTTCTATCACATTGTCTTTACAAGCTTGAATAAAATTGTGAGGCTACCTAATATTTATTCTTTCAAAATCTTAAAGTTATCACTTAACAAAATTCTGGATGTACAAAATAGCTTTCCGTTGGCATTGCAAACATACTGTCTTTTTCTAAATATGACTAGAAGATGTATGCATTCCCATCGTGTACTGCATTTTGGTCGTTGGTCAATATAATGTGAATAAAAATTGATTATTGTAGTTTCAGGCTGCATGACTAACATATGTGTCGGTTAATTCCCAAACTTATTATCTCAAAGTATGACTGAATGTCTAACTTGCTCATGTGGGATCATATCTATTCAGGGAACAAAGCTGCTGGAAGAACTCCCTTGGATTGGGTAACAAGGGTAAAGATATCTCTGGAAGCTGCACGCGGGCTTGCTCATCTTCATGCTGAGGGAGGAGGAAAGTTCACCCATGGTAACATCAAGTCAAGTAACATCCTTGTCTCACAGGAACTTAGCGCTTGCATCGCCGAGTTTGGACTTGCACAGCTCATGGCCATCCCTCATACTCCTGCACGGCTCATTGGATACCGAGCACCGGAGGTCCTCGAGACTAAAAGGCCAACACAAAAATCTGATGTATACAGCTTCGGTGTGCTACTCCTTGAGATGCTGACAGGAAAAGCCCCTCTTAGATCCCCAGGGCGTGAGGACTCGATCGAACACCTCCCCAGATGGGTGCAGTCTGTGGTTAGAGAGGAATGGACCTCAGAGGTTTTCGATGCTGACTTGTTAAGGCATCCGAACACTGAGGATGAAATGGTTCAGATGCTCCAGCTCGCCATGGCATGTGTTGCACCTCTTCCTGACCAGCGGCCTCGCATGGAGGAGGTGGTCAGGACGATTGAGGATATCCGGAGCTCCTCCGGGACGAGGTCATCTCCTGAGGACAAGCCGAAGGAAGAAACCATCCAAATCACCTGAGCTGATGGCACAACAAACAGCACGCCACAGAGACAAAAAAACAGGTTGAATAGTTTCTACCTTCAAAGCTGGTATCTGGACTATGTGTTCAGTGAAGCTTTTCTGTTGATTTCTGATCATTCTTTGGTGGATCATTTTCTTCTTCATTTTTGCTTTCGTGCTGTTAGTCCTTGTGAATTGTGATTGTTCCATTTCCTGTAGCTCTTCTGATCATCATTGTGTGACAGTGTGCTCTGATGTAATTTAGAGAGACTCCTGAAGTGTTGAGTGAACATTCAGCTTTGCCACCTGTTCTCCTTGGATTTGGCTATGGCCTATGGTGTTGTTCAGATAAGCAAAAGAAAGAAGAGGAAAAAAATTAGAATACCTGTGACAACTTCTACTGGGTACTGGCATTGCTGATCAATCTGCTCGCTGCCTTTTTTGACAGAATCGGGTCCCATAAAGAATTGACCAGCCAAACTCTTTTGCCGCCGTTGACCGACGGATCCAGCACGGTCTACAACGTTGACATTTCAGCTCCTGTTTGGCATATCTTTGTCCTTTTTCCGATAAATATATCACTTCAGCATAGCTTTGTACCTACCTCTCGTAGAAAATTAAGAAGATAGAACCTTTTTTATTACAGAATCCTTGAACTGAATGGATTGGATTAAGGGTCTGTTTGTTTTAGTTCCTAACGGCTAGAGAATTTGTAGCTGGTGTTTTTTTAGTTTCTGGATTCTAGTTCATTTGTAGATTCTACCGCTACTAATTCTCACAATCTGAATTCAGAATCTGGACTGTTTGTTTCCGTGTCAAATTCTAAAAATAATTGTTACTATTAGAAGCTGAAACAAATAAGATGTACTCGTGTAGATAATCTTGTTCGCTTTCCCTTGCAAGAACATGTGCGATCCGTGCAGTCCTTCCCTTCCTTGGTATCCCTTCAACGTCAAAAACCCAGCAGCTGAAGACGCTGGCGTTTATGTGCAGGTTGCGACGAAGTCAAGTCAAAACGCGTGCTCGTTTTGCTTTGCAGGAGAGAATGACAGAAACAAGAGGGGTCTGTCTGTTCCAGTGGTACCAACCATATACGAATCCATCAATGCATTACATCTCTTGTAATCCTATCTTTGTTAAGATTGGTCAGAGTTATACACGAGAGTAATAAATTTTCTCGAATTTTTTCTACTCAAATATAAAAGAACACGGGGGTGATTAACACGTACAAATTATTTTTGTTATAAATATTAGATTTTTTATATTTAGAATAAATTCCAAATTCTAAAATTTAGTACTACATCTGTTCATTTTTAATTGACTTTTATCTACCATTCGTCTTATTAAAAAAACTTTTGGAAATACCATTTATTTTGTTATAATTTATTTTTTATTGAAGGTATTTTAAGCATAACTTATATTTTTACATATTTACACAATTTTTTTGAATAATATAAACGGTCAAATATTGTGATAAAAATACGACATCATTTAAAAATTAATGAACATAGGGAGTATGCTTCAAAATATATGAGTAACTCGGCACATTTTCTCGGAAAATTTCGTTGTAAGGCTAAAAGTCCCCACCTAACAAATTATAAAGGGAATTTTTGTTATATGTAACTTAAATTTCATACGATTCTTTTTTATCACTCACTTTCTTGATACATGTTTGAGTCAACTAAAACTAATTGTTAGCTAGAACTAATTATTAGTTAGCTAATAAGCAGTCGACTAAAAATTAGATCACCACCGTTTGGATAGTTTGACCTAATACTTGAAAAAAATCTTGTTCCTGCTACAGCAACCACTGCATTGTCGAATGGAGGCAAAATAGTTGGTCGGTGAACTAATAATTAGTTCACTAATTAATTGGGTTGTTTGGATGAACTAAAACTAAAAATTAGTTGCTAGCTATTAGTTGGTGGGATTCAAACGTGATACGTAGATTTAGGCCCCGTTTGGATGACTTTGCTTATTTTTAGAGACTAAGGGTGCGTTTGGTTCTGCTGTGAGCTGTGAAAAAGCTGCTGTGAGTTGCCTGCTGTGAAAAAGCTGCTGTGAGCTGCCTGCTGTGAAAAAGCTAAAAGTCGTTTGGTTGAAGCTGCTGTGAAAAAACTGCTGTGAGCTGACTGTTTTTTATAACATACTTATTTTTCATCATTATAATATTCTATACCTATATATAAATAGGAAACACTCAACATTGATGCAACTAAATAACTAAAAAATATATTAGATAAATAAAAAAGTGCATAGTTCATCTTATAAAGTAATCGACAACCACATATTATCTCATGAAATTGTGCAATGCAATACAAACCATAATAATGTTAAATAAATTAAGACACCTTGAATTCATACTTTTTAATATGAACTAAAAATCAGAAAAGCAGAAAAGCAAAAGCAGAAAAGCAGGGTCCAGGCTGCTTCCAAATTTGTACTAGAAAAAAGCTGCTTTTTCACAGCAGAAGCAGTTTTGGTAAACCCGTTTGGTTCAGCTTCTGCTTTTTCACAGCAGAAGCAGATTTGAAAAGCAGAACCAAACGCACCCTAAAACCTGCTTATTTTAGTAGGGACTAAAGTTTAGTCCTCTTGTTTGGATGTAGGGACTAAACATCGTTTAATGAGAGGTTCATAAAATGAGGATAGAGTGTGTATGATACTTTTAGTCTCAATAAGCAACATCCTCGGACTAATCGACTAAACTTTAGGGACTAAAGTTTAGTCTCAATAAACAATCCTGTTTGAGATTTTAGGGACTAAGCGCCTGTTTGTTTTTTTAGGGACTAAACTAAACTTTAGCCCATTTCTTTTTATAGGACTAAATTTTAGTCCCTCCCTGTTTGGTTCTAAGGACTAAATGACTAAAGGAGTGTGAGGGTAGAGAGGTAAGTAACACTTTTAATCCCTTTTAACAAGATTTTGGGACTAAAGGGCTAAAGTTTAGGGACTAAACTTTAGTCCCTTTTAGTCAAGGAAGTTTAGTCCCTAAACTTTAGCAGCCTCAAACCAAACACCCCCTAAATAAGACTAAATTTTAGTCCTTAAAAATAAGCAACACCAATTCAAATGGGATCTTAAACCGGAACATTTATCACTCACTTTCATACTGATCTAAACTAAAACCGTAAGAAAATAGTTGAACTTTTAATATTCTTAGTTAAGAAATTAATTCAATTATAAATACCGTCGCGCCTCGCTTCAAGCTCGTCTCGCATTCACAACAAGCAAGTGACCCGGAGCGAAAAAAAAGAAGCGCTCTCTCTCCTCTTCGTCTCCGACCTCTCGCGTCGCTGCAAAAGGTGGAGAAGAGACCTTCGCCTCCTCCTCCGACCCACCCCCGCCTCCTCCTCGTCTCCTGCATTGGTCTTTTTTTTTGCTCGATTTTTCTGGGCCCCGATTTCGATCAGATCGGCGCGGGTAAGCATCGGCCCCTCCCGATCCGGATCCGTTCCTATCGACGAGTTTTTCCACGATTTTGTTCTGCTCGAGTTTCCTTTTTCTTCTTTGGCTGCTGCGCTGCGGTTTCCTCAGGTAGATCTACGCTATGCTATGGTTCGGCGGGGGGCCGGGGGCGGCATGGCGTCGGTATGTTCGTGATTTGGTGTCGGCTTTTGCGGGTTGGAGTTCGATTCGGTGCGCGGTCTTCCTTTGTCGCTGTTTGATGATCAGCAGAGTTGGGGCTCGATGTGCTCGATCTCGCGCGCGCTGTAGTTTTGATTGTTTGGTCGTTCTGGTTATGCTGTTTAGGTGTTTAGTGTTTTTGCTGGCGCTGGATGAATGTAGTTGTTCTTTGTACCTAATAATTTTTGGGTCCCTATCATGTGTTCCTGGGATGATCGAGGCTGATGTCTCAGATGCCTCAATTGATTTCACATCAGTATCAATTGTGCGTAATTTCGCATGACAAGGGCCTCGTCTGCTGTTGCATATAGCTTACTTTGATCACTTGACTGCAACACGCCGGAATTCCTGGTAGTGGATTCAGAAACATTACTAGTAAATTCGTAGCCTTGCAAACTTCAAGCTGACATAGATTTCTGATGGATAGCTTGATTCCCGCGTAGAATGTTCGAGGTTGATATATCTGACTGATTCTCATTGCTAAACTGTATGTATGGATTGCCATCTTTTGCGCCTTTTGCTTGGCAACTAGAATTTTCCATTCTGTAAAGGCCCTAATGAGTGCTTCATCAATGACTTGTAGGTTCTGAAGTTTGAGTGGTCGGTATCCAGAACATTACTTTGTTGTGTTGGAGTTTATAAATGATGTTCGCATTTGATAAATCTGGTGTTAATGGTATTTGCTAAAGTGTATCTCAAGAGTTGTAGCAAATTAATTAAGACATGAGCAGAACCGTGCATTTATCTTATCCTGATATCTGTTAAATATGCCGTGCATTTAGTAGAGACAATTGCCAGTTTTGTGGTGATGGTATGGGCACATTTAGTATGGTGTAAGAAGGAGTTTTCTTTCCTTCCACTTCAGCTGGCCGAAAACAACCAAGATAGTGAACTGAAGTCGATGTTTGCCCTTAATCTTGAAGCATTTATGATAAATGATATGAATGATTCTAATGCTTGGTTTTATTCATCAACCATGCCTACAAATTTGGTGTTTGTTTCTTGCGTTGGCAATTTTGTAAATTACCTGAATCTGAAACACCTGACTAACATGCTTTGATTGTTACCTATCATTTCCATCTCTGGTTTTCGACATGCAAATGGATAGCACTGTTTGCATTTTTGTACTTCATGTATTTATTGACCTCTTATTTTATATATACTTAAGTCTTAACATATGGAAACAGGAGCTTATCATGGCATCAAAGCGAATCCTCAAGGAATTGAAGGACCTGCAGAAAGATCCTCCCACATCATGCAGTGCAGGTTCGAGTTATTATGGCACTATGGATGACTAGACAACACGTCTTTATACATATACATGCTCATTTGGATAAACTTTGTTTCAACCGTTTGCCATATCACCCTATCATTGCTTCTTCAGCTTTTTTTCTCCATTGTGTAGCCATCTTGTGGGCTGTAATTTTCTTTTGTGCATGTTCAGGTCCTGCTGGTGAGGACATGTTTCATTGGCAAGCAACGATTATGGGACCTCCTGACAGTCCCTATGCTGGTGGTGTTTTCTTAGTGAACATTCATTTCCCCCCGGATTACCCATTCAAACCTCCAAAGGTTAAGATCAGCATCACACTTGCAAGCCCTTGTTTTTATCTGGTGTGGTTGTCATGCATTATTATATCTGCCCTGCCCCCTGGCTAGTTTCATAGCTCTTGAACCTTAGACAGCCGTAGTTGATAATGTATATGTTACTTTTTATACTGCATATTGAAGATCACCCCTTGGATAGATGAATCTTAAAATGTTGTCCCTCCTACTATATCTACTGTATTTGATGATGATAATGTATATACTGTTACATTTTATACTGCATATGATGATCACCTCTTGGTTAGATGAATCTTAAAATGTTGTCCCTCCTGCTATATCTACTGTATTTGATGATGATAATGTATATACTGTTACATTTTATACTGCATATGATGGTCACCTCTTGGTTAGATGAATCTTAAAATGTTGTCCCTCCTGCTATGTACTGCATTTGCTGATACCCATCTCCTTGCTGTATTCATGACTCATAGCATCACTGATCATTATTGTAGCCCTTCCTTGCTGCCATAAAATTATCTTTTAAGACAATACTAAGTACAACCCTTGTTGGTGGAGCACTGAACAGCATCAAACAACAACAACAAAGCATTTCAATCCCAAGCAAGTTGGGGTAGACTAGAGTTGAAACCCAATAGGAGCATTAATCAAGGTTCAGTCACATCAATAGCTTCTCTCCATGCACTCCTGTTCAATAATTCAAGGCCAAATCTTTGGGAATATGTCATCCTTTCAAGCATCTTTTTATTGTCTCATCCAAAGTCAATTTCTGTCTTCCCCTGTCTCCTCACACTATTGTTGCGCCTCAGGATTCCACTATGCACCTGTTCATCTAGAGTTTTCCATTGGACATGTCCAAACCATCTCAACAAGTGTTATACAAGCTTTTCTTCAATTGGTGCTACCCCTAGCCTATCATGTATATCGTTGTTTCGGACTTGATTTATTCTTGTGTGCCCACAAATCCAACACAACATACACATTTCTGTTGTATGTTGCCTTTAAGTGATGTTCCATCTGGTTATTAATATATGACGTTTTTAGTAGTAAGTTTAATATAAAAAAATGCCATGTATTAATGACCGGAGGTAGTACACGTTACTTCCTTGGTGGAAGATTTTTAGGTGCATTTTGTTTCAGCGCAAAGATTAAGAAATGAGACTCATACCAAATTGCCCCTAGCGAAACTAATTGATTTTCATTAAATATATTCCTCTCTTCCATGCAAAGCTGAGTAGTATTTGCAATTGCTGCATGCATGCATGCAAATTCAAAAGCATAGGAGGTAATAGGGTCACATTTGGAAAATTTTGCATTGTTTGTTGTGTGTGCCTTGAAAAGTTAAACACAGAAGTACATTATTGTTTGCCCCCTTTTTTCTGGATGATATTTACCTGTTGCTGTTAATGTATCCATTAGTTATAATTTTGTTAGCAACTTGGTGGGCGCATAGCTTGCAGCTTTGTCCAGCTGATCTTAAACTAGACATGATTTCTTGTTATGTGCTGATGTAGATGCTGATAGTCTGGCATGCCAAAAAAGAGTGTGCTAAGAATGACATGTATGATAGTGTGTGAATCCACTAGTTTATTAAAAAAAAAGGATTTGGTTACTTTTGCTGACAAACATAACATGCCATATTTACACAAGATATTCTCTTGCAGCACCGGCCATGTATTGTTTTGTCTCTATCTTGCCTATTCCGCTATTTGTGATAGTTGTTGGTATACTTATTCAAGGTCTAATACCCATGTATTCTCTAAAATCATTAACTTCGAATTACTGGCCCACATTAAAATACTTGCATGAATTATATTTCGGTGTTGAGATGCTTTCACTTATATTTGATCCGGTGGATTTTTTTTGTACTATGCCATTTTTAATTTGTATACTCCTTTTTAGGTATCTTTCAAGACAAAGGTCTTCCATCCTAATATTAATAGTAATGGAAGCATATGCCTTGATATTCTCAAGGAACAGTGGAGCCCTGCTTTAACGATTTCGAAGGTCCTTCATACCACCCTTTTTATTATTTTTTTGAAGTAAATCAGTAGGAGAGGCTCCTACTAAGATTTTCATTAAATAAAAACCCTTTTTATTATTAGTTTTACATGTAGCTTGCTCTTCCATGCTTAGTGAAGTGGTTAAATCTATGACCAATTATACAAGTATGCATTTGTAGATAACACTCCTGTTGCATTGCTTCAGGTACCTGAACTTTGGCATTTTAATCCAAACCTGTTGTATGTCCCTCGAAAATTGGAACATTAATTGTTTTCTACTAGCTGTCCATGCCTTCTCGTGGTGATAATCTGCATTAAGCAGCTACATTACTGTTTAAGTTAACCACATGCTTCTAAATTCCAAGTCAATGTAGTCAAAACTTTTATTTCATTGCTCTTTTTTTACTTTATTTAGTGTGATTTTTGTTGACAGTTTGTATTTTTGTTTCACATGGCTCTTACATGGGTCTATAACTTCAGTTCGATTATTAGGGTCAATTTCATTCTCCGATCTGCTTAATATAATTTGAATTGTTTAGATGGAGACTGGTTTTGTACTAGCTATCTTATAGTTAGTCACCTCAGTTGTGCCACGGGAAAAGTCCATATAGTCTCAATGTCTCATATTTCTGTAGACCCTTAAAAGTTTTCTATATGCAAAAGAAAAGAAAACATCGTTCATTTAGTTCTACGTGTGTATAAAAGGTTTTGTTATCTAAGTTATGCTGCGCTGATCCGTTCAAGACTTGCTATAAAGCTCTGGCTGTTCATCGGTTCCCATTTTGTGATGTTCCACCAGGTCTTGCTGTCCATCTGCTCCCTCCTGACTGATCCCAACCCGGACGACCCTCTTGTCCCCGAAATTGCCCACATGTACAAGACTGACCGGCAGAAGTACGAGGCGACGGCCCGCAGCTGGACACAGAAGTACGCCATGGGCTGAGCACCTCTGCCCTGCTGCTCGGACGCTGACGATAGTCCGAGTCTCGTCTGGAAGTAAATTGTTTCTGGGGCGTGGGGCCAGGCCATTATTTCCTTTTCTATTTGTTGCCGGTTGTGTGTATCTGATCCATCTAGGATCGTAATTGTAGTCGATGTCGGCCTATCCAATCATCGCCATCCTTAGTGAGATGGGCATGCGGCATGCCTATGCAACTGTGCTTGTTGTTGGGGGACCTTTCTTAGAAGGTCGGTGTTGTTTCGTAAGATGAATCATCAACGACGTTTGTTCATCCACCTCTGGCTGCTGTGTTTGCTTGTCCCTAGCATTTCGCATTGACGTACATACCATCCGTTCGCGTTGTTCTTGGAGCATACTCACACGTACGCGAGGTGAGCGGGATGCTGCAGCTTAACTGCTTAAGTGGCGAGGCTGGATTCCCCGCGAGGCGGAGGCGGCGTCGGCGTCGGCGATGGCGCTGGTGGATTCTGCATGCGAGAGCGGCCGAGCTAATTTTGGATGGACACGCCGAGCTAGCTGCCACTTGCAACTGTTCGGTCACGAGCGGTGGGAGTGGGAACCCGCCCCGTTTTCCTAGCCATTCCATTCCCGTCCGCGGCTATTCTCTCCTCTCCTGCCGATTTCCTGGCGATCGCTCCACCCGCTATTGGCGACAGGGCAATCTCGTCGGGCCGTCGTTTCAGCGGTCAACAAAGGAAGCCGTTGCTTTTCCAAAGGAATGGTGGCGGCCGCCCGTTCCCTTCGCTAGCCCCGGCGCCACCCCCCGCCTCCCCGAGCACCCCCGCCGGGGCCGGCCGTCGACCGCCGACGTGCTCCAAACCGATCCAAACATCATCGGCGTTCGGTCGGGACGGCCAACCAACTTTCCTTGCCCTTGCGCTCGCAGAGGTACGTCTCTCACTCTCTCTCTGCACGTGAGTGCGCGCACGCGAAATGTAGTCGTTGTTCGTGGTGGGTGATGCGGGGAAAGCCATATATCTTCCTTGTTCTGTTGTAATTTGTTGACCCAGCGAGCATGTTTGGAGCATCTAGGTTTCGTATGTATCGGTTAATTTCCCGAAATCTTACGTTCTATTGGGGTCAGAAACTCTCTTCTTCGGGGTCCCATCGAGGATTGAGCAGCGATCCTAGAGGGGAATTTGCATTCATTTTTATATGCATACATCACTGTTGAAATTTGCATTCAAATCACTACACCCTCATAACGTTTGATCATTTTGGATGCCAAATGATGGAAGTATCAAGCTGCTCCGGAACTGGATCTTGTCAGGTCCCATCTGGAAAGATTTTTTTTTGAAAAAAGGCAACTCAAGGATGAGCGCCCTGCTTTATTCGAAAGCAGTAAACAGAGTAGTTTGCCGGGGATACCGACTTTACAAAAAGAGAGCAGTCTAAACCAAAACCAAAAGATCTACCAACCTCAGGCAGAACAAACAGAGACAGACCCTAACAAGTCACACCACACAACCACCCACGGAAGTTCAACAGGATCACCAAAATGAACTGTCTAGGAACAAAACAGGGATATCACATTCCAAACCAAGCCAACAACCCTTTTAAAAACGAGAAACCACAGGGGTCTTCCTATACACAGTCCTCTTCACTTTAGAGTCCACCCCAAGTCTCATGGATGAGCACTCGGAGTGAGAGGGGCATCCTGATGAACGAGCTGGAGCAGCCTTGCACGCAGCAAGTCGAAGCACCGGGACGTTTCTTCCTTCAAGCGAGCTGGCACCAGTCGAAGCCACTGAGTGAGAAAGGCAATGAGTTTGTGAACAACCTGCACAGCGTCAGTACAAATTTTATTCTGAAATATAAACTCATTACGAGTTAACCAAATGGTCCACGCAATCGCCCCCAACACTTGCATGGTAATTGATTTTTTCTTATTATCTCTCAGCCTACCCACCATGTCAATGAAAGAAATCCTATTTAAAACATGAAGATCCCACTCCAGACTCTCAATGACAAAGACCCAAAGCATACGAGCGAGACCGCATTCAAAAATCAAGTGATCAACGGTTTCAATACAGCCACACAATTTACACGTAGGATCCCCACCCCAGTTCATATGTCTAAGCTGATCCCCCACTTGAATTCTCCCTTTCAACATTAACCAAGAAAAAATTTTAACTTTAAGGGGAACCCCACATTTCCAAATAATCATGCTATCAATATCCTTCACTCCTCTAAAAACAATCAAATTATAGATAGAACTAGAGGAAAAACCCTTTTTATCCAAAAGCCACCTAATCCGATCCACACCAACCCCCTGCTCCACTTTACCAATGATATCTAAAAGAGAATCCCAATCCTGGACATCCCCCCCTCTCAACGATCTGTTGAACAAAGTGTTATTCTGCACTCTCTGCACAGCCTCTACAATCGTCAGATTTTTATCCTGACAACAATCATACAGATCAGGAAATAGAGTTTTTAACGGAGTGTCACCTTCCCACACATCATGCCATAAAGAGACATTAGAGCCCATGCCCACTTCATACCCACAACCCATCCTCACCCACTTTTTGACTTTGTTAAGACCTTTCCAAAAATAGGAACCTTTAGTCATATCTGCCTGCAAAGCCCCTCTGCTCACATTGTACTTATTCCTCAAGATCGAATAACAAGTACCTTCGCGGCCTTGCTCAATATTATAGACCCACTTACAAAGCAAGGCTTGATTCATGGCCCTAATATCCATGAAACCCATCCCCCCCATGTGCTTAGGAGCACACAATGCCTGCCAGGAAATCATATGATATTTCTTTTTCTCCCCTATACCCTCCCAAAAAAATTTGGCTCTAATAGAGTCTATTTTTTTACAAACACTCTCAGGGAGAGCGAACACCCCCATGGTGTAAAGAGGAATACTGCTCAGGCACGCATTGATCATGACCATACGACCGCCATAAGATAACTGGCTATTCTGCCATGAAGCCAACTTTTTGTCAACTTTTGCAATAATCCCTTCAAAATCTTTCTTTTTAGGTTGAGACTTAGTAATTGGTAAACCTAAGTATTTCATCGGCCACTCCCCCACATCGCAATTGAAAATGTTTGCAACCCCCTCAAGCTCCTCTTCGGATAAACCTATGCCAAACACCTCACTTTTTTGATAATTAATTTTCATTCCCGACATATTTTCATAGCAATACAATAGAAATTTCAGAGTAACCATATTTTGATCTGTCAGCTCCATCAACAAAATGGTATCATCCGCATATTGCAAATGAGTCACTCCTCCCTCCATCAAATGAGGGGTCACCCCAGTTAGAAACCCCGATTCCCTTGCTCTAACCAGCATTTCCGAGAGCACATCACCCACCAAATTGAAGAGTAATGGAGATAAGGGGTCTCCCTGCCTAACTCCTTTATAAGTTCTGAAAAAACCCCCCACTTCACCATTTACATTAACTGCGACGCGCCCTCCCGCAATGACTTTTTCCATCCATCTGATCCATGTATCGTCAAAACCCTTTCTGCGGAAAACGTCCAACAAACACCCCCATTGAACTTTATCATATGCTTTCTCAAAGTCCAACTTCAAAATCACCCCCTTTTGGTTTTTACTCTTCAACTCATGAATCACTTCATGAAGCGTCACCACCCCCTCCAAAATATTTCTCCCCGGAATAAAAGCTGACTGTCTATGATCAATTATAGCAGAAGCACATCTAGCAAGACGAACTGTAAGAACCTTAGTAATGATTTTATAGCAAACATTCAGTAAACAAATGGGTCTGTACTGCTTAATGTTAGTTGCTTCCTTAATCTTAGGAAGCAAGACAATCACCCCATAATTGATGCGGGCCAAATTAATATCGTCATCTCTTAAAGTGTCCAAAATTTCTTTGAAAACAACCCGTAACTGGGGCCAAAAGGCCTTGTAAAAATTAACGGAAAAGCCATCAGGACCCGGGGACGTATTAGATTTCATGGACTTAACCGCATGATCAAGTTCATCCCAGGTAAACGGAGCCACTAAATCTGCGCATTCGACACTAGATAATCTTCTCCTATCCCCCCACATAGATGAATCCAGCCGCACTCTAGGAGGTTGCTCAGAGCCAAATAGATTTTTATAGAAAGAATCAATATGCGATCTAAGCTCCCCCCTCTCAGAGATAGATCGATAATTATGTTCAAGGCGTACAATGGTTGATTTCCTTTTCCGTCTATTTGCAATTTTATGAAAAAAAGAACTATTTGAATCCCCCTGTAAAAGCCATTGTTGACCACTTCTGTCTCTCCAATACGAGGCCTCTTGGGTATAGATGTCCACAAGATTACACTCTGTTTCATACATACACCCCCAATCTGTCAGCAACATATCATCGTGAAGAACTTTTTCCTCCCACCTTGCAAGCTCCTTTTGGAGCTCAGATTTCTTTTTGTGAAATTGACTGCTCATATTCAAGCCCCACCCCTTCATTTTCTTCCTAAGAGACGAGCTGACAGCATGCCAATGGTCCATAACATTTGTTTTGACCCGTCTTGGCCATGACTTCAGGACCCAGTCACGAAACCCCTCTTGGAGTAACCAGGTGTTCTCAAATTTAAACCCCCCTTTCACTTTCTGATCTTGTCTGTCCACATTAACCAGAAGAGGACTGTGATCCGAACCGACTCTCTGTAAATTATGAACAGAAGCTAAAGGGAACAAATTATCCCAGCTATTAGAAATCAGAATCCTATCTAACACCTCCCGAGTGGGAGGAACAGCTTTGTTTGTCCAAGTGAACAGCCCCCCTGTCTTTTGCATTTCTTGTAACTCAGCATTAGAAATGAACAAATTAAACTCCCTCATCCATTTTTTATTCGGAACCCCCCTAGATTTCTCCTGTGGGTATCTGATAAGATTGAAATCACCCCCCATGAGAATTGGAACTTGTTGAGAACTCATTTTTTGAGCTAATTCAATTAGGAATCTCCCCCGTCCCTCCTCATGAGCAGGACCATAAACATTCATAATTTCCCAAACTTTCATTGAATCCCTCATTGTAATGATCACACTCTCAAAAAACTCCCCCATATCCACATTGCCAATACTAGCTTTATCCATGTTAACCCCCATGAGGAGTCCCCCCGAACGCCCATTCGATGGCTTGCTTAGCCACCAAAAATCTCTCTTACCACAGAAGAAATCTAAATCTTTTTGGCTAACACTATCCCTCATGGTTTCTTGGAGACAAACACAATCACAATTATTGTCTTTAATCAAGTCAGCTAGCAACTTTTTCCTACCCCCACTACCAATCCCCCTAATATTCCAGAAAATGACTTTCATTAATCACATTCATCCTCATCGCCCATCCCGCTAGCTCTATCATCATCTTTATCCCCCCCCTCAATTAAGGGATAAATGATAACATCCTCATTCCCCTCATTCTGAACTACAGATTTTCCTTTATCCACACTATTTTTTTTTGCCACACAAAGTAAAGCTTGAGCAAGTTCTTTGGCTTTCAGAAAGTCAATATTAGTATAAATCTCATTTTCAGATTCACCCAATTTTACCCCCGACTGCTTAGCGATTTCAGCAAGGACCTTAGGATCGGATTTACTAAAAGATGTAAAACGAGAAGTACCTGTAATATCATTCCTTTGATCCACTCTCTGTTGGGCTTTAAGTTGAATAGAGACGCCATCCCGCTTTATCCTTGTACTAAACCGTTGCGCCACCGGCGGGTTCTTTTTATGCTTGATTCTGCGTTTATTGCCTTTCTCAGTAATTTCATTTTGTTCATCATTCTCCCCATCAGCCCCCATTGTATCTGTCATCATCCCCTCTGTTGTTGAATCCCCAACATCAACTTCCACTTTGTTTTCTATCTCGACCACCCGCTTTCTCACGTCCACTTTGGCAGTTACCTTCGTGGCCCTGTCACCACCACCATCCATTCCTTTGTGTTTCTTAGGCCACTCCTCCCCCATCTGATCCACCATATCATCCTCAGAGCTATCTATCAAGAACTCAGGGATATCCACTTTACCTCCCAACCCAGAATTAGACTCATCCAAATCTTTATTTTGCCAGCCATGGGATGAATCTTTCGGGTTATGCTTTCCTTGTTCCTCCTGATTCGAATCATCCGTCTTCTTCACATCAGATCCTCCATCCATGACCTCATCCATTCTCTGTTTGCCTTTACCCTTGTCATCATGCAACCGAACCGAGCCCCCATCAGGCTTGAAAGGGAAAGGCTTCACTGTATCAAGCTCAGGAATCCAGGTGATGTTATATCCCACAAAATTAATGAAGACTTCAGATGTACCCCCAATTTTAGTAGGATCCTTACAAGCAACCAGAATCCGCACAGGACCATGATTAGTCAAACTGGATAAATCCACATCCATCGGTTTCCCTGCCAGAACTGCTAGTTTGTTCATATCCACCAAGGTTTTAGCGACATTAGGGACTCCCAGCACTTTGACCCACACCTGACTTAAAACTCCAAATGAGTCAAAAACCCTCTCAGTTTCTTCCACTCTTGCCTTAAGCTTGAAAATCTGGAAACAAACTGAATTCAAGCGAGTGAGACCCCTACGCATTTCCTTGGAGGGGAATTCCACCAGAAATTGACCCTTATCAATCTCTTTAACCTGCCAAACCCACTCAACTTCAAAAAAATGGGCTAGTTCTAGTTTTATCTGATGTTCTGAGCAAACCCCTTCTTCCACTGTGAGCAAACCAATAACAGCTGAATCCTCCAACTTAGACTCTGGCTTCTCCGTTTGAAGAAAATAGAACCCATGATGCGGAAAGCCGAATCCACAAAACTCTATTGGTAAATTTGCAAGCGATCGATCCCCTCTCTGATGCTCCAGCAAAGGACAACTAGATGAAACATGACCCGGTTGTTTGCAAGAATAACAAATAACAGGCTTCTGACATTGAACCTGGTGATGGCCAAACAAACCGCAATTATAGCAAACAAGAGCATCACCCTTTGTCTCTCGAGAAATCGGAAACTCCCTCCTGGGGATCTCATGATCAGCCTGACCCATGGGACGACCACCCAACGCAGGACCCCCTCGAGCCGAAGGGAACCCCCCTCTTCCTCCTCGACCACGCCAGCCACGACCTCGCAGAGATCTGGCACCAACCCCCCTGCCTCCATCACCTCCCCGAGAGTCAAACCTCTCAATGGGATTACGATTCATCCCCAAACTTTCAGAACCAGCACCCCTCAAAAAATCCCCATCCGCAACATCACGATCCCCTCCTCCCTCCCAGCTTGCAAACCGATCCGCCTCCTTCCGCTTCCCCCCAAATCGATCCATGAAGTTACCTCTTACAATCGAAGCAAAAGACTGCGAACCAGCAAACCTGGGCGGCACTTGAACCAGCTTCCGAGCGTCAGCGCTGAAACGCCGGATTTCCGCCGCACGCGCAGGAAAACCTAGGTGTATAGTGTCCAGCGAGAAGGGAGTAGCCTTCGGGAACCAGAGCCAGCGCCCTATAGCGGCCGATGACCCCAACGCATCCCCCCCAACTCCTGGCCCCCAAAACGGCCCAGCAACCTCTTCAGAATCCAGCCCAGCGACCCTAGGAACAACCGAGGGTTGCGAAGTCCCCTGGGCCAAATGAGAATTCCGCCAGCCCAAGGAGCCCGCTCCGAGAGACTGAGACGAGGACGAAGCCCCTAGGGGAGAAATCCGGCCCGAGAAATTAATCGCCGGAACAATCGCCATCTCTCCTATAACCCAGCTCTTCTCCTCATGCGAATGATCAAATGTTATGATAAAAGTCAATGGTGTTATTTCCATGAATTTTGCTATTGTTTGAAACATCTAGGTTAATGTATTGTATGCTTGATGGTATCAGGTAATGTAATCTTCCTTTTCTTGGCTGAGTGTCACTGACATCGATACTAAACAGGGTGCCATTTTTTTTCCATCAGCGGAGAGCCCGGTGACTTGCATCTTGACGAATCATCTCGGGTCGATGGGCTGCTGTGGCAGCGTAAATTGTCTCCTCCTCCAGTACAATTCATAGTTTTTTTCACTGAACCAGACATTACATACTAGTGTCCAATCCACAAACTACTGGCCTTACTAGTTATCTGCAGCTTCAGGATTATAATTTGGGGACCTGCATTGTGCATATATCTGCAGAGCACTGTAGACGCCGAAGAGCATCTGGACTACAGCTCTGGAAATGTGACTGTGATAACTGATCAAATGTGTTGGGAGAAGAAAATGGAAGAAGTAGCTGAACTTGGCAAAACAGTAAGTGGATGATCAATGACCTAACGTTCTTGTAAAAAAAAGGTAGCTGTTTTTTTTAACCATGGTGGTATGTCCATCCGAACAACAGGTTGTGGTAAAATTCAGTGCAACTTGGTGCGGCCCTTGTAGGAATGCTGCTCCTGTATTCGCTGAACTTTCACTCAAGCATCCTGAAATTGCTTTCGTGTCCGTGGATGTAGACGAAATGCCGGTACGACAAATATTCTGAATCCCCTTGCATTTTACTCTCTGGACACAGATTCTTTTGCAACAGCTGCTAACGATAAATTCTGCTTTGCTTTGATTCCTCAGGACCTGGTCACACAATTCGACATACGTGCAACCCCAACATTCATCTTCATGAAAGACAAGGAGGAGATCGACAAGCTTGTTGGAGGCAACCTTGCAGATCTTGAGAACAAGTTCGAAGAATTTAACCGGCCGAAGCTATATGATGATGTATAAGCAACCTCTCGCCGATCATGTACTTGCCTACTTGGTGAGCCAATCAGTAGAATGAGCCCTGCGACATGTATATGGATATCTACTACATCTACTTAGTTTCAAGAAACTGACCAAGCAGAAGTAGGGTTTTTCTTAGTGGCGTCGACATCATCTGTGAAAAAAAAATTATCCGGTCGAAATACGGGCATTAAATTAATTGTCTTTTCTTGTTGAGACATAGATTTTTTTTATAAAAAAAACTGTTGTAAGTGACAAACTAATATTACCTACCTACGACATGATGGATAATTATTTTATGGTTATGCCCAATTATAGTGAGTTTTGAATCTGTGAAATCCAAGTCTGAGCACCTTTCATTTTGTATTTAAAGAATCTTTTTTTTACAAATTTTGGTTATTGAGTTAAGATGTTTGGTTTTGATTTTAGATTTTCGTATGAGAATCTGGTTAAGATGTTTGATTTCCATTTAAGAATTTTTGATGAGAATCTGGTTGAAAAATCTCAGCACCCTGCACTGTTCAAGTGAATCTTGATCTCCCCAATGGTCCATGGTTTTAAAGCAAAAATGCCAATGTTATTTGTGATCACTACGTGTCAACAATCTATTTGTTCAGTGACAGCTTCGACAAGGCGGCGATACGGGCGGCGCAGCGCGGCGGCGGCGGTCCCTCTGCGAGATGAGCTTGGTGGCGAGGTCCTAGCCTCTGCCGGAGTCGAGGTTCAGTATTTTCAGGTCGGGTCTCCGGCGCGTGGTCTCCCGCCACCGGTTGAGGTCGTAGCCGGCGGACTTGAGCTGGGAGTTGGAGTTCTTTAGCCCCGACGGCGACCTGAGCATCCTATCGGCGAGGCCATCTGCATGAGGACGATCCACGCCGAGTACATGTCGAACAGGCCCGAGCGACGGACGCCATGACGGCGATCGATCGAGATATTGGGGGTAAGGGAGAGAAGAGAGGGACCCGCCAGAGGATGGGGGAGATGGGCTCGGCGGGGGTCTCCTCGGGGAGAACGTAGAGCTCGGGCAGGTAGTAGTCGGTAGTTCTTGCCGATGCGGAGGTCGGTGGCGGCGCCGAAATCGATGAGCTTGACCTGGCCACGGCGGGTGACGACTGACGACGAGTTTTTTTTAGAAAAGGCAACCCAAATTGAGTGCCCTTCTACTTTATTAAAAGCAGATAGACGGTTAAAGTTACCGACTTTCAGTCTAACAAAAGAGACCAGAATGACACCGTCCAAAAACATACTCCAAACGGATCCAAACTACTCAAAACATATTACCGCAGTAACACAGACATCACTAGCTAGTAGTGTTTCCTAGAACACTAGCCAAAAACTTTTCATCCACGCGCCACTTTTCCTACTTCAACTATGTTTGTGTTAATGCAGTTTTGTATAGAGCAATCCTTAACACCTTGTTGTTTCTTCCTTCGCTCTGCTAAGACCAGTGGAAATCGCTGAGCGAAGGAAATAATCGGCTTATGATCATCAAGCGGTGGACGATGCCAGTGCCATGGATGCGCTCGACTGCTTGAGCGAGGCGACGAGCTGGCGCATCACCTGCTTCACCACCAGCGCCTCGCGGGTGACGGAGTCCTGCCCCTGCACCGCCCGTTGAAGGGGAAGTTCATATAAAAACCAAAATTTATAAACTATAACGAAGCTGGCCTATTAGCTCAGTTGGTTAGAGCGTCGTGCTAATAACGCGAAGGTCGCAGGTTCGAGACCTGCATGGGCCAATCCAAATTTTTTACCAAAGTTTGCACTACAACAGAAAGATTGAAATTTTGAATTCTAAAAACTAGGAGTTTATGGTGAGTGAGTTGGTGACCGTACGTGTTCGATGCTTGCCACACCATGAGTCAGGAGGGGAATTATGAAATGTTTCGCAAGAAAATAAATCTGGATTTGAATATGTCCCCTATATTGTTTATTTAATGGGTAAATCTGTTAGAAATTTAGATGAACAAGATCAATTCCATGTGTTTTCTTCTGTCTTTTTTTTTTGAAAAGGCAACTCAAAAAGGAGCACCTTGCTTTATTTTTTTTGAAAGCAAGCGGGAGGTCCGCTGCAATTCATTAAGATCGGGGAAAAAGTTCAACCTGTATAAGACCGGCAAAACACAATCTAACAACAAACTTTGACAACAGGCGCACAACCAGGAACCACAGCAAAGCAACATAAGACTGCTAGTGAAACCTATTAGCAAGAATAAAGGATGCATAGTCCGAATAGATCCTTTGGGCGATGACCGAAATCAGCTCCAAGGAATCAATGAAGATACGACGATTGCGCTCTTTCCACACGTTCCACCACGTATAAATCAACAGCCCACTGAAAACCTTTCCACCATTTTCATCTAACGCCTGGTAGCAGTCATGCCACCAAATACAGAAATCCCTAGATGGAAGCGGTCGTAAGACCCCTGACAGTCGTTGTAAAGCAAGAACTTGTAACCAAACTTCTCTTGTAAAAGAGCAACCGAACGCTAAATGATCTGAAGTTTCCAGATCGGATATGCAAAGTGGGCAGAAAGGGTTGCAGGGGCAACCTCTCCTCAGCAGATTGACAGCTGTGAGTATCTTTCTCTTGGTCAAAATCCAGAAGAAAATTTTGCATTTAGACTCCGCCAGCCCTTGCCAAAGTTCTTTTGTTATGGTTGGACGCGAGAGACCAGCAAAATGAAGCATATACGTTGATTTGACAGAGAAAACGCCATCTGAGGTCCAGCGCCAATGGATACGGTCTTGTCCAGTCGCTGCAAGGTCTACATGCTGAATTGCCCCTGCGATAGAAATGTATTGCTCCAACTGTTGCAAGGAAAAGAGGGATCTGATGCCCTGAATCCAAAAGTTGTTCTCCAGTGCCTTCCTGACCGAGATCTTTTTATTTGAACAGACCTTAAACAGTTGCGGAGCTAACTTGGCAAAAGACATAGACCCTATCCATTTGTCCTGCCAGAAGCTTACATAATCTCCATTCCTTAGTTGGATCTCCGTGGAAGCATTGAACATGTCAATTTCCTTTGGGGAAAATTCCATAGGCAGCAGCGCCCAGGGACGATGAAGCTCATTCCACCTTATCCAAAGCCATCACAAACGGAGGGCTCTACACATGGCTTCTAAGTTTAGAACCCCTAGCCCTCCTAGCCGACGAGGCGAACATATGGTGCGCCAATTAACCAGGCAGAACCCCCCGTTTGATGCCTGAGCATCTCCATTGGTCCAAAGAAAACTTCTGCGGATTTTATCAATTTGTCTGAACAACCACTTCTGTTCTCTGAAAACGGTTAAGTCGAAAATAGGTATAGCTGAAAGGCAAGCATTAATCAACGCGAGTCTACCTCCCTTGGATAAAAAACTTTTTTCCAGTTGGCTAGCTTATTGGAAGTTTTCTCAATTAGAGGCTGAAAATGCACCTTTCGAACCCTGCTATGATGAAGTGGGAGCCCCAAGTATTTGCATGGAAAACTGTCTTGATTAGCAGGGAAGATGAGTTGAATTTGCTATAGGTCAACGTTTTCACAGCAAATTGGAAAAAATTGCGTCTTCGAGAGGTTTATCTTCAGCCCGGACGCTTTACCAAAGAACTCGAGGATCTCTCTCATGCATCGCACTTCATGAGGGCAGGCGTTGACAAAGAAAGCAACGTCATCTGCATAGAAGGAAGCTCTCATGGTGATCCCACTCGAACCCAAGGAGAGAAGGCACTCATTTCTTTCAGCGAGCGAGATTAATTTTTGTAGAGGGTCAATAGCGAGAATGAACAACATCGGCGAAAGTGGGTCTCCTTGTCTTAGTCCTTTCCCATGCTTGAAGGGCCAACCTGTCCTGCCATTTAAGATGACTGAAGATGAAGATGAAGCTAGTAGTTGATAGATCCAACGTTGCCATCTTTCTCCAAAGCCTCGATGTTGAAGGAGTTCTAGAAGGTAAGACCAGTTGATAGAATCGAAAGCTTTGGAGATATCTAATTTAACAAAAAGTGAAGGAATCTTTTTGCGCTTCAACTGCCGAATGCTATTTTGTACTAAAAGGAAATTTTCCTGAAGGGTTCTCTTTTTGATGAACGCCGATTGATTCATGTCAATAAGCATGGCCAACTGAGGACCTAGCCGAGATGCCAGAAGCTTTAAGATTATCTTTGAGAAACTGTGAATGAGACTAATAGGTCTATAATCAGACAGCCTTTCCGCGTTCTCTGACTTAGGAAGCAGAACAATGTGAGCAGAGTTGAGGTTGGCAAAAGAAGGGGAGCCTGACTTGAGAAAGTGATTTGAAGCAGACAGAAGGTCCTCTTTGATAGTGTCCCAACAGTTTTTAAAGAAATTGAAGTTGAAACCATCTAGCCATGATGATATGTTTGAGCTTGTCCATCCTAACTTGATGTTCAATTGCTTCCACATGTGGCTGATCCGGATAGAGCAAGCAATTAAGTAGAAACAACGTCTGTCTGCCGGGGCTACCGGACGATGACAGTCACCTTTTTTTATACGGTACATGAACAACATCACAGACAAAAGTACTGCAGAGCGAGACTGACGACCAACCTGTAAGACGACACAAAACCAACATGCACCACACCAATGGTTTCACCTGTACAGATACGATGGCTAGGGAACCACCGTTGTAGTGGTTCCCTCTTTTTTTGTAATGGTTTGAACATTCAGAAAATAGTGTGCAAAAAGTGCTCATTTCTCTAATTTATTTTCTCCTTTTTTGTACATTCTGCACAGAGATGCGAACTAACGATAGGTTGTTTATGCCAACTTCATGGAAAATTTCTGTTTCAACATCTCACAACGACAGTTCAAATAGTAGTTATTGACCTAGTGCAGTTCAGATGATTTTTAGCTAAAAGATGTGTGGTTTTGAATCAAAATTTACAGTATAATATCTAGTTCAAGGTTTGTCATGCCTTACAGCCAATGCTAATGATTATGTGTTTATGCTACAATTGCAGGAAAACTTCACGGTGATTTCTTCGAGTGGCTTTTCACACGAAAATGATTTGTGGTTGCCTTCAATGCTTTAGGATCTATGCTAACTACCATATTAATATTTGATGTGTTTTTCAGGGAAACTTATTCTTTCGGATCTTGGGCTACCAAAGAAGCATATATACCATGCAATACTGAATGGTAATATTCTATCTCACAGTTTACATTAAAAATATGATTAAAATGACTTGACACCTGTGGTTCACCTCTATACCGATGATAATACGAATACAAATTTATGTCGTGGCATGATTCCTTATATGGAGAGAGAATTGATTCTATATTTATGTATATATATATTTTTTAAATATTGCGATGATTTTTTTAATCCGTATCAAGCTAGTCTTCAAATAGAATGCAGTCTTTCTATATTCTGTATATAACGTCTCTGGATCGGCATACCATAGTCCGACAATAGACCCTACTGACTCCTAGTGTGATGTGAATGTCATGTGAGATGCACAT
The DNA here is from genome assembly GCA_019279435.1 of Zizania palustris. Lineage (NCBI taxonomy): Eukaryota > Viridiplantae > Streptophyta > Magnoliopsida > Poales > Poaceae > Zizania > Zizania palustris. Next base: position 51,016,942 of record JAAALK010000082.1, on the reverse strand, counting down.
ACATGGCCGGGCCAGTGCTTGGTGGCCATTGGTAGGGAAATGGGACCCGACAAGCAGATTGGTTGGCCCCATGTGTTTGGAACGCTACCATTGGTAGCGATCCAAATTGGAGTAGCCCTAATCTTTGGGGAAAGGAGAGCATTAGGATTCGGCCTAATTTTTAATGGACGCTCATACGATGATTCTACAAAAAAAAAACAAGAAAAAAAGAGCAAGAACTGATCGATGAAAATTGCAAACATGCTAAATCACTGGCCAGCTCCGAACATTCTCTGATGTTTGCATTCGTCCCGTCTGATGACGATCACATATCTATCAAAAAACGAACCGACCAAGGGAAATAGAAAATCGAACTAATAAATAGGTTTCAAACCAGTTCATCAGCTGGGGTACTCTGAGAACTCCTCACCATCTCAAGCATACTGACTACCTCACCCATGTCTGGCCTGTGCGAAGGAACCTGCGACGTGCAAACGAGACCCAGCTTGACGATCAACACAGCCTCTTCCATGGAGAAATCACCTGATAGACGTGGATCCATGCAGTCCTCCACCCTTCCTTCCTCGAGGGCAGCCCTCACCACATCGCAGAGCACGACGACATCGTCTTCTAGGTACTGGACTGGTTTCCTGCCTGTCAAAATCTCAAGAACTAACACCCCAAAGCCATAGATGTCACACTTCTCTGTGACATTGACCGTCCTGCATGTGAACTCCGGTGCCATATAGCCCAGCGCGCTCTGAATCTTGCTGCTCAGCACGTAGCGATCTAGCATAGGCAGTAGCTTCACAAGACCATAGTCACCAACCCTGGGCTCTCCATTGCTATCTAGCAAGACATTGCTTGACTTCAGATTGTAGTGGATTATCCCATGGCGGTGCAAGTGTGCAAGGGCACGGGCTACTCCGACGATTATGCCAAACCTTTCCATCCATGAAGGCGAGCTCTTTCCTAAGCACTCGTGCAGGTGCTGATACAAGCTGCCCCCCGGCACAAAGTCATAGATGAGGAGCTGCAGTGAGGAAGTCCAGTAGAAGCCTCTGAGGGTAATAACATTATGGTGCCGCACCTTGCCAAGAAGCTTAACCTGCCTCTTGAACTCATCCTCTGACTTGACCAAGCTTGACACTGTCAGCTTCTTGATGGCCACAGGCTGGCCGTCTCTCAGAACTGCCTTGTAAACTGTGCCAAAGCCTCCTCGCCCAAGTTCACAATCCTTATTCAGCAATGCGTGCCCACCAGCACTGAAATCAGGACTACCTCTGCTGAACATGACAAGTTTGCCAGAGTTGGCTTCATTATCCGGGGATTCACTACCATAATCATCTGATAATGCAGCAGGAACTGCAGAGTGGGAGGCTGCAGTGCGGACACGACGGTTCAGCACTGTGATGGTTATCACGCCAACAATAATCATCGCTCCACCCACAATGGCAATCAGTGTAGAGATGCTCAATATGATCTTCTTGTGGTGCCGGCTGCTAGGGACAGTTGGAGAAACCTCTGACAGGGGATCTGTTGAGATGTTAGGGTTAAAAACAATTGGCTTTGGCATGACACCACTGCAGGAATTGTCTCTCTGCGAGCTGCAAAGTCCAGCATTGTCCGAGATGAAAGAATCAGGGATGGTATCAAAAAAATGACTCATGGGAAGGTTTCCTGATAGCAGATTGTGTGAGACATTGAAGACTCGAAGGCTTGCAAGTTTCGAAAGCTCCACTGGCAGGGTCCCATTCAGCTTGTTCTCCGAGAGATCAACCATTTGGAGACTGATGAGGTTGCCTATGGTCACAGGAATAGGCCCTGTAAGTTTGTTCTGTGATAGATCCCTGCGTTGCAAGAAAAGAACCATGCACTCATCAGCTGAAATGGTGCCAAGATTATGATAGTAATGATGTGACGTGCTCTTCCTTGTACATTGCAATTTTTCTAGTTTATGTGTTTCTTAAGAAGCATTCACATTTCTTATGTTTTTTAGTGTATCCAAGAAAAAGCATGGACAAAGACACTGGGATAAAGAGCAAAGCAACAAGACAAGCATAGTTCTGGCATTGCTCACTTAGTGCTTCCAAACAGAAAATAAGACATGGCATCACTTTCTCCATGGCATCTGCAACATAGGAACCAGAGAGCACGCAAGTGCTAATACAAGAAGAAAACAAAGTAACTATGCATAGTTATGTTGGGAAAAGTATCACTTACAAAGCAATCAGAGATCTGCAATTCCCAATCTGTGGCGGAATGACTCCAGTGAGTGAATTTCTCCTCATCAGCAATTTCCGGAGCACCACCGTAGCTCCAATCTCCGGTGGGATGTTCCCACTCAACTGGTTTCTGGTAACATCCATCACCTCCAACAATGCCATCTGTCCAATGGTCGCCGGAAGCTGCCCCGACATGGAATTTGAGGACAAGTTTAGATGCTGCAATCTAGAAAGGCTCGCAACTTCAGGTGGGATCACGCCGGAGAAGGCATTTCCCGACAGGTCCAGTTCCTGTAGCGCCGAGGCATTGTCACCGGGAACTTTGACCCAGCCAGAAAGAGCATTGCCGGCGAGAGAGACGCGCTGCAGCGCCAGGCCGAACACCCACGACGGGAGCTCCCCGGTGAGCGCGTTCCGGCTAAGGTCGACCTCGACCAGGTTCTTGCACCCCGAAATGTCAGCTGGGATTGCGCCGACGAAGCGGTTGCCCGACAAATCTAGCCTCTCCAGCGCCGCAATCTCCCCAATCCAAGCCGGGAGCTCCCCAGCGAGAGCATTGCCGCTCGCGCCAAGAGAGATCAGCCCGGAGAGACCACGTAGCGACTCCGGCAACCCGCCGGTGAATAAATTATGCCCGATATCCAACGATTTGAGCAGCCCGGCCTCTCCGACGTCAGCCGGTATGTCACCTTCGAGAAGGTTACGACTCAAGTCCAACACACGCAACGAGCTGCTCCGTGGGAAACCCCCGGGGACGCTGCCGGAGAGCTGGTTGCCGGAGAGGTCCAGGGAGCGGAGCGACGGCAGAGACCAGATGCCATCGGGGACAGGGCCAGAGAGTCGGTTTCCGGAGAGGTTGAGAGACACGAGAGACTGGCATGAAGCGAGGACGGCAGGGAGGTACCCGGAGAGAGCGTTAGCGGAGAGATCGAGCACGCGGACCCGCAGGGGCAGCGCGTCCGGGAGCGAGCCGGAGAGGTTGTTCGAGGGGAGCAAGAGGGAGAGGAGTGCGTCGAGGCGGAGCAGCGCGGAGCGCGGGAGCCGGCCGGAGAGCCCAGCTGCCGGTAGCGCGAGCGCGTCGACGCGGCCGGTGCGCGCGTCGCAGGAGACGCCCGGCCAGGCGCAGGCGCGGTCCGCGTCCTCGGACCAGGGCGCGAGGCGGCCCATCGGGTCGGACACCCCCGACTTGAACACCACCAGCGCGAGCACGTCGTCGTTCACGGCGCCCGCCCCCGCCGCCGCAGCCAGGACGACGGCGAGCGGGAGGAGAAGCCGCGCAGCGACCGCGGTCGCCATTGGGCAGGAGGAGGAGGAGGAGGTGGCGGCGGCGGATGGTATCATGCGAGGCGTTCGTCCATTGGAGTGCGCGTGGCGGCGTGGGCTTGGTTGGTTTCGGGAGGAGGGAAGTGGGAAACCCTGTCCCCTGCCTTTAATGCCATCCTAGGAGGAATTTTGTAATTTGTAGGATGGCCTTTTAAAAACTTTTTTTCCTATTTTCTTATTTTGGAATTTTGGTTTTTTTGTTTAAATCTTGGATAATGTAAATTCTTGTGAGATAAGCATGGATTACAGTTTTTTTTAACTGGGCAATAAGATGTTATGCTTCGGTAATTTTTTTTTTAGAATGTGCTCCTAGCACATAAACAGTACTTTTTTCCCATTATCTCCATCATCTAAGCGTTTTTTAGATTTCCCACAATCTACATCATCTAATAGTTGAGTCATTAAAGCAGCACATCGTATTATGTGTGAATTGATTTAGAGTCTACATGCATAGCTTTGACTTCCATTTTTGTTTCTTATTTTACTAGTACTCTACATTGTCACATGCACATGTAGGTTGAGAGTGCGGAAAAACAAAGCAAGAAACACAACATACGAAGAGAATTTAAGCTTCATATCTCTCGTCTTGGTCATTGTGTCAAGTTGTTAGATGATGGAGATAATGGGAAGGAAGGAGTATATTTTAGCGGTTTTTAAATGTATTAGTAATATGGAGAAATAATTTATGTATCTATCATTAATCTTGTTGTCTCTAATTCTTAGACAAACTGGTTAAATAATGCCACTTGTCAATCCGAAGATATTAATTGCATACGCACCAACGTAAGAAAATATAAAAATTAAGTATCTAAGAATATTTTTTAATGTCCAAAATAAAAGTATAAAATAATTCTTTATATGCTATTGAAATTTCACATGTTTCCTTTACTGATATGTGACTTCGAAAAACATATGTTAGGATCTAGTGGCGTATAAACATATATATTAGACTTTTGTTGGGCAACACAGTTTTTGAAAACTACGGTATTTTAAAAATTACACTATACTACATTCATGATAATACTATAGTTTATAATACCACAGTTTTTAAAAAAGTGCTTGAGTACAGTATTTCTAATACTGTAGTTAGATGAAGTTGTCAAACATTTTTCAGTATATAATACTATAGTATTGCTCAGTAGTATTGCTTTCAAAACTAAAAAAATGTTTGTTTATAACCCTAGAATTTGGTTTTAATTTCTCTTGTATTCAAAAAAGTCGACACTTTTTGGAGGAAAAGGCGTATCACTCTGAAAGCAGATAAGGTAGATACTGGGGTTACCAGTTTACAAGAACAACATCTACCCGGCGAGGGGCAGGATCTGTATCCCCAACATCGGCCAGAAAAACCTCCAAAATTCTCGACACTTTAATTACCAAAATTGCATTTTTTTTCTAAAAGGCGTGTTTCAGACTGAGCCTACCAGTGCCATGCCACAAAATCAATGTAGCACAGTGGCACACCCCCCATGAGTCCATGAGCAATGAAGAATGGAATCTCTCAGTGCGTGGTGCATGCTCTGATCGACTGTTTGCACACTTGCACAGTCGCACTTGGCAAATGGCAAGCAGTTTTTTGTACGGACGAATAGAGTTTTTTGTTCAGCTTCAAAAGAAGCTTTGATTTGAAGTGACGGTGCCATCGTCTCTTGCGATAAGATCAGGCTTCAGCTAGAGGCGTAGCAGTAGTACCATGGTGCCAGTGAAGCTCTGTAGGACAGGCAATACACACGGGCACACGGCTGTGGAGCGTTCCGGTACAGAAGGAAATGCGAGAGCCAAAACTGAAGAATAAAAAAAATGAAGGATTCTGCTAGCAATTCGGACGGGCACCATGTGCAAAATCGTCAGAGAAAAACGGATTTGTCCGGTCTGCAAACATGTCGAGACGAACTAAAAAAGCGCATAAACAATTCGCGTGTCCATTAGACACTGTAGTAATCTAATCATCCCATGTAATGACTAATAAAGAAACTAATCATCAATCGAGTAGTAACAGGGAGCTTAAAACAATGGGCAGCTGCAGTGCTGCACAACTAGCAGCAGCAGCGATTGCTTCTGTGACGCCAAGGGCTCGCCATGTGCGTCCCTCGAGCGAGCAATTGCAGGGAAAAGATAGCAGAACACGCAGCGAGGAAAGCTGCGTGTGGTTGGTGTGTGTGTGTGTGTGGTGGTGGTGGGGGTCGTGACAGCTCGGTGATGGTGTTTCAGTGTCCCCCACATACAGTTTCTGAGCTCTGATGCCATGCTTCACTTTCACAGTGCAAATCCCAGTTGGTCCCCAGCTTTCACCGGCTACCATGCAGGCACTTGTAGTTGTTTATCACTTATCACAGAGCAACTTTTTTTCTAACAGCTTACCTAATCACCTACAAGGCATCGTTATCCTGATAAATCAGAGTTGTTACCTGCACAATTGTACAGCTATCGGCGGTGTCCCGGTGGTTCCTGCATAAAGCTGTGGTAACTAGTAAGTTAAAATGGATGGTCCCTCCTGTCATTATTGACAATTAGGAATAGATCAGAACACGGCCAATTTAGCAGAGGAGCCACTTTAGTCTTTGTAGCAGGTAAATAAACTGCACCTGGTACTGATCAGTGATCACTGAACTACTCGAGGGGAAAATGCCAAGGAGAACATAATACCAGAAACCGTAGTATAACAGCTTTATGCTTGCCACAAGCAAACTCTAAGCAGAAACATACATGTGAACTGGTGCAGAGCATTATGAAACAAGGCTAGTTATGGGTACTGAACAATGGATCGTGGCATAATTGTATCAATGATTATCACTCAGGAGTCAAGAGTCACTCATGGTGTTTGATAGTTGATACTCCCTCCACCAAAAATATAATCATTCTAGGTTGTCTAAGGGAGATTAGGGTTGAGGAGGAAAAAAGGTGAGACTGAGAGGATAGTTGAGGGTAGGAAAATTGATTGAAGGGTGTTTGATAGGATAACTTGATATGTACTACCTTAAAACTTAAAAGTGCTTATATTTTAGTACAAATTTCAGATGCTATGAATGCTTATGTTTTGGAGAGGGGGGGGGGGTGCACATCGTACATAACTCACCAGATTGAAGTGCTGCTGCTGCCCTCAATTATAACCTCACGACCAATATATTCAGACCGGTGATCGATCAGAATCACTGTTACAAGCAGACAGCAATAATGAACTGCAAAGGTATGCATGCACACATGAAAAATGGTATATCATATTCAGAAAAGTGCCCAAGAGAGGCTGTCACTCGCAGAGATCTGATTCATCAAGGAAACTCAATACAGCATGGAGTGAATAGAACCCAAGATGCACTCCAGGTATCGCGCAAAGGAAAACAAACGGACAAAGCCAAAAAGGATAAAAGATTGCCTGAGCTGAAAGTGGTGCCACAACATTGCCCACTACCTCTGCACAGCTCTCAAATCTGCAGTGAAGTGGAGGGTTACCAGCTTTACCAGGCATATACCTTTATGTAATCTCTATGCCAGACCGGCCAGCTGGGCTCCAAGAAGTTCAAATGTAGCATGACTGCACCAGTTCGTTGTGCGGGCATGTAAACAGCTCATTTGTTTCAAGAGGTTTTTTATGAAAAGAAAACAATGAACTGTTTATCTGTGTCAAAAAATTGCAGTTTGTGTTCGTCCATGTAATTAAGAAACTGTGCTGCGGTGTTACTAAAGAAAGTACACTTTGTACCAGCTAATATTTTGTGTAAGTGTAACGGCTAAGAAATAAGGTAGCAGTGGAACACTATTGTACAAACCGTATGAAGACAAAGCTATCTTCCAGAATATGGGTGACCTTGTCAATCACAGATGCCATCAGATTCAGGATTAGTTAGATTTTTCTGCCTTCTCTGCAGGGTGTCCAGATCATATCATTTCACAAGAAAGGATATTTCTTCAACATTATATTGCAGCTTAGTCATCCCAATCTACATCCCAACCATCTTTGCCATTGGTCTGAGGTCTCAAAGAAAGGCCATTCGCAGAGATACTTCCAGATGGTTTTTTATCTGAAGGTTTTGCAGGTGCTTCTTCATCATCCCAGTCATCATCCCAGCCGTCTTGCCAGCCATCTACTGTGCTCCTAGTATTTTCCACACCTGAGTTGGGAGCCTGAGTTCCCATCTCAAGTTGTTGATATGGGACTCCATCAGCATGCTTTCTTCTTGCAAACTTGCAACAAGCACACACTACTCCCACCAAGACAACAGTGAAAACAAGGAAGGAGACTCCATAGATTGGATTTGTGCGTGTTGCATAAGCTGCAAGCTGCTGAAATGGTTGTTGCCAATCAGAAACTGTTTGCTTGGGGTGTAAGAGACAGTACCCATTCCCAGACATCACTTTAATTTCTCCACCATTTGGATTGTTATAGGTTATGTTTACCTGGCAATACAAATCGAGCAATAAGTTTCAGAAATACATATTAAAATAATATAATTATAAGAAAAAACTCATAAATATTAGAATCAGGTAATTCATCTCTCCACTAATCCAACTTAGTTGGGACTAATTGCTGGTGTTATTGTAGAATAAAATGATCATTCATTAGCATCGAAATTTAAATGCACATAAGGAATGCGCGAAATATTGTCATGCTCCAGGACACAGTTGTGTCAGTGCTCTCATAACTGTAATATATCTTCATATAAGAGGATGGTTTTTCTGGGAAAAGCATGGCAACCAATAGCCTAAGCCAACTATATAGCTGGGAGTCCTGGACTCCTGGAACTAGTCTCTACACAGGTAATCTCCCCATCCAGTCCATAAAACATATTGTGTTTCTACAGACTCACAAAGCATGTGATAAGAACTAAGAACTACTATGTAATGCACTAAAGTGTAATTAATCATGAAATATATGGTGCACCAGGATCGGTGTAGTTTTCAGGACTCAGGTAACTAGCACCTTCTACTTCAAATGTTGGACTGTATTAACAGCATATTCAAGGAAACTTCATGGAAATGTTAGAAACAAACAAACTTTCTTACCTCCCCAGAGATACCCTTGGCCAGCTGTAATGGCAACTTGTTATCAATAATGATATTAGGTGTTGCTTCGATGCTGACAATAATAACATTCTGCCCTTCATTCCTGACTATAACAAATGATTGAATTGAAGCTGCGAAAATAAACATAACTTTTTTAGATTCATAGAAGTGAAGGTCATGCATTCATGCATATAGTATGTATCAATATTATGATTTCCACCATCAATCCATATGTCTACTCTCAAACAGATGCTACAAGAACACAAACAATTATTTATCACAAAACCTCTAGTCCTCTACATGATACCCAAAAATTGGAATTCTTTTAATTATATATACATTTGACAATGTTAAGCTTATAAATGTCGCTTGAAGCCTTAAATCTATTAAATTTAAATTCAGCAGTAGAGCAAAAATGACAAACCTAGACACAGACCTTCGAATATAACGATCATCTTCCCTTCGAATGCACAAATTTTGCAGGATTTTCACATGAATCAGTTCAGCTCTCACGGGTGTTGGGAAAAAATCTTTTACAAGTTTTTGCTTCTTAATGAGGTAAAAAGAAAAGGGTGCCTCCCTTTAATGACATCATAGCACATCCCTTTAATGTTATTCCCCTTGTGTCAAATTTCGACCTTAAATATTACCCAGGAAGGCAATACCAATTACCAAATACCAATCAACATACAGGCCAACTAAGATTTCCAAATTCTAATAGGTCGATGCACTTTGATGGTAAACCAAAATATAAGAATGAACTGTACAGAGCCATTTTAAGGATCTATGGTCACATTATGTTGTTGGCATTAACATTCTTGTATTTGAAACTGGCATACCTTCAGAAACTTTTCAGACAAAAGGCATAAACTGCCCAGCTTTAATTGAAAGCACAATAAAGTTCAGAACAGAGTATTGCTGGGATTACCAGCTTACAGATAGTGACCACATCAACCCACAAAACAAAAGACATCTAAACATGATGCGGCATGAAAGACATCTAAACATGATGCACCTTCAGAAACTTTTGACAACATAAGCTCAAGGAATTCTATACATGTAAGCCATCTTATGACATCTCACAGGTTCGTCATCTGAGATACCCTTAACAGTTTCTAACTATAAGAATAATGTGGTGCACTGGTGCATATTGTGTCAACGATCAAAACAAATTTCTCCTTGGTGGATAAAATATCTCTATCCCAAAAAACTTTAGAAAACACTGACTGGATGGATTGAAACTAGCAGAGTTTCAAAGAAAGAGGCAGTACCATCCTGAGAAATCTGAAGGCAGGCAGTAAATTCTCCTCGAACAGAACATCTGTACATTGGATCATCACACTTCACAGCATTTCTAATTTCTTCCGTAGGCTCCTTCCCCTGACTTCCTCCTCCTTCCCTGTCCGTCCCATCAGTCGGTCCAGGACCTTCAGGCGGTGGACTGTTCTTGTGCGCATTACTCGATGGCACCGGGTGTGCAGAGTCCTTCGAATCATTTGGTGGCTTTTCAGGCGGTGGTGTTTGGTGGTGCGCCCCCTTGCTCACAGGATTCTGAACATTTGACGAATTCCCCGATTTGTCATGTGATCCAACTGCTGCGACGGTAGGTGCAGGAGCTCCCTGAAGAGATCGAAATAACCACTAAATGTAAAGCTCGTCCTCTCGCAGCAACCCTATGCCAATCCATCCCGCGAGGTAATCTAAAATTCAAAACCAGCTAACTGGAAGACCTCGAATCCTCACCTTGCTGGAGCTGGGCTTCTCGCCCTGAAAAGCCCTAGCCGCCGCAGGGGCGGGAAGCGTGGCAAAAGCAAAGATGAGCACGACAAGGGCGGCGAGCCTGCAGGCGCCCATCGGCGGCTCGGAACAGAAGCGGGAGCAGAGAAACGCGTCGCTAGCTGACTCGTCGTCGGCACCGGCAGCGGGGGGCAGGGGCACGGCGTGGATCGCATGGGCCCGCCCGCGGCGCTCCGGCGAGGGATCCGATGCTCCGTCGGATCAGGATCTGGAGGGGGGAAATCCGATCGATGCGCGTTCCGCACCAGGGGATCGAGATTTCTGTGGGGTTTTATCGCTTCGATGCAAGCTAGCGAGGACGGCGGATGCGCAGTTGAACACATGAACTCTCTTCCTTGGTGATTTGGGGAGAAATTTCGTTCCAAGTACGACAGTTTGGTTGGATCTTTGAAAGTACAGTTGAATTCAATTCCACCAACCCCGTTGACCAAATTTCAGATCTAAAATGTAAAATGTAGATATTTTTTATTTAAAGCTGATTGTTTAAGCAGTCTATTTTTCAAAAAAAAACTGAAATTAAAAATATAATTATTTTCTTTTCTTTTATCAGCCTATCTGTAGGGATAAAGTCTAGGAAACTAGAGTGTGATTAGTAGTAGGTAATTAGTAACGGTGATTAGGATTATTTTAAGCACGGTTTTGGAGGCGAGCCAGTTTTAAAAGAGAGGTTAATGTCGGTAACCTTCTAAATTGTAATTAGTAGTACGTAATTAGGCTATTCACGATTGGAGTTTCATGGTATTAATTATCATAACACATCAGATTTTTTACTAATATGACATTCAATTAATGAGAAAAAAGAAAGAAGTAGTGTCATCACCATAACATGGTGCTAATCTATTTCCAAGACGGATAAAACAAAATGAAATGTCCATTGAGAGTCAAATCGTTTCGTATTTAATGAAAGCTAATTGCATTTAATTACATTGGTTAGCTTAGGAAATAGTGAAATAAAACTCTCTATTGAGAAAAGATATTTCATTTAATTGCAAAACTAATGTGGATTTCTAGGAAACAGTGTTATGAAACCCACCACTGTGAATAGCCTAAACAATGGGGGTTTCATGGAGTATTTTATGGTATTAACTATCACGCAACATCATATTTTTTCTGATACGACATTTAATTAATGAGGAAAGAGAAAGAAGTAGTGTAATCACCGTGATATGATGCTAATCCGTTTCCAAGACGGATGAAACGAAATGAAACACTTATTGAGAGCCAAATCGTTTCATCAGAGAGAGAGTATTTCATGTGAGCTAGTTGCATTTTATTACACTGGTTAGCCTAGGAAATAGTGAAATAAAACTCTCCACTGAGAGAAAATATTTCATTCCGTTGTAAAACTGATGTGGCTTTCTAGAAAAGAAAGTGTTATGAAACACACTACTGTGAATAGCTTGAGAGAGGGTATTTCATACGGTTGTAAAGCACATTTTAGAAATAGTGTTATGAAACTCACCACTGTGAATAGCCTTGGTAACGGTGATTAGAATTTTTTTAAGTACTGTTTGGGAGGCGAGCCAGTTTTAAAAAAGAGTTTAATGTCAGTAACCTTCTAAAGTGTAATTAGTAGTAGGTAATTAGTAAGGATTAGTAACCACTTGGGAGTCAAGCAAGAAATTAATGGAAAACATAAGGGGCAAATTAGTTGTGGGTATATATAGAGAACTGGGAACAATACACCTTGTATCAATTTGAACAAGAAAGAAAGATGGAAAGAAATTGACGGTTCATGCTTGGAGGCTTTCAGACTGAAATTTATATTCTATTCTATCATGTTCTTATCGTGTTCTCGTCATTGTGTTGGAAGTAAACTAGGTTGCTGACATAAAGTTAGTTGTAGCCAATCTTGTAAAGTCTGTGCATGGAATAGCACACTCTAAATTTAAAAAAGGACACAACAAATGCAACAGCAAGTGGTACTCTTACTTGAGGAATAAATAGGACTCAAAATTTAGCAGGTTGCTTGCAGTTGCAGCTGCAGTGTGCAACCTTACTTACATTATGCTTATGCTAAAGAGCAAGCGAGCTAGCTAGAATCTCTTACGTGGCAGTTATGGTGCAAACCGTGCAAGATTATGTTCGTTCCTTGCGTATAGGTCCCGAAGAACACGGCGAGCGGATGAGTGAAACCTCAGTTTGGCCGGCCGGCACCAGTGAGTCGGTGATCGACCCGCCGCTACGACCAAAAATTGCATCAGATGAGATATCGCCTTGTCGATTTCATCAGATCAGAGGCTACGGCTACGTCGTTTTGTACACGAGATCAGCCGTGAGCAGCAAGCGGCAGCGATCCTGCTTGCCGTCGTTGCTACGTCAAACTTTGGCCCAAAATAATGGCGCGGGCTCCGAAGCATCGGAGGACCACCAGTCCACCACGCTGGCTACTGCATGCGAACGCGCCTAATTACCACTCGCGCGATGTACGTGGCAGCATGCTACATGTAAATGTGTAATCGCGTGGTTCGTGGTGACGGATGCTGTACATGGAGAGATCGAGGGGAGAAGCGGAAGAAGACGGCGGCGCCGACGGCGGCGCCGACGCCGGCGTGGTGGTGGCGCGGTACAGCCTCGACGTGAGCGCCGGCTGCGGCGGGCGGCACAGCGCGCTGCTCGACGAGTACGAGCGGCTGGCGTTCGAGGCGCAACTCAACCGTGCCATCCTGCGGCGGTGCTACTCCGAGCCGAGCCCGGCCAGGTTCCCCGCCGTCAACCACGACCCAGCCGGCGGACCAGCACCGACACCTCGTGGAGGCGAGGGTGACGGCCCCACGGGCGCCGGGAGGTTCTGTCGTCTCCACGAGGCGGTGGTCCGGTGGCTGGAGGCGGTGAAGGCGGTGCTTTTCTGGCTCAGGAGCGCGTGGGAGCGCCGGCAGATGGAGCGCGCCGCCGCCGCGGCGCGAGGCCGTGCACGATGCCACGTGTGCAGCTAATGGACTTCTTCTGCTAGCCTCCGCCTTCTGTCCTGTATAAAGCTGGTAATCGCAAAGAGCAAGAGGCAAGGGTACATTGGCAAAAGCAGTAGAACGGACGAGTCGACGAACTGGGAGTAGTTGAACTGAAGAGTCAGTCGTCCTCATCCCGTCCGTCCATCGGTGTCACGCCCCATACGGCGCGCAGCCGGGTGACGACGACGGCGACCGGCGGGTCAAGCGGGCATGCATGCAGATTCGGGTAGCCGTGCCAATCAGGGTTGGCGACAGGGACTAATCTCGACGACGGTGGGTGCCGCAACGCGATCGGCGTCGCGGGCGGATTAAGGCATGTCGTACGTTGACCCGCGCACGCGTACATGCCCGTTTCGTCGGTACGGTTGGCTCGCGGACCAACCGCACCCACAACGGCCGATCTTCCACGACCCCGGCGACCGGCGGCCGGCGACGATGACCGGGAGCTGCACTTCCAGGATCGAGTGCGTCCACACAAACGAGTACGCATGTGTTACCGTGCTCTTACGTGATCGTAGAATGTTAGCAGCACAGTATCTGGACGGCGAAGTCGGACGTGTACAGTGAATCGTCGATGAACTAGTCACAAGCCGTCGCCGGAAAATATCCGGAGAGGGAGATATTTTACAAGAGCTTGGCGCCTTGGCCAGAGGCCAAGAGCCCAGCAACGTCAACGAGGAGTCGAAGACGACTACTACCTTGTCGTGCTCGGTGCTCATGCTACGACCACGGCGACGGTGTCGCTGTCCGGCGGCGTGATTTGGGGGACGGCACGTCCGGCGTCCATCACCGGGCGACGGCAAGTCGGGCACGAGCCGTGCGACACCAGCCAGGAGTCCACGCAGCGGACGTGGAACCCGTGGCCGCACCGCGGCAGCACGCGCACCTTCTCGCCGTCCGCGAACTCGCCGATGCATATCGCGCACACGTCATCCGTCGCCTCCCCGCCGCTGTACACCTCCACCGGGATGCTCCTCAGCGCGCGCTTCTTGATGCCTCCGCCGCAGGATACCGCCCCACCATCGCGCCCGCCGGGCGCTGCGGCCCGGCCGCCCCCGCACCGGAGCGCGCACCTCCCCAGCGAGTTGAGTCCGATGGCGAACAGCAGCGCGAAGAAGAGCGCCGCCAGGATGATCACCATGTTCGTGTCGAAGCGCGCGTCCTCGGGCCCCGTCGCCGCGAAGACGCTCGCCTCCGGCGAGCCCGAATCCTGATCACCAGCCACCATGGTCTAACCTCACCGTTGCTAATCGCTACGCTATACTAACTTAACTCCAGCCCCGGCCAAGCCAGATATACACGAGCTGTATAAAGCGACGCGCATCTTGCCGCTGCCACGCGCGCGAGGGTACTTGAAAAGGGCATCCCCGACTTCAAGTTGCCCGTTGCGCGTCGCGCGAAATTGTTACGTGGATAGGGACGGCCCACGGCCGGACGCGATGGGGCTAGTAGTTACCGCTAAGTAACGATCAACCGTTAACCCAGCTACTAGTAGTAAATATGATTCTGTTTGGTTGACTTTTTGAACCAGCTTCCTAGCTCGAAATCTGAAATCTAAACGAAACAACTCTTTTAGTCATCCAATTTTTTAGAATTTACAGACTCTCGTAGTACAAATTTAAAAACTGAAATAACTCAGATTTCACGGCTTCTCATATCAACTTTGAATGAATAACACCTACTATAATATTAAAACATATTAGTTCATGTAAAATTTGAAAAAAATAAAATTTTAATAAAATATATCATTTTAGTGTAATTTAAAAATATATAATTTTAATATAAACATTACAAAATTTCATGATTTGAATAATTTACATGTAAAATTACACATTAATAATGTAACTATACAGCATACCAAAATATAAATCCGCAACTATTCCATTAAACAGTTTTTCAACTTTTCTATAGCTCACTGCTCACAATAGTTTTTTATAGCTCATAACTTATAGCAATAACAGTTTTTACATAATCTACTGCTCAAACCAAACACGGCGATAGTTATTATGTCTGGAAAGAGCTGGGTTTTGTTAAATCTTTACTCGACGTCTCGAGTACTGAGATTTTAGGCCTGGGTCCGTTAAATTGGGTCCAAAAGCTCCCATCAAACCTGAGATTGACACGGCCGGCCTGTCCTTTTTCTCACGCAGTGGAGCCCAGTGGACTTATTGATCTTTCGCTATGCCGTAGTCGGGCTGGCAATAGCCGACTCTAACCGGGCCGGCGACCATTCCTTTCTTCTTCTTTTTTGAGCTTCGAAAGCATGAGGAATCGAGCGTGTATACAATTGTTTTTCAGGACATCACTAATTCTAGTAGTAATCTGGGAGCACGTTTAATTTTATAGTTCTGATAACTGATAAGATTCGACGATGTTAAGTTGCTTCCTCAACAGTTTTTCGTTGAAGTTTTCTTCCCCCCAAAATCGATGAAGATTCTTTTTTTCCCTTTTATAGAGTTTTTTTTCTAATGGTCCCCTACTCAGATACACGTCAACAGTTTGGAGTTAGTTGGACATCTTAACGAACCCATGTTACCAGATACCGGCGCTGACGCTGAAAGCAAAAGCTTGGGGAAAACAACTCCCAAACACAGCACGAAAGGGCTCACATTGGACGCGGCGCCTTTCATCATGATCTCGCAGAGACATATGTGAGGTGGATATATAACGCAAAGATTAAAAAGTGCTCGGATTATTCCACTGCTTTTGGGTGATCGACAGGCCATGCATGCTTTGTTCCAGCACACTACCTGCAAATTCCGCATCAGCAACAGTCAGCGACGATCCATATATCCATCACCCAGCGTGCACGCCTAGCTACTCGCTTTAATTTGGACCATTCGTGCAGATAGAGTATTCGATCTCCAGCTCCCTGAATACATGTGTGCGCCGTCCTGATCGCCATGGAGTGATGAACTGACGATCGACAGCGACGCGCGATCCTTCCATTGAAACGAATCGAATGCGAGCGAGCTCAAAAGTTTTACGTGGTCAGCCGGCCACGGGAACGAACGAACTCTCAGTCAGCGAGTGTATTAACGAGATTCAGCTAGCTGTAGCTCACTCGCCGGGACGACAGTGTTGCTTCCTCTCTCACGCATGTCGGTCGATCTCCATGAAGAGAATAATAAGACGAGCAGCGAACTGTTTGCATGCGTTTTGATCAAGAATTGAGGGTAGCCATTCTTGCATGTCCAAGCAAAGAATAATTCTTGGCGATCATGCACGGACCTTCAGTGTCTGGAAAGCTAACTAGAAGCATATATATATAACTGTGTGGGCATGCAACCAATCCGCTCATGATTATGTCCGGTGAGAGATCGATGTGGTAGATGAACAGGGTAGCGTGTGTGTACGCAGGGAGATGAGCACAAGGTTGGAGATTCCCTCCAGGACAGAGAGGACGTTTCATCCCTCAAGGATTTTTGCAGAGGTATCGGTCCGTTTTGGAGGGACCTGAGCTGAGCTGAGCTGGGGCTCACCAAGTTTGCGAGTCCCATCAGGGCAAGATCGTGTGATCGATCTACTTCGGCGTGTCCCCCCCAGGCCACATGGCTCCTGCCTTCCTCTCCCATGGCCGTCCTTGTCATCTTCCTCATGCGGCCTCCATTCACCAGGAACAGCAGGGCCAGCAGCGCCACACTGTTGTGCCTTCTGTTCATACCCACGATAGCTGCAGATTATCAGTTTATCACATGATAATATACATAGACGAAGATTTAACACTCTTTCAGAACTTTAGTTTATCAGGATTGCTCAACCCCCTGCACTGCTGTTCTACTACTGTAGCCAAAGCCTAATGAAAAAAAGACCATTTCTATGTGAGTGATAGAATGTTGATCTCTAATTTTTACTACTAACCTACGAGGGGTAGTAGAATGCATAGAGGACAGAATCGTAGATTTGTTTTAACGTGACGGTTATAATGATATTTTTTACGTGTGAAACTCTAACAATACAATAAAATATTTCTGATACGCATCTTTAGCACAATTCTGAAGATGGAGATGTGCTAGTATCATATGAAAAATCGCTAACGATGGTTACGCTTAGATTGTAATTAATTAAAAATATCAAAATATCATTTAAAACCGACGACTAGCTGGGATTAATCTAGTGGGAATAATATAATACCACTGGTAGAATGCACAAGTTCATGCAGCTGTTTTACATTGACTTTTGGCTGTGAAATGAATGAAGCTGATGTTTGTAATATATATAATCGAGGATATGGTATATAGATGTGTACTAGGACGAGCATTTCTGTAGCAGTGACAGTGCAAGGCAAACAACATGGGTGTGTTGGGGGGTGCAGGAGCACCACTGATTCAGCATGGAGAGAAACTGTTCGGGTCCAAGAGGGAGGCGGTCGTCAGCTGGTTAGCGAGCGACAGGCGATTAGCCGGAGTGGGCGGGCCATGTGCGGCTAACATGGCATGGGGCCATGCATGCATCGCCAATTGTGTAGCCTATCAAGGCGATTTTTGCAAGGGGAAAATCAAACGGCAGGGATGCAATGCATGCCAAGCTTGGAGTTGAGCGTGGATGGAATTAATGGATCATATCATGGACGAGCGTAATTAAGCTCGGCTGCAGTTTTAAACCCAGTCTCTCTACAAGACATTTTTAAGAGACACATGTTCTAAATATTTCCTGTGAAATAAACTCCTTCAAAATATGTTCAGATGTAGTTGTTATTTTAAAATTATGCGCGCGTCTGCTCGGTTTATACATGTTCTGTGCATGTGAGTGTGTGCCCCCTAGTTGCGGTTGCATGCATGCTTCAGAGTTCAGAGGGACATGACCCTGCCCCCACCACACTGCAGGTTCTGCCGACTTCACACCTTATCCACCTTAAAACTCGCACTAATCATTGAAGCCAGTAACTGTGTTATATTATATCAGCGGAGAGTTATCTTATATTTTAAAAGACGTCGACGAGAAGAATGACTATTTTTCACATAAACATTCGAACGGACATCCAACTTTGATTATAATATAAGTTTGTGATAACCTACGTACACTATACGCCCATCAGCATGACGCCTCCCAAAATAGATAACCTACCCCCGTATGGCCATCAGCGTAACGCTTCCCAATATAGATAACTTTGAAATTAATAATTGATCGGTTATTAAATATGACACCCCATGTTGAATCGACATGCACGTGCACCCGCGGATGCAGATCACGTCGTCGTCAGGCCACACACATCACGTACGTAGCGGCAGCTATAGGAGTGCAGTGGCTGTATCGCTCGCCACCGGCCGGACACCGCGCCGCGCACCCATGCCGTGCGCCGCGCCGCGACACCGAGCACGGCGCGGATCGATCCCCTGTGACTGTGAGCCGGCTCGGCTCAGAGCGTCAGACACGGCGGCGGTCACGCGCGCGGGCACTCCGTCGCCGGGTGGTGGACGTACGCGAGCGCAGCCGGAGCAGGACAAGCGCGCCGCATGCACCGCCGCTAGCGCCCGTGTGGCGAAGAGCGGCTACTAGCGATGGAGAGACGAGAGCCATGTGGGGCGTTGGGGCGCGCGGGGCCCGCGCACGCGCGCGCGCCAGCAGTTGGTGGCTGTTACGTGCGCTCGCGGCGGTGAGGACACTCGCATGTGCGCCTGATTTGTATGTATTAACGGGCGGTGACCACCGTGGCCGTGGTCACATCCGGGACGTCAATGAGCTCGCTAGAACGGCCGGCCGGCCGGCCATTTTTTCCTTCTCTCACCAAATCATAGATAAGAAAATATATCCAACCGCCACCGGCTCTAGCTAGCTAGTAGGCTTTGGGTTTAGGCCTGCCTATAAATACATTGGCAAGAGAGCACCATGTTCTTCAGGCTTCACTGCCAAGCAGACCACTTCGATCGTTTGAGCTTTAGATACCCTCACTCGGAGGCTACAGGTGATAGCTGAGGCCCAGCGATTGAGCGACACTAAGCGGGAAGCAAGCAATGGCCACCGGTGGTGTACTCCTCTTCGCCCTCCTCGTGGCGTCCGTCACGTTGTTGGCACGGCAAGCCGCGGCCGGCGGGTACGGCGGGTGGCAGAGCGCCCACGCCACATTCTACGGCGGCGGCGATGCTTCCGGCACGATGGGTGAGTGGCCAGCGCACAGCCGGAGAATGCAGCTTGTTACTTACTGTAGCTAGCTGCCTAGCTCTACGGTGGCGATGCTTAACGGTCTTTGTTTTCTCAGGCGGGGCGTGTGGGTACGGAAACCTGTACAGCGCGGGGTACGGGACGAACACGGCGGCGCTGAGCACAGCGCTGTTCAACGACGGCGCGGCGTGCGGGTCGTGCTACGAGCTGCGTTGCGACAACGCCGGATCGTCGTGCCTGCCGGGCTCCATCACCGTGACGGCGACCAACTTCTGCCCGCCTAACTACGGCCTCCCCAGCGACGACGGCGGCTGGTGCAACCCTCCTCGCCCCCACTTCGACATGGCCGAGCCGGCCTTCCTCCACATCGCCCAGTACCGCGCCGGCATCGTCCCCGTCTCCTACCGCCGGTGAGACACGATCACAAACACCGTCTCCTACCTAAAAAGTACAAGCTAACCGGCCGGATCAATTAAGACGCGACGTCGGTCGGTTTCAAACTTTACGCGGGGCCCATCTGCTGGTTTGATACGGCGCATGCATGCGGATAGTCTGCTGCATGTGGCCGCTGTGCCGTGGCCTGTACTGATTCCGTGATGGATTGATTCACCGGCAGCTCAACGAAAAATCCGTTTTTTTCTGTGTGTTTGCAGGGTGCCGTGCGTGAAGAAGGGGGGAATCCGGTTCACCATCAACGGGCATTCCTACTTCAACCTGGTGCTGGTAACGAACGTGGCCGGCGCCGGCGACGTCCGGTCGGTGTCCATCAAGGGGTCGCGCACCGGGTGGCAGGCCATGTCGCGCAACTGGGGCCAGAACTGGCAGAGCAACTCCTTCCTCGACGGCCAGAGCCTCTCCTTCCAGGTCACCTCCAGCGACGGCCGCACCGTCACCAGCAACAACGCCGCCCCCGCCGGTTGGAGCTTCGGCCAGACCTACGAAGGCGGCCAGTTCTAGCTGCCGCCGCCGTCTTCTTCTTTGATTATTTTGCGAGAGAGAAGCCTCTTCGTTATAGGGAAGAAGAGGTCGTGGGCTATGCTGAGGCTGCTAATTAGCACCCGCTTAGACGTTTCCTTCTCCAGATTAGTCCATTAATGACTGGACCAATCGACCATCCAAGTATTAGTCCATTATTTAAGAGTGCTAGTACCTGAAGAAAACCAATAATTGTATTGATTAAATCACTACCTTAAATTTGAGCGAGTGATCCTGTACTGGTTGATGGCCTTGCGACGGAATTAAGACCGCGAGGCCGTGTTTAATTTATCAAGGATTGATAACTATCTATAGATTCAAGCTTCTTCTGTAGCAGAGTGTTGAATTGGTAACATTTTGCTGGTCCTGGAGTGTACTCTGTTTGGTTGTAATGGAGTAATTAATCGATGTGTACTTATTCTTTTTTTTTTCCTTTGGCGATGGATCCGTTGATCGATTAATTAATGTGTACTTGATCCCCGTATCTCCTCGTCACATGGAGTGTGGGAGATGTTCGCGGGGCATTCTTGTCGTGCCTTTCTGGAGCCACAAGCTCTGTCGGTCGCCATGTGCGAATGATAAGCTCGCGATGCCTTTCTTGATCTTGTTCTTAGGATACGGTTGTAGCAGCTAAATTAAAGCTTCATTGCGTACAGTGAAGTCGGTGGAGTGTGTGCAACAGGCGACAGTTATAGTTAGTCGGTGCCGTGCCGTGCAGTGCTCGTACTCCGGTGCTTTTTATCGCCGTTCCGTCACCTCGCCCGCACGTCCGGTTCGCCGCGGCGACACCGCGCATGCATGCCACGGCGCGACAGGGGCGAGGCCGCCGTGAGGAGGATAGCGCGGCCCGGCAACGCGCGCGCGGGCAGGCTCGCCGATGCTAGCTGCACGGCGGCGACGACCGGGGCGAGAGCGGGCGGTTGGCGTACGTGTCGATCGGTGTGTAGCTGATCGATCGAGCGGTAACTTCTGGCCTCTGGTCGTGAGAGGCGTGACGCATCGTTGACAGCTACGCGGAACCGTCCCATAACTCATCGTCGGACTCGCTGGAAAGAGTGCAGCTTTTGCTTAAAAAATTTGTATCCAACAAAATAGACAAACACAATATTTATTTTGGATAAGAGGCCAAACAGAACTAAAATAAGTTCTCCTACCTTCTCCTCATGTGCAGCGAATCCCACTATACAATTATGTTTTACCTTCTCTGTTAGACAGACCCTTTTAAGTGTGAAACCTATTTCCTTCGATGCGACCCATACCACATATAGGTACTCCTACTTTGTGTGTAGTTTGCATGCATGGGTAGGTGACACACTCAAACGTGCTCGACAGCAAGTCAGCAATGGATGGCAAAGGTACCAAGGTTATCAAATTTATTTATAAACAATATTTTATGAAATTTTAATTCTGATATACGGTATCAAAAAACAGCAGAAATAGATACGAGCCCAAGAGATTATTCGACAAAGCCCGATAGGCCCTACTGGGCTCGTCAGGCCCAAGTAAGATTACCAATGGATTGGGCTGTAAGCCCACACGAGCAGAAAGCCCAGTCGGAGTCGCCGCCTATAAAATCTACACCCCCCTGGAGGCAACAAACCCTAGCAGAGGAGAGCACCAACCCAGCGCCGCCACCTCTGATCGGCAACCATGGTGAGGAGCCGGCGTTTCCATATCCGGCGGATTGACGGCCTCGTCTTCATCTCCTCCGTCGAACTCTCCGGCTTATCCCTCTTTTGTTTGCTCTTTTCCTGCGCAGACCTTCAAGCGCAGGAACGGCGGCCGCAACAAGCACGGCCGCGGCCATGTGAAGTACATCCGCTGCTCCAATTGCGCCAAGTGCTGCCCCAAGGTGCGTGAATTCAGATACTCTTGGTAGTCGCATCCTTCCGCCTGTTGCCGCTACGGGAAATACGCGGTCCGGCTTGCTGATTCTGTGGTTATTCGTCGCCTCCATCGCAGGACAAGGCCATCAAGAGGTTCCAGGTGAGGAACATCGTTGAGCAGGCTGCAATCAGGGACGTCCAGGAGGCATGCGTCCATGACGGTAACAGATCTTGCTCCGCGCGTTCTCTGTGTCCGGTTACTGCGATAAGGTTTACAAGCTTATCGGGAAAAATCATCTGTTCAGGATACGTCCTCCCGAAGCTGTACGCCAAGGTACACCACTGCGTCTCCTGCGCAATCCACGCCCACATCGTCCGTGTCCGCTCCCGCGAGGCTCGGAGGGACAGGAGGCCGCCGGAGCGGTTCAGGCGCAGGGTATGAGCTTTAACTCTCTTTGGTTCAATTTTATCAACTCTATTTATCATTGAATGATTAGGCAGTGACCTGCATGGGCGTTGTAAAAGTTATTGCTGAACCAATTCGTCGCCTGTACTTATTTGGAACTACAGCAACAATTGACCTTATGAAAGTGTGTTTTTACTGACAGTAACATGTAATTAATGGATGTATTACATATACTGTTTGAGCTGAGCTATTTCTCATCATAGCTGCAATCCATCTGTGTATTGCGTGTAGCATAGGTGTGCCTCCAGTTTTAGGCTGTGAATGCTTGGTCGTAGCGGTGCATTGATTTTAGTCTCAAACAATTTTAGTCTCATCTAACTTGCTAGCTGGTGATAGTGTATTTTTAACTGATAATCACGGACTGGATTGTGTAATGAATAGGCTACTGTGTACTTGATTTCCTAACATAGAACACAGTGTATGATTTAACTGACTATTGAGTTGTCATTTAAGACTTTTATGTTGCCCTGATAGCATTTGCACGGCCTGTGGGATGAACAGGTCCTGATATTTATCACCATCTGTTCACTTTGTCAGCTGACATGCATGTTTTAAGCTGATCAATGAGAATGGTGAATGGCATATACACATGATTTATATTGGTACAAGCAGACATTTAATTTCGCTGATCGACATGAGGTGTGCTATTGTTTCTATTCAAGCTTGCCTTCAGATATAGCATTCAACTGATTTGTCATCAGTCATCACTACCTTCATTTTGATGTTGCATTTTCAGGCTTTCCACTTCTCAAGCTTTTGCTTTACACCTATATTTATATGCACTTCATGTTTATCTGGGACTTTGTCTGCCCCGATGGCAATTGCATTGTGCCTATGGGAAGAACAGGTCCCCATATTTACCTCCATTTCGTTCACTTTGTCAGCTAATAGCCATAAATTTTTAGCTGATCATTAAGGATGGGAAATGTTTACAGTGACTATTCCTTTTAGCAGTTCATCCCTTGCAGTACTAGTACTTCAGTTTTGCTTTCCAATATTCCATACGATTAAGGGAATGTCTGCATTATCACAATCTCAACGTTTTGTTGATGCATTTAGTAAGGCAGTCCGCCAGTCCAATTAATCTCTGATTTTCTCAGTTTTCTGCTTTCTTAGAAAGATTTTTGATTAGTCACTCATCTCTGATGTTTATTCTTTGTGCAGGAGGATAGGCCGGCTGGTCCTCGCCCTGGTGGTGCTCCTGGTGCCCCTGGTGCCCCTGCTGCTGGACCTGGTGGTGCCCCCAACGTAGCTCGCCCCTAAACAGCTCCATTTGCTACAAGCTACCTTTATATCATCTGTTATCATCTGCCCTGTTAATGATGCCATGGATATCGGCTCTATGATCTATATGTTGTCGTTTTAGATTGCAAGGCAGCTGAAGTCTTTTGTTAGAACAAGCTTGTACTTTGCAATTAGCAGTGAGGCAATGGAAAATCCTAGTTTTTGACAAGCTGTTTTCCCATTCTAGACCGCTATTGTTTTCACCCGTTACTGGTTAATTTTTCAAATTGCGAATTGTTGCACTCAATTCTTACCATCCAGTGCCACTGGTGTTCTAAGAGGCATTGTGCTGTGCTATCTGCCTAGATGCTTTTGTCTCCTGAGCCCTCTTCGTCATCTTTTAATTGAGCCAACCTTGTCTGGATCCATCTCTTGTCTTCGTTTTCTTTTGCAGCTTCCAAGCAAGTTACTAACCAAGTTGGTGAAGAGCTCGTGTTTCTTATTGTTAGCATCAGGCCTTTGCTTACTGGGCAGCTTTAGTCCTATTTTGCATATACGGAAGTACGTTATGAACATCCTCCTATTCAATCATGAGAGGGCTCTTCACTTGATCGGACCAGGCTAGAAGCTAACACGGGTGAGCCTAGAAGCTGAGGCCTGGAAATTAACACTTTCCCCCTGTTGTCATAGTTCGTCTGTGAGCAATCCGTTCCTCCGTTGTTGCCATCTGCATCAAAAGGCTCGAGTTTCTCTACACCTGCTATGGTTCTCTGCTCATTGACATGATACCCCATGGTTAGATTTGGGTCGTCTAGTCACTGATCGCCGAGCAGTCGAGCACCACTGCATTTACAAAAGACATCCGGAAGGCATAGTGAGCTCGTGATACAAATGCAGCCGCGACTTTGTTTTGTCGGGGCACACACAAACAAGCAGCCGATTCCCCTGATTCTTCAGGAACGCCAGCTACCATTCGACAATTTCTGCAGTGATTGACATAGCGCTACAGTGCTGCACCAGACGGCCACCTGCAAGTTGTAAAAAAACCCCAAGGCCAAGTGAACGTGAACCCAAGTGATCCAATCAACAGTCTCTGAATTTTAGCAGCGTGTTTTTTGGCAGAAGCTGCAAACCGGGAGACAGATTACTGCGTGGCTGTCACTGCTGATTGACTCGCGATCCTGTCAGCTGTGAGACTGTGACCTATCCATGGAAGCTTCGCCCAACAGTGACCTACGTGCGTCTCTCTCTATCTCTCTCTCTCTCTCTGAGCGAGAAGACGGGATTCGAGAAGATATCTGAAGATGAGGCTAGCTTCTTCTGTCCATCACTCTGTGCACGTACATTCGTGTTGACTTGGGAGCCCAGCCAAAGAGCACGGGACAAATGCTAGAACAGTGTGAATTGATGGGGCGATTTGGCTGCGGCCGCGGGTCAGATCCTTGAACGTTGGACAGAATTGAATATTTGCTGTAAAGTTTTTAGTGACTTCGTGGTGCGCCGCCTCGTGTTGAAGCTGGAAGTACATGGGTTGGGTAGGAGAGTTTTCAGGCGAAAATCTTCAGGTTCTGTCCTACGAATTATGAGGAGCAGCTGCTCCAATCTTGAGTTAGTTACTGACATTTTACGGTTCTTATGCTGCAGCCAGCATTGCCAGTGGATCAGCAACCGCCGCGCTTCCAAAACTGGCCTCGTTTAGCTCACTTTCAGTGTAGACAAGGACCAGCTCCCTGTACCATTAAAGAGGTATCACCCCATGTTTCTGAAGAAGAATCTTTCAGTTTTCACCACTGCTCCTCTGTGCCTTGGGTCCCTGTGTTTTGATCTGTATGAAATGGCCACTCAAGGCTTAAGCTATTTCAGATAGCCACGAGGCTAAGTGCAGCTCTGATCTTCTCAAGTTGAGCTCATCACTTCAGCTGAATTGTTCACTACTACACAGGCTACTGCTATTCACTGTATGAGTTGAAACGCATATGAAGTAGGATTGCTCACACATCTCTTGATAGTTGCTAGGCTTTCCATGCCAGATAGCCAGTTGGAGCAGCAGTCAGCGACTCGTACGGATCAATCAAGATCCATCCCTACGGTTGTGCCCAGCTAGCGTTCAACATCTACAAGAACACGTACAAGCACATGACATAATCACGGAGTAACAAGTAGGCAATTAAAACATGTGCTACGGTGAATTGGACCGGTATGTGTTCCATTTGTTTGGGGAATAGATGTCCTGAAATCTTGCAAGATTTGAGGTATCATGAGAAGCTCAAAATCTACTGGTGATTCCTCAGAAGTAACTGTATTAACTTGTGATGATGTGTTGTAGTGCAGCCTATCAGTACAGTTCACAAAAGTGACGCTCAAAGAAAGCAACAACCGATCGAGGAGGAGAATCAGGTGCCATGGAAGGAAGAATCATCTAGCAAGAAAAGAACCAAACTTTTCGATCGAATTATTTTGATTTGTTTATGGAGAAATTCTTACTGGTTGTTAAACATTAATAAGAGGTCTAAGAACTGAACTTGTAGTATAATTAATGGCAGGATTCACCAAGCAGCAATCAATGAGCATGGAGACTTGGCGAGCGAGATGACCTCATGGAGGTTTTCTCAGGGCGTGACGCCGGCGAGGCCCGTCCAGACCTCGTCGAACACGTCGACGATGAGGTCATGGTACTCGGCGGAATTGAGGGAGAGGTAGCAAGCGAGGAGGTCCTCCAGGTCGCGGGCGTCGCGGATGCCGTTCTCGGCGATCATATCCTCCATGGACTCGAGGAAGTCGCTCCTCGGGTCCGACGAGGACTTCACCACCGCGAAGCTATTCGCGACCGGCGGCGTCGTGTTCCGCGTCGGCGGTCTCGGAGCCGTCGGTTTGCTCTTCCTGCAGGTTGCTATGCGCGGGCTGTTGGTGCGCATCTTCAGGCGGCGCCGCGACGACGCGGACGACCGCCTCGGCTTGCTCGTGCTGCTGTGCTCAGATGCAGAGCTCGCTCTCGGGGTCGTCAGCTCGGCGAGGTCGACGTGCTTCACCTCCGGCTCGCACCAGTCGAGCTCCCTCCTCGCCGGCCTTGTCACGATAGGCCGGAGCACCCTCTCCGGCGTATCGTCGGCGCCGAGATCGAAGATTATGTCCGCGGCCGACGTGATCACCTTGACATGAACGGCGTCCTTATCAGGAACGGTCACCTTCGTCCGATGAAACTGACGGCCCCGGTCGCCGTCATTCCCGATTAACAAGTCGCGACGGCGTAGGGAGTTCCCGTCTGCATCGACCACGGGCTCATGTCCGCGCACACAGTGGCGGCAGCCGTCGTGGTCAGGCGGCGCTAGTACGAGCCCACCCGCTCCACCGCCATCCGTCGGACCCAGCCTACCATGCCCAACCCTGTGCCGCCTCCTGTGTCTCCTCGTCGGCGGCTGCGTCAGGGCAAACAACGGAACGTCCGTGTCCCTCGGCCGCGGAGGCGTCGGCTCCGGCGCCGGCAGGAGCTCCACGTCTCTGGTGGTGTAGTAGGACGACGCCCTGTGCGGTAGCGACGACGAGGACCCCAGCCTCGGCGTTCCCGCCTGCTGCTTGGCCACCCTGCACCCCCTCAACGACGACGACGACGACGACGACAACGGCGGCTGCTGCATTGCACCGCCGCGTCCCCCCCGCGCGCGCATGTCCCGGAGTTTGTAGAACCACGCGTTGGGCATCATGTCGGAGAGCCGGAACTTCCGCCGACCCATGGGATCCCCCTCGCCGCCGCCCTGTTCGCTGCGTACGAGCAGCAGAGGTGTGGAGCAGGGAGGAGAATGGCCCGGGGGGTGGAGTCGTGGACGGTGGACCAGAGCGCGACCGGGATAAATAGCGGCGGGCCGCAGGCCGCAGCGCCGCGAGGCTGGTGCGGGGCGGCGTGAGCTGCTCTTTTTGTCCTTTCTCCTCTCACTGAAACGTGGGTCCCACAATCCTATGGCAGCCACCTGGTTCGCTGCACACCTGCCGCTACCTTTGCAGAAAAAGGGTTTTATACGTGTTCTAAAAGCTAATTTATATCAGAAAAAACAATTTTTATCATCTCTTAAATATATTTTATCATTCTTATTGTTTTTCTATTGACGCGTTTTTATTGAGGGTGATTTTGAAGTTGTACTCATCAACAAGTTGAGATTTGATAAAAAAAAACATGAACTCGTACCAGATGATCTTGAAAGTTAGCAGAATCGAACTCACGTTATTCACTGTTTCTTGAGAAAGCAGAGGCGTGGCCTTTTATTCCGGACACGTTTCGATCAAAGCTCCTTTGCAACGTCAGATCGGTGGTGCCATGTCGTGTTCTTCCTCCGAGCGTTCGTGTTTCCGTGTTCGGTCGTGTCAATGTGAGGACAGGTTTGTAGTAGCAGCCGTGGTTTATGTGTTGGCCCTCGTCGTGCGTTGCTTGCTCTGATGCTCTCGCTACGCGAACGGGCGGTCGCGGTTTCCACGCGGCGGCGGCCGCCTCCGTTTTTCGGCGAACCCGGACGCCGATCCGGTGACACGGTGACATCCCACCCCGCGCGCGCTGCCCGTTTCCGGGCTCGCCGCGCTCGCGGCATCCGCGCGAGACGAGCACGCACGCACAACACGCGCGCCCGTGACCAGCATCCGGGACGCGAGCTAGCCGCGCGCCGCGGCCGCGCGCCCGGTGGTAGTAGGCAGGCAGGCAGCACGCAAGGGCGTCGCGTCCCTCGAGGCTGCCGTTGCGAGACGATGGAGTGAGCATGGCGAGGCCGGGCGCGCGTCCGCCACGTTCGCTTCGGCATTTGTCGGCGGCATACGCGTGCAAGGATCAAGTACGCGAGCGCCGGTCACCGTGCTCAGGTCCGAGCTCAACTTCTCACGGTCTGTCAGGTCTAGGGAGCCTGTACTGCTGCCTAATCAAAACGGAGCAGGCGACGGACTGACGGGTGACGAGAGGTTTTGTTTCTTCTCCCCTCGGACGTATCGAGTTCGCCCGTGCACGGGTGGGCATAATTAGCCGGTAAAAATAATCGAAACAGTTTATTCATCTAAAACTAACCGGAATTTACTCCGGTTATTTTGGTCATATATAGAAAAAACTAAATATATCAACCAGTTTAGTTATGACCGAGTGACTTATTTTTATGATTTTGAGTGTATTTCGATGTGTTTTCGGCCGAATTAACCGAATTCTTCGGTCTGAATGCCACCCTAAATTTGGGCACAGACCATCGGTAAGGTCATTCAGAAGATGAGGAGATGGGCCAAGAAAGAGAAAATTGGTAAACGGATTGTTTCAGAGTTCGGTCTGTCATAAGCATACATGGACCATAAGGATACTCAACTTTATTTTGGAATTTTTTAAAATATTTTTTTTGAAAAAAATTCAAATCTATTACCCGAAATTAAAAAATTACAAATCTAACATACCGTCGGCGGTCCGTCAGCCGAACTAGGAACGCCTAACCAGAGCCACGTCACACCCGAGCCGAATAGGTCGCACCTGCGCGCGGACAGGCTGGTGCGGCTACGGTTGGCTGAACTAGACTGATTCGACCGACCAATGGCCGACAGCAGACTAATTTTATAATTTTTGATTTCAGATACCATATTTGAATTTTTTTTAAAAAAAATATTATTTTTAAAAATTCCTTTATTTTGATATTTTGATCTCCCGTGCCGCTGTGATGAGCACGTCCTGTCCCTCCGGCGTAGCTGCAATTCAGCCGACACTATTTTGATATACGTTCATGCTGATGCTACAAATCAAAGCTATACAACTTAGAGCCTTATACGATTATATCCCAGAGAAGAAGCAGTAACTTGGACATCAAACTTTTTCAGGAGATTTCGAGGCGCCGGCTGTTCTTGTCAGCAAAATGAAGCCACCACGAACACGAAGCTAACTGCTAACAGCTTCCATCTCTGAGTGGAGAAACAGCAGCCCCAAGCTCTCCAGCCATTCAGATCAATCAAGAATGCATACTTGTCCAATACGACTATAAGGCTATATATAAATATGATACACTCTTATACATGTAATGTCATAATTTTCATCAGTGAATTTTGTATCCTATGTTTCTTCTCACAAATATATGTTTTCCATTTAAATCGGTGGCACATGTTGATTTGATCTATATATGCTTTAGTCCTAGCAACGATGAGCATCAATAGCTGCATTGTAGTACTAAAAGGACACACTTGACTGTATCAGGAACTAGTGTTTAATAGCACGTGTTGTTCGAATGTAGATGCAAGAAGCAGTCCTGGGTTGCTGCTGCATTATATTAGGGGGAAAACTATGCACCAGAAAATTGAGCTAGCTGATGAGGCCTCAAGTGATTTGGTCAGGATTTAGAGATTCTGAACATATGGCTACAGCACTTGTCAATTTTAAAGGGGAACGTCTACACTTTCCATACTCCTAAACCGACAAATAAACAGTCCAAACAGATCAAATTTTAATTCTAAACATGATCCATATGTTGAGAAACAAAAGATTTTAGCTATGAATTCAAAACCCTTGGTTGCGTACAGTTGTCTATGTTGACTAGCATCTTATCGTTGAGTCAAGTTCAATTTAAACAGACTCGATGTACTAATAATATTATTAGTTACTTAAATAGATTTTAGGGGGTGTTTGGATCCAGGGGCTAAATTTTAGCCCGTGTCACATCGGATGTTTCGACATTAATTTGAAGGACTAAACGTGAACTAATTATAAAAATAATTGCAGAACCGGAGACTAAATCGCGAGACAAATTTTTTAAGCCTAATTAATCCATAATTAACAAATATTTACTGTAGCATCACATTGTCAAATCATGGTGTAATTAGGCTCATTAGATTCGTCTCGTGAATAATCCTCCGATTATTAATGAGTTTTGTAAATAGTCTACATTTAATACTCCAAAATAATGTTTAAACATTGGATGTGACAGTGGCTAAAATTTTAGCCCCTGATCCAAACACCCCTTATTGTCGTTTCTGTGAAGCC
The DNA here is from genome assembly GCA_019279435.1 of Zizania palustris. Taxonomy (NCBI): domain Eukaryota; kingdom Viridiplantae; phylum Streptophyta; class Magnoliopsida; order Poales; family Poaceae; genus Zizania; species Zizania palustris. Next base: position 50,986,094 of record JAAALK010000082.1, on the reverse strand, counting down.
AAGCTAAGGAGCTCGTCTTGTACTTGATGAGGTACACGCACAGACAACTTAAATAATCGGATCTTACAACACGTGAGCTGACTGAGCTTCGTAATGGTAACCAAAGGTTCCAAATATAATCGTATTTTCCTAAATATATTATTGGTATTTGAGAAGAGTGAGAGAGAGCCACACGGCATGAGCTAGATAGCTAACGAAGCATCAACATTCTGGCGTATTTAAACCTGTAAATTACAATATTATAGCGCCGTATGGTTGTGACAAGGAACGCTTCTCTTGCAGGAACCGAACCACACGCCCAAGATTTGCAACCACGCAACAGCCAGGAGACAACAACACCTGTCTCATCAAGCCACGCTAATCAACCAGATTCAAGCAGACGCCCTCACATCGATAAGAACAGGATTCACTGATACAGGGCACCATCTTGCTTTGGTCAGATCGAGTGAGATCCGATGCCAACAGCAGGATGGATGGGCACTGGCAGAGACGCCAAAGCTGCATGTTTTTTTCTTCCGAAAAGCCGGTGAATGCAAGCTGTGTTTATGCTTTGCTGCCCTCCTCTCGCCGAGCATTTCCAGCCTCGCGCGCGCGACATATTCGTTAGGTAGCGTGAGCTCGCTTTGCTTCTCTCTCTTTTTTTCACTCCCAGATGGATGGCCGGGAAAGGCTGGCAGTTTGGTCCCCGGCAGCACAAGCAAGCAAGCAAGCACTCAGGGGGGTCTTCTAGCTGCAGCCATGATCAGCTGTACAATTATTGCAAGACTCCTGCCATTTTTCGAATTAGGAGATCAGTTGAAGTGAGATTGGACCGTTGCTGCGACGATTGGGAGAATGTGACGCCCGAGTTTAAAAAGAATAAGCCTTTATTAATTCTCAAAAATATCCAAATACAAGATATTCATAAACCGACGACGCATAACGAAATTAAAAACATAGTACGTAGCTCATGGCTACACTTATTACAAACTAAAATCAATGCGGAAGCGAAACAAAAGCGCCTGAAGAACATCTCGATCCCAAAGTCCGACACCTCGACTGGGTCGCTACTCGTGGACTTCATCCTCTTGATAAACAGCATCTAAAAAGAGATAATCAACGGGGATGAGTACAAAAGTACTCAACAAGCCACAGATATGCATATAATGAAGGCTGAATAACAAAGGAGCATATTCTAGGCTTGTTTGCATAAATGAGCAAGTTTAACATTGTTTAAGCTTTAGTGAGCAATTTAAAACATGAATATGAAATGCTGAAATAAATATGAACAATAACTTTCCACTACCTCGAGTTGCACACTTGTGCCAACTCGCTCTTTCAACCCATTCCATCATGTTCAATGCTTTCACACACAAATGCGGAAATAAATGCTAACTGCGGAGAACATCACTAGGCCGCCCGTGACCGTGGGCACGACTTTTCGAAAAGTTTATACTCTGATCAGAGGTGTACTACTTTACCCACAAGGCACTCGCTCCCGCACACAACAGTGTGTCGAGATGACACCACGTCACCCCGAAGGAACTCGTGCCAAAACCCGTCATATGAATTGACTCAGCAAGAGGACAACCACACCAGGTTTCGCCCACGCTCCATTGAGATCTCACCCGAAAATCATGGACAGACCCCGATTGGCAGACGTAGACCCCCATTCGTGCCTCGTCGGACCAAGCCACCACTTGGCACTCCCGGTTAAGTGAACTCGTCCCCTCCGCTCGGTGCATCAAGCTGAATCGACTCATACTTCGAATTAGGCCTTACACATTACACTTGTGGTCAATACTGTTATGCTTCGTAACAGATCCCGCAGACCGGTCCTTATAGTGCCCCGGGTGCGACTAACCAATGCCCGAGCTTGCACCCGGAACCCACCATGCTCAATGCAACACCATTCTCCACGCTTCATGAATCACAACTCAGAATCACAATGAGACGAGATATAACAAAGATATAGAGACGATCCACCTGTCTAGTAATAAGTATTAATTTTAACGCTAGCAAGTGTGCCTCTACTTTAGAGCACTAACTAATAAATTTCATAAGGCGACAAGGAGAACGGAGTACAAAGCATGCTTAGGTTTGCACAACAGGGATAAACTAAACTTTAATTAAACATTTAAAAGTGAGGTCTAATGCATTTATTAACCTATGGGTTATAGCAATAATTAATTAAAAAGAATGGGTTCAACATGATCAACTATTTCCACGGAAAGGAATCTGTGACTTGCCTGGATCCTCGTAATACTGGTACGGATCTGCAGCAGGAAAAGATGACTCCTCGATAGCCTCGACGTCGACTAGACACGCAAACCGAGGAAAATAAATTAAAACAGTACTAAAAACAGCATGAACAATACATTTAAATGGCATAAATTAAAGAACATAGTTTTATGGATTTTCCAAAATTTGAATGGGTAAAATCCGAGTTAAAATGAATTTACTATGAATTTTTGAAGTTTAAAAGTGTAACACCTGAATTTTCAAAACAGTGAAACCATATTTTCAAACTAGATTTGAATTCAAAATTTGCTTTAATGAAGAAAAGCTTTTCAAATTAAAACCTATAAATAAACTATTGATTTTTGAAATTTAATATTTTGTTAGAGTCCTTAAACCTTACAATATTTTATAAAGTTATTTTGAGAATTTTCAGAATTCAAATTCATGATTTAAAATTTAAAACCATTTTCGGGAATTAAATTAATTCGGAAAATAATTTTTATTTTGTTAGCGGGCCGCGCCCTCCCTTTTGGCCCAGACGGCCCAGTGGCCCGCATCCCCCTCCCCCTCTCTCTCTGCCGCGTGGGGCCCGCCTGTCGGCGCCGCCTCCTCACGCTGGCCTCTCTCCTCTCTCTGCCTGCCGGGGCCCAGCTGTCAGCCCCGCCTCCGCCTTCCTCGCGCCGGCCTCTTTTCTCTCTCCTCCCCGCCGTAACCACTTTTCGGTTTCACCGGCGCCCGCCCCCTTCACGTTCTAGACGTCCGCGCCCCCCCTCCGGTTTCTATTTAACATGCCGCGCCCCCTCCCGTGCTCCATTTCCTCTTTCGCCGCTTCGTTTCGCCGGAAAATCCCCTCGCGCAAGCTTGCCGCCGCCCTCTGTTCCTGCCTCCGGCCGCGCGCCGTCGCCGCCGTGCGTCGTCCCGCACCCCACCGTCGGCACCGCCGTGCTCCCCGTCGCGCGTGCTACGCCGGCCTCGCCTTCGTTCGGCCTCTTCGCCGTCGGACCGACCCCGCCGCCGTCAACCCGTGAGCACCGCCGCCTCCTCCTCGCCGCCAGCCTCCTCCCGTCCTCGACCTCCGCCGCTCTAGGTACCCCCGTGACCCCGCTTTCCCCTCTATCCATTTTTGCGATTGCCTTAGACCCTAGGGCCGCCGCTCGCCGGCGTTGCCGCTCGCCGCCGTGGCCGAAGCCGGGGAAGAAGACCCCCCCTGGGCGCCCCGTGTGCGTGTGCCGTGCCGGACTCGTGGCCAGCCGTCCGATGGCCATCGGATGGTTGTGGCTGGCCCGGTCCAAGGCGCCGGTGCACGGGTGCGCCGTGCGCTCGGTTCGCCGTGAACTCGCGGTGCGCGCAGTCTGCGGTCCACCGTGGGCCAAGTGCGCGGGTGCACCGGTTCACCAGTCCACCGTGGACCGTTGCCGATGAATTTAGGGTTTAAAAACCAGGCAGAAATTGATTAATTCTTGTAAAATGCATATCAATTTCAAAATAACTCCGATTGAGCCCATTCAAATTTCTAAATGTTCATAAAATTATTTTCTACGTACTGATGTAATTATTTTGTGCTGTTTGCTTGGAATATTGTACTGTTATTCATTTGTTTGTACTTTCGACGCGTTGTAGTCGAAGTCGAGGCGACCGAAGAACTCCAAATCGCCGCCGAAGACCCAAATCTTTGCTACGAGGACCAAGGCAAGTCACCGGACCCTCTTGTGGACATAGTTGATCATGTTGAACCTATTTTTCGCAATAAACGCTATAACCCATAGGTTAAATATTGCATTAGCGATAAACTGTTCACTTTGTAGTTTATTTAGTTAATATATAGTTTTGCTCCCTGAAGTGTAAACCCAAGCCATGCTTATATCACCGTCTCCTTGTCGCCAGTGTCGTTTAATAGTTAGCGCTGTATTATATAGGCGCAGTAATGCTAGCTTTAATATAATTAATATTTAGTCGTCAGGTTATTATCTCTACACCTCTTTGGATTTATATAAGTCTTGTCTCGTCGATTTCTGATGGTGGAAAGCGCGTGGAGGATGGTGTTGCATTGAGCATGGTGGGTTCCGGGTGCAAGCTAGTGCATTGGTGGTCGCACCCGGGGCACTATAAGGACCGGTCTGCGGGATCTGTCGCAAAGCATTACCGTGCTAGCCACAAGTCTATGGGTAAGACCTAATCCGTAGTATGGGTCGGTTCAGCCGGATGCACCGAGCGGAGGAGGCAAGATCATCTATCGGGAGTAGCCCAGTGATGACTTGTGCTGACGAGGCACTAATGGGGGTCGCACGTCTACCAATCGGGGTCTACTCAGACGTTATGAGGGAGATCCCAGTGGAGCGTGGATGAAACCTAGTGAGGTTGTCCTCTTGCTGAGCCGGACATGCGAAAGGTTTTGGCATGAGTTCCTTCGGGGTGACGTGGTGTCATCTCGACACACTGTTGTGTGCGGGAGCGAGTGCCTTGTGGGTAAAGTAGTACACCTCTGATCAGAGTATAACTTTTCGAAAAGCCGTGCCCACGGTTACGGGCGGCCAAGTGATGTTCTCCGCAGTTAGCTTTCTGAGTTAAAGTTGTGAATTGCATGTCATGATCAGTATGGGTTTGAAAGAGCGAGTGGGCACAGGTGTGCAACTCGAGGTAGTGGAAAGTTAAGTTCTGTTATTTAATTCAGCATGTTTATTTCTGTTTAACACTGCTCATTAAATATTAAATAACAATTAATCTGCTTTTACGCAAATAGCCTAGTTATGCATCCTTGTTCAATAGCCATCATTATATGCATGTCCGTGGCTTGTTGAGTACTTTGTACTCACCCCTCGTGGGCTAATTCTTTTAGATGTCGTTTACGAAGAAGAAGTCCAGGAGTAGCGTCCCAGTCGAGGAGTCGGATCCGTGGAGCCAAGGCGTTCTGCAGCTGGATTATTTTGCTTCCGCTTTATTTTGAGTTGTAATAAGTGTAGCCTATGAGCTACGTACTCGCTTTATTTCATTTTAATTCGTTGTCAGCTGTGATCGTCTTGTAATAATGACATTTCATTTATATTCAATGAATTTGCGGTTCGTGAGAACCCGGGTCGTTACAAGATGGTATCAGAGCCGACTCGACTGTAGGAAGCCCCCTGGACCGTCGATAGGAACTATTTTAAAAATCTTCTAAACTTATTTACCTGGATAGTTTTGTTTATACTTCTTGTCTAATCCTGTTTTATTCTATTCTGTCGCCTCTCTAAACTTCAAAATTTTTGTAGCATGTCTTTGTGAGTGAGATGCACGTAGAGCCTTAGAACGCTAGCTTCCGTAGTTGTCAGTATTTTTTGTTAGATTGTTTGTTAGTGTGCTTGCTTTTGTGTCTGCTTGTTAGTGTGCGTGTTTGGCAACTAGTGCCAAGGACGTGCTAGTTTGTTATTAAAACCTTTTTACTCCTATTCTTAGTTTTCGCGTTATTCTCTTGGGTGGGTCCGCTTATCTTCTCATAGATGTCTTCCAACCCGAGTGACAATCCCGAGGCTAGCAATGCTAGAGCCAGTCAGTCAGCTGCTGAAGATCACCATCAGGCAATCGAGACTCCAATGGTGAACCAGATAGCCTTGGAAGAAGTACGTGTGGTCAAAGAGTTCATGGATGTTTTTCCTGAAGATCTGCCAGGAATGCCGCCAAAAAGAGACATCGAGTTCAGAATTGACCTTGTACCAGGAACCACTCCCATCTCAAAGCGCCCGTATAGAATGGCCGCTAATGAGCTAGCGGAAGTGAAAAAGAATATTGAAGATCTCGAGCAAAAAGGGTACATCAGGCCGAGTACTTCCCCATGGGGAGCACCGGTAATCTTTGCAATGAAGAAGGACAAGACAAAGAGAATATGTGTTGATTACAGAGCTTTGAATGAAGTCACCATCAAGAACAAGTATCCATTGCCTCGCATTGATGATTTGTTTGATCAGTTGAAAGGAGCTACAGTGTTCTCTAAGATTGATCTCCGATCAGGTTACCATCAGTTGAGAATTAGAGAGGAAGATATTCCGAAGACCGCCTTCACATCAAGATATGGTCTATACGAGTATACAGTGATGTCGTTTGGACTTACTAATGCTCCAGCCTTCTTTATGAACATGATGAATAATGTCTTCATGGACTGTTTGGACAAGTTCATTGTGGTGTTCATCGATGATATCCTCATTTACTCCAAGACCCCAGAAGAACATGAAGAGCACCTTCGTCTGTCTCTGACGAAGCTAAGAGAACATCAGCTATATGCCAAGTACAACAAGTGTGAGTTTTGGACGTCTGAAGTAAAGTTTTTGGGACACATCATATCAGATAAAGGGGTAGCAGTGGATCCTACCACTGTTGAAGCAGTGACAGATTGGTTGCAGCCTACAACGGTTTCCGAGATTCGTAGTTTTCTTGGATTGGCGGGTTATTACCGTCGATTCATCGAGAACTTCTCCAAGATCGCCAAGCCCATGACCAGATTACTTCAGAAGGACACCAAGTTCAAGTGGACACCAGATTGTGAAGAAAGCTTTTGTACCTTGAAGAAAAAGTTAGTCTCAGCACCAGTGTTGACTTTACCGGATATTCGAAGTGATTGTGATGCGTCTCGTCAAGGACTGGGATGCGTATTGATGCAAGATGGAAAGGTTGTATCGTATGCCTCACGTCAGCTTCGCCCTCATGAGCTGAACTATCCTACTCATGATCTAGAGCTAGCAGCCGTAGTACATGCTTTAAAGATTTGGAGGAATTACCTCATCGGCAAAAGATGCGAAGTATTCACTGATCACAAGAGTCTGAAATATATATTCACACAGCCAGATCTGAACCTAAGGCAAAGAAGATGGCTAGAGTTGATTAAAGATTACGACATGGGAATTCATTATCACCCAGGCAAAGCTAATGTAGTGGCAGATGCATTAAGTCGAAAAGGGTATTGTAACGCCATAGTTCTCCAAGACAGCGCCCCTATGTTGTGTCGTGAGATGGAAAGATTGAATCTGGGAGTCACAACCCGAGCATACCTTGCTACGCTCGAGGCAAAACCAGCTCTCGAAGATCAGATTCGTGAAGCTCAGAAGGAAGATCCAGATATGGCAGATATAAAGAAGAACATGAGGAAAGGGAAAGCTCCCGGTTTCTCGGAAGATGAAATGGGAACAGTTTGGTTTGGGAATCGTCTCTGTGTACCAGATAAGCCAGAGTTGAAGACCATTATTCTAAAGGAAGCCCATGATACCTTGTACTCTATCCATCCCGGAAGTACGAAGATGTATCAGGACTTAAAAGAGAAGTATTGGTGGGTTAGTATGAAAAGAGAGATCGCGGAATATGTGGCAATGTGTGACACTTGTCAGCGGGTCAAAGCGGAACACCAAAGGCCAGCAGGACTGTTACAGCCTCTTAAGGTTCCTGAGTGGAAGTGGGAGGAAGTCGGTATGGATTTTATTACCGGTCTGCCCAGAACTCAAGCAGGTAATGATTCGATATGGGTGATCATTGATCATTTGACTAAAGTGGCTCACTTTATATCAGTCAAGACAACTTACAGTGGACCGAAGTTGGCAGAATTGTATATGGCTCGGATAGTGTGTTTACACGGTGTTCCGAAGAAGATCATTTCAGATAGAGGAAGTCAGTTTACTTCAAAGTTCTGGAAGAACCTACAAGAAGAGCTCGGTACCAGGTTAAATTTCAGTACAGCATATCATCCTCAAACGGATGGTCAGACAGAAAGGGTTAATCAGATTCTTGAAGACATGTTAAGAGCTTGTGCTTTAGACTTTGGAGGTTCTTGGGATAAAAATTTGCCTTATGCCGAGTTTTCTTACAACAACAGTTATCAGGCTAGTCTACAAATGTCACCGTTTGAAGCTCTGTATGGTCGCAAGTGCAGAACCCCTCTGCTTTGGGATCAGATCGGAGAAAGTCAGGTTTTTGGGACAGATATCCTTCGTGAAGCTGAAGCCAAAGTCAAGGTTATTCAGGACAGGTTGAAGATAGCTCAGTCTCGTCAAAAGAGTTATGCCGATGTTCGTCGCCGAGATTTGTCTTTTAAAGAAGGAGACCATGTTTATCTCCGAGTCACCCCGCTTCGTGGTACTCAAAGGTTTAACATGAGAGGCAAGCTCGCTCCTCGCTTTGTTGGTCCGTTCTTGGTTACCCATCGCCGAGGAGAGGTTGCCTACGAGCTTGAGCTACCAGCGTCATTGTCAGGTGTACACAATGTGTTTCATGTCTCGCAGTTGAAGAAATGCCTTCGCGTGCCTACTGAGCAAGCCGATCATCAGCAGTTGGAGATTCAAGAAGATCTGACTTATGTGGAAAAGCCTATCCGCATTCTGGATACAAATGAGCGAGTTACAAGGAGCATGGTTATCAAGTTCTGCAAAGTTCAGTGGAGTAACCATTCGCCAGAGGAAGCGACGTGGGAAAAAGAGGACGAGTTAAAGGCTTCGCACCCCGAGTTGTTCGAAGGTCGTTCCGAATCTCGAGGACGAGATTCTCTTTAAGGGGGGTAGGTTTGTAACACCTGAATTTTCAAAACAGTGAAACCATATTTTCAAACTAGATTTGAATTCAAAATTTGCTTTAATGAAGAAAAGCTTTTCAAATTAAAACCTTTAAATAAACTATTGATTTTTGAAATTTAATATTTTGTTAGAGTCCTTAAACCTTACAATATTTTATAAAGTTATTTTGAGAATTTTCAGAATTCAAATTCATGATTTAAAATTTAAAACCATTTTCGGGAATTAAATTAATTCGGAAAATAATTTTTATTTTCTTAGCGGGCCGCGCCCTCCCTTTTGGCCCAGACGACCCAGTGGCCCGCATCCCCCTCCCCTCTCTCTCTGCCGCGTGGGGCCCGCCTGTCGGTGCCGCCTCCTCACGCCGGCCTCTCTCCTCTCTCTGCCTGCCGGGGCCCAGTTGTCAGCCCCGCCTCCGCCTTCCTCGCGCCGGCCCTCTTTTCTCTCTCCTCCCCGCCGTAACCACTTTTCGGTTTCGCCGACGCCCGCCCCCTTCACGTTCTAGACGTCCGCGCCCCCCCTTCGGTTTCTATTTAACATGCCGCGCCCCCTCCCGTGCTCCATTTCCTCTTTCGCCGCTTCGTTTCGCCGGAAAATCCCCTCGCGCAAGCTTGCCGCCGCCCTCTGTTCCTGCCTCCGGCCGCGCGCCGTCGCCGCCGTGCGTTGTCCCGCGCCCCGCCGTCGGCACCGCCGTGCTCCCCGTCGCGCGTGCTACGCCGGCCTCGCCTTCCTTCGGCCTCTTCGCCGTCGGACCGACCCCGCCGCCGTCAACCCGTGAGCACCGCCGCCTCCTCCTCGCCGCCAGCCTCCTCCCGTCCTCGACCTCCGCCGCTCTAGGTACCCCCGTGACCCCGCTTTCCCCTCTATCCATTTTTGCGATTGCCTTAGACCCTAGGGCCGCCGCTCGCCGGCGTTGCCGCTCGCCGCCGTGGCCGGAGCCGGGGAAGAAGACCCCCCCCCCCGGGCGCCCCGTGTGCGTGTGCCGTGCCGGACTCGTGGCCAGCCGTCCGATGGCCATCGGATGGTTGTGGCTGGCCCGGTCCAGGGCGCCGGTGCACGGGTGCGCCGTGCGCTCGGTTCGCCGTGAACTCGCGGTGCGCGCAGTCTGCGGTCCACCGTGGGCCAAGTGCGCGGGTGCACCGGTTCACCAGTCCACCGTGGACCGTTGCCGATGAATTTAGGGTTTAAAAACCAGGCAGAAATTGATTAATTCTTGTAAAATGCATATCAATTTCAAAATAACTCCGATTGAGCCCATTCAAATTTCTAAATGTTCATAAAATTATTTTCTACGTACTGATGTAATTATTTTGTGCTGTTTGCTTGGAATATTGTACTGTTATTCATTTGTTTGTACTTTCGACGCGTTGTAGTCGAAGTCGAGGCGACCGAAGAACTCCAAATCGCCGCCGAAGACCCAAATCTTTGCTACGAGGACCAAGGCAAGTCACCGGACCCTCTTGTGGACATAGTTGATCATGTTGAACCTATTTTTCGCAATAAACGCTATAACCCATAGGTTAAATATTGCATTAGCGATAAACTGTTCACTTTGTAGTTTATTTAGTTAATATATAGTTTTGCTCCCTGAAGTGTAAACCCAAGCCATGCTTATATCACCGTCTCCTTGTCGCCAGTGTCGTTTAATAGTTAGCGCTGTATTATATAGGCGCAGTAATGCTAGCTTTAATATAATTAATATTTAGTCGTCAGGTTATTATCTCTACACCCCTTTGGATTTATATAAGTCTTGTCTCGTCGATTTCTGATGGTGGAAAGCGCGTGGAGGATGGTGTTGCATTGAGCATGGTGGGTTCCGGGTGCAAGCTAGTGCATTGGTGGTCGCACCCGGGGCACTATAAGGACCGGTCTGCGGGATCTGTCGCAAAGCATTACCGTGCTAGCCACAAGTCTATGGGTAAGACCTAATCCGTAGTATGGGTCGGTTCAGCCGGATGCACCGAGCGGAGGAGGCAAGATCATCTATCGGGAGTAGCCCAGTGATGACTTGTGCTGACGAGGCACTAATGGGGGTCGCACGTCTACCAATCGGGGTCTACTCAGACGTTATGAGGGAGATCCCAGTGGAGCGTGGATGAAACCTAGTGAGGTTGTCCTCTTGCTGAGCCGGACATGCGAAAGGTTTTGGCATGAGTTCCTTCGGGGTGACGTGGTGTCATCTCGACACACTGTTGTGTGCGGGAGCGAGTGCCTTGTGGGTAAAGTAGTACACCTCTGATCAGAGTATAACTTTTCGAAAAGCCGTGCCCACGGTTACGGGCGGCCAAGTGATGTTCTCCGCAGTTAGCTTTCTGAGTTAAAGTTGTGAATTGCATGTCATGATCAGTATGGGTTTGAAAGAGCGAGTGGGCACAGGTGTGCAACTCGAGGTAGTGGAAAGTTAAGTTCTGTTATTTAATTCAGCATGTTTATTTCTGTTTAACACTGCTCATTAAATATTAAATAACAATTAATCTGCTTTTACGCAAATAGCCTAGTTATGCATCCTTGTTCAATAGCCATCATTATATGCATGTCCGTGGCTTGTTGAGTACTTTGTACTCACCCCTCGTGGGCTAATTCTTTTAGATGTCGTTTACGAAGAAGAAGTCCAGGAGTAGCGTCCCAGTCGAGGAGTCGGATCCGTGGAGCCAAGGCGTTCTGCAGCTGGATTATTTTGCTTCCGCTTTATTTTGAGTTGTAATAAGTGTAGCCTATGAGCTACGTACTCGCTTTATTTCATTTTAATTCGTTGTCAGCTGTGATCGTCTTGTAATAATGACATTTCATTTATATTCAATGAATTTGCGGTTCGTGAGAACCCGGGTCATTACAAAAAGCTTTTCTGGATTTTTAGAAATCATTTTCTGAAAAAATAAACAGCCCTGGTCCACGGTGGACCGGATCCACCGCGCACACATGTACTGTTGGCGTGGACCGAAACGACCAGGGCCGCACGATCCAGATCCGATGATCGACAGAGAGGCGGGACGTTTTAATGAAAACCAACGGCCAGGATTGGCCGATACCGGTCAATCGGAGTCAAAGCCATCACGGTCGTCGGTCCCAGGTTCTAATCCTGGCCGTCCATGCCGGGTCCGATGGCCACCGCTGCATCCGGCACACGCGCGGCACGGGGGAGCCAGGCGCTTCGTCCCCGGCGCCGGCTGGACGGCGGCGAGCGGCCAAGGCGGCGGCGGCCTAATAACTCTTGATGAGCGCAAAAATGGAATCCCGAGAGTGAGAGGATCACAACCGCACCGAAGATGACAACCGGAGATGGAGGCGGCGACCGGCGACGAGCGCGAGGTGGAAGGGGGACCTCGGGTGGGCGGTGCTGGCGACGATCCGGCGGCCAAGAGCGCGAGCCAAGGCGATGCCGAGGACCAGCGCGCGAAGGCGGACCCGAAGAGGTGGGCGGCGAAGGCTGCGGCGGCGGCTAGCGACGGCAATCGACGGCTGGGCGCAAAAATAGAGTCGGCGGAGGTTTTGCGCGTGGAGGGGATTTCCGGCGAGGGCGAAGGCGGTTTGTGGCGATTGAACGGGGATTCGGGTGCGGCGTTTAAAAAGGGACCGAGCGAGGGGTTTTCGGGGCCTAGATGCATGCGGCGGTGACCGGCAGAAGCGGAGGAGGAGGTTGGGGGCGGCGGCGCTCGCGCGGAGAAGGAGGGGGAGCGGTTAAGACGGCAGCTGGCGAGGCTGACAGGTGGGGCCCGGGCGCCAGAGAGAGAGGGGGCGCGCGCCGGCTGCGCGCGGCGCCGACAGGAGGACCCCACGGGTCAGAGAGAGGGGCACACCGGTGGGCTGGGTTGGGCTGGCTAGGGAGGTTTGGGGGTTGCGGCCCACCAGGGATTTTAAATGTTTTTCGAATAAAAAATAATTCAGGAAATTCGTTTTAAAGTTTAAAATATGAATTTGAATCTCAAAAATTATGAAATAATTTTGTAAAATATTTCAAGGCTTTAGTATTCTAACAAAATTATAAAAACTTAAAATTCGAAATTTTAGCTCAACATTTTATATTGCAAAACCTTTCTTCTTTTAGGAAATTTGGAATTCAAATTTGGTTTTAAAATTTTCAAAATTTTAGGTTTGAGGTTAATTGAAATACGGGTGTTACAGAGAAGCAGAAATTAAGAATGGTCAAATGGAGATCAGGAGATGATCATAATTAAGCAATTGAAATGCGTGACATGATTTGGAGAGATGTGAATTGTGTATGTACAGTTTATCAATTACTCAAACTGTTCCAAGAATCAAACAATCGTGGAAGCATGGAAGGCGAGAAACAATTTTGTACAAGCGTTCGTGTGTGGAAATAAAAAATGAATTTTTAGCTGATCGTATGAATGAATGTGACCGTGGTGGATTCACGAAGCTGCCACGGCTGGCGGCGAGACATCGGAGGTGGAGCATTCCGTGGTTTGCTCCGCGGCGGCGGCGGCGGCTATCGCGGCCCACCGCCGGCATGCCCTGCCGAGCGAGGCGGCCTTGCGCTGCGCGCGGTTCGTGCCGGTGGACATCAGCTCCCATATCGCCCACTCCACGCCGGAGACCGACATCACCTCCGCCACCACGACAGCGCCCATGCGTCGGCACAGCAGCACCAGCGCGGAGACGGCGCATTCCCTTGACCACTCCGTGCCGCGCCGCAGTTCGGCCACGAGACGCACCACTGCGCCATCGATGTGGACGATCGCCTCCGCGCCGCCGCGTTTGGCCAGCGACTCAAGTACCGCCACGGCGGTCTCCTCCTCGCCGATCGCCGACAGTGCCACCTCCGCCACGCCGGCTTCCACGAGCTTGCCGATGTTCTCCCTCTCGCTGGACAGGCACAGGAGTGCGGCTAGCGCGTCCTTCTTGGTGCTGGAGGGTCCGGTGCGCACGAGGAGAACTACCATTTCGACGACACGTTGGGTCCGGCCTAGCCGGCGGCGATACGAATGGACGGCCGCCAAACTGAGCACGGTCGCCGCGGCGTTCTCCTTTGCGCGCCACGTTGCGCCGGAGCCCATGACGTGGCAGAGCGCCTCGACGGCGCCCTCGGCGTGCATGATGCGCTTCTTGTTGGCTTCGAGAATGGAGAGGTTGAGCAGCGCCGTGACGGCGTTGAGCTGGGTTGCCGTGTCCTCGGAATGGAGCAGCGGGACGAGGAGCGGGACGGCGCCGGCCTCCCCGATGAACGCGCGCGTGTCGTTGCCAGACCTGGCGAGCTGCCGGATCTCGTGCACCACGCGGTTGACCGCGCCAGGGGAGAAGGACGCCGAGAGCTTCTTGACAAGAAACGATGCGGTCATGCGCGCCGCCTCCAGCGCCGCCTTGTTCGCTGTCACCACAGACGTCGGCTCAGGCTTGCTTGGCTCGGAACCTTCCATGGCGACGCCGTTCTCCCGGCACCACCGCGAGATCAAGTTCTTGAGCGCCTTGTTGGGCACAAGCTCCAAATTGGCTAGCACTTGGCCGGTCTTGGGGCAGGTAGTCTTGCCGGAGCCGAACCACCGGGTGATGGACTCCCGGTCGTAGGTCTGGCCGCTAGCCGACACAACAGGGTCGCGCATCATATCGAGAGAGATGGGGCAGCGGAAATCCGGCGGCGGCGCCGGAGGCTCGTCGTCTTCGTCGTAATCGTCGAGATCCACTTTGGAGTCCACCGGCCGTGGCGTGGCTACGCTGAAGAGGACGCACTTGGCGTACCGGAGGAGCCCGACGAGGGCAATCATCGCCGACGTCCACCTCTCGGCCACGCGGTCGCCGATCTCCTGCTCCATGGTCTCGATCTCGTCGCTGCAGCACGCCGGGTCGTTGATGCCCACTTCCTCCAGGATGCCCTCTAGCCTCTCCCTTTCCGGCACGATCTCCCTCTCGACCTCTTGGATCAGCGCCAGCACGCCTGCCTTTAGCTCGTGCCCCTCGGCGGCCGGCGGCGGGCTCCGTCGGCACTGGCGGGACGCGAGAGCGAGGAGATCCACCACGTCGTCGGCGAGCCCGAGCTCCGGCACGGGAAGAAGATCGAGCAGCGTGGCGAGGTCATGCTGCAGCTCCCGTACCCGCGCCTCCACGTCTTCCACCTGCAGCAGCAGCCGCATCCGGCTGCGCGCCGAGCAGTCGGCAACCACCGCCTTGAACCTCTGCAACACCAACAACACCTCGCGCAGGCACAGCGACGCCGACCGCGGCAACCTCCCGCACCGCATCAGGTCATCGAAGACCGCGACAAGAAGCTTCGCCCGCCTGGACACCGCGGCGAACACCGTCTCCAAGAACAGCGCCGGCGCCTCTACCCCCGACAGGTCCCTCGCCAGGCGGTGCAGCGAACGTAGGATCTCCCCGTCGGTCGCCGACGAGGAGTAGGAAGAAGATGACGACGCAGCGGCCGCGCTCATTGCTTACTTGCTGGCTTCTGCAATCCGAAGGCGACGAAGATCGAATGGAAAAAAAGTTGATTTTTTTACAGATTCGGAGACGAAGACGTGTAGGGGCTATATTTATATACGAGTTCTAACTTTGGCGCGTTGGGTTGTTCTAGAGCTGTGAAGTGGTTGGAACCTGGAAGGAATCCACCTGACTTTTGTTCAGCTTGATGCCTTGATGTGTTGGTTAGTTTCATATTCTTTCGGTGAAATGGATTGAAGAAAATGTCGTTATTTTAGTTCTGGTTGGTGTGTTTGATGACTCGGATTCCGTCTGGCCGTCTGGATTAGTTTGATGGGATCTCTTCCAAGCTCGTGCAGTCGTGCATGGTGGATATGCATGCCGCAGGGCCACGACCATTTCCATCGTTCTGCTGCAGGAGAGAATGTAAACGTATTATTTACCGTACGAATCACTGTGATTGCCCAACAACGAGACAGAAGTGGGAAGCCGAAAGCAACAACGAATCGGCTCATCCGCGGCCGCCGCCGCCGCCGCCGCCGTCGCCGTCGAGGGCTGAAATGAACAGCTAGCCATACCGAATTCCACCCAGTTGTAGTATACAGCACAGGACAACGATCACACGAGCGACGTACGTAGCGGTCAAAGCTTCCCGGATCCAAGAATAGAATGTCCCGTGCTTGGCCGTGCCCCAGAGAAGTCACGGAACACGCGCGCGATTAATCAACTAGAGTATTCAGATGATTCTGCGTTGACTCGATCAGAAAAAACACGCAGACGCCACGTGGCGGCACCGGCGTTTGTCAAAATCGGTTTTTGACCACCGTCCTGCAGCCTGGCTGGTAATTAGTGGAGAGCGTTATGATCCAGCTGGTAATCCAGTGAGCAGATCCGGGGGATCAGACGCAAAACGCGCGCACACGTTGTCGCGTGGGCGGCGCCTGCGCGGCGCGGCACGTCGTGGAAACTGGAAATTAACGACGCGCCGAAACGTCCCAGTCCAGCGATCGACGCGAGTTCGCGACGGCGAGGCGGCGCCGCAATCGCGATGGGTAGCGGAGACGTGGGCCGAACGGTGTGTGTGTTTGTGGTGGTGGTGGTGGTGGCGGCGGAGAGGCCAGCGGAAGAAGGCGATGGGTGGAGGAGGTAGTGGCATACGAACGAGAGCGGGTGGCTGTCGGTGTCCACGCGCTGCTGAAGATGACCGCGGTGACACCGTGTCGCGATTTGAGATTGGAGAGCCGGGAGTGCTGGAGTTGCAAAGGCGGACCAGATTTCAAGGTAAATGGCGTGCAGCTTAGCGCCGTGGAGCCCCAAAATTCTGCGCCGGATGGCTGGCCGCCGTGGTGGCCACCTGACGCTGCTGTCCTGCGTGGGTTTAAGTTTCAGAGCCGGCAAGCGCGGCGACGTGGGCACACGGCCAATCAATGGCGTGCTCCCCATCTGAAGCTGGTCCACTACGAGCCGTGCCTTGCGCCCATAGTTTTGGCGTTCGGATTTTCGGAGGTGGCGTGCCGGCGATGTAGATTATTGCCTGGAAGATAAAGGAAGAAAAACAGGCGGAAAAGAAGCCACCAAGTCGCCATGGCTGGCCTTCGCCGTCAAGTTGGCCCAAGTGCGGCCAGACGAGTGGGCTTTGCAGCCCGCGCTGCGATGCATATCGGCCGCCCAGAAACTGACGATGGCGCGCGTGCCTAACTAGGCCAGGCCAAGCGTGCGTGGTAGCGAGCCGCTCGGGCTGTCGGGTATGAGGTGTGGACGAACGCTCGGCCCGCGCGGATCACGTACGCCCGGCTCGTGCATCTGTCTACATTTTTGAGCTGGGCCCAACGTTCCGGTACGCTCTCTGGTGCGCGTCACCTGTGCCCAGTGAGCTCCGTGCGCGCCGATAGTCGCCGTCGTGTCCGGCGACCAGCAGTCCCGGCGGATTTCCGTCGGCGATTGTGTCGAAGCCATTCAATTTGCAACACGCCTCCTCCTCGTAGTTCCTTCATTAAATCATTAGTTATTACTACATGGGGATCATCAGGTTGTCAGTGTTATAGTTTTCCTAGTTCCCACTATTCATGCCTCATGCCACTTATTATTTTTTTTCAGGTAAAGGCCTTAGTTTCAATCTGATGCACAATATTTACGATACCTTCTATACAGATAATAGTTTAAAACTATTAGTGTACTGTTGATTAAATGTGTTTAAAATAATCAATTAAAAAAAGAAATAGACTAACCGGTTTGATTATGAAAAATAATCTACATGTATGTTGTTTGCACGAAAAGTTTGTGTCACCAAAAAATTCTCCCATGTAATCCCTCTAAATGTCTGAAGTAGTTCATGTTGGTCTTGTGTGTAATCAAGAGTTAGCAAATAAATCAACACAAATGTCTTGTGTATAAATTATTTATTTTGAAGAGTGATATCATTTATCTGATAATAACAATCATAAAAAAGATGTTAACATATGTAAAAGAACTAAAACGAGTTATATTTTAAACAGAGCTGATAACTATAAAACAATTTATAGAACGAGGGAGCCATAGTTTTAACTTAACTACAAGCCGAAATACAAGATTCATTCATCTCTATGCGTAGTTAGTGAGAGAGAGGTCATGATTTCACGCCTGGCCCCTCTCGAAAAAGTTAGGATTTACTCTCACCTCGCCTAGTGAGATTGGAGGTGACCAGTTTATAAGACAGGGCAAACCTCTCTCTTTACCCGTAGGTTTTGAGATGAGGGACCAACGCTTATTATGACACTGAGTCGTTTGGAATTCTCATGCCTACAAATAGTATCAAAGTCTGGTTTCTAGTCTCGGTAGTTTAGTCCCACCTCGCCTAGTTTAGCGAGGCGATAGAATTAGTGAGAGAGGTCAAAACGCACAATACTGGTTACAGGTATGATGTATCCATGGCTCCATACTTCACAAGACAGAGTGCAAAATCCCAACAGATTTCAGATATTTACTGCTGCTTCTTTTTTTTAACCTTGCTGCGTGCTCTGCATTATTAACACACACGAGAGAAAGGCATACAGAGAGAGAGAGAGAGAGAGTGTGTGTGTGTAACTGTACTAGCACTAGTCAGGTAATAGCAAACAGCAGTGGCACGAACAGCGGGTACAATGTGTCACACCCACAGCACGCATAGATAGATGAAGCAGAAAGAAACAGCAACATGTGCCACTGTTGAAGCACATGACCTTGACCACGCACTGAACCAGGCCATGCCATGCCATGCATGACCAGCGAAAGATGCAGCGAGACTGCGAGAGAGATGACTAGATGAGAGATGAGATGCCTTTCCGTTTCCCGATCCCATCTCTGAAATCTGAATCGAAGCAGACCATCCCGATCGACCGAGTACGTACGTAGCAGTTGATGTGACCCAACCTGGAGCAGTGTAGCTAGCTTTGCACCCCTCGCCTTCAATTTGCGCTGTTACCTAACCTACCGGAATTTTACTGCTCGCAAGAGATCAAGATGGCACGATCTAGCCGGTCGGCAATGGCTTGGAGGACGGTGACGGACGCGCTCGTACGAGTTTCAGTTGCATGCATGAGCGGAGAAAACGTCCAGGGGTCTCTTCAGGGTTCAGAGAGATTCAGATTTCAGAAACAGCGAGATGCAGAGATGCTCGAGCCGTCCAGCATTGCGCAAGAAAGAAAGAGCCAAGAGCTACTGCGGCTGCTACCTTCTGCTACATTTAGCAGATGCGCGCGGGCGGCTGGATCGACGCAGTCACGCAAGTGGTGTAGTCACCGGCACGCACGCACGCACGCACGCACGCAGGTGTCGTCGTCTCTGCACTGCGAGTTGACTTGATGCAAAGATGGTCAGATGGAGGAGTGTTGGAAGAAGAATCACAACTCACAAGCTCCGTGCTGCAGGGCATGGCCGCCCCGGTGAAGGGACAGGTCAGTACCTGCACAGGGATGCCTGAGACGTACGGCGATACGCTGCCGAGAAATCGAGCCGGCGTCGTCGCTTCCATCTCAAATCAAAGCTAGCTTTTGGTAGTTTCAGACTTTCAGCTCTCCGTCTTCCTCCTCATGCAGCTCAGCTGGCTGGTTGGCCAATTATTTGTCCATCGAACTGCCAATGCCATTGCCATTGCCCATTGGGGTTGGTCAGGCTCAGATCCTTATGGTCGGTCCGAAAAATGAAGCAACGAACAATTACTTGATGAAATGGCAGGTCACGTCATGTGATGTGATGAATGCACGGCGCCACGGCCTCGCATAGATAGCCGGTTGCCATTGCTACTGAAAGTTCAGCGGAGAAAGCTCGCAAAATCAGACCAGCGAGACGCGATGGGGCCATGGGGGCATCTATCTGTCGCCTGGAAACTTGTTAATTCCTGCAACGAATTAACCAAAGGTGCACTATGCACTAAGCAGCAGGGGTGATGATCAAAACAAAGCTGAAAAAAATGTGTGGAAGGGTACTAAAGCCATGAACAGAAAGCACGTAGTCGGTCGTAAGGCTCTTAAAGGTTCTTGACATTGGCAAAGGCTGCGTCAAACATGCATGACCCGAATCTATCACTGTACGTGTGTCTGCACCGGATCATATCTACGTGGTGCCGGAGACAAAAGATACTCCCCGATGGGAACAAGATTCCACGATCGAATAAGCCACTTTAGCAAAAATATATCTATATGCAACCAAAAAAGAATAATCTAGCGACCACTTGATCCATAGTTATTCATGATTTATTAAGAGAAAATTGACGGCAGCGGCATATACGGATACAAAAATAAAGCATCGGTATATAAAAGAATAAAAATTTTCCAGTAATATATACAAAGATGGGCGAACTTTCCACGATATATATATAAGGGTACATTTAGGGCTTGTTTGAGAGCCCACAATTCTGGCTCATTCCCTGGGGATGGGCCAGGACTATGAACTAAAATCCCGGTACATCCCCAGGGAATGGGTCGAGATTATGGACTCCCAAACCAGCCCTATGGTGTCTCCATTACCTCCCGGGAGGTAATAGTTAAAACAAATCTAGACCGTTGATTAAATATTTTTAAAATAATTAATTAAAAAAGAAAATGTCTAACCGACTCAATTATAGAAAATAATTTGCATGCGTGTCGCCCGTATGGAATGTTTATTTATTATTTTCTTTTATCCAATGCATACAATAATTAATCCTCTAGCATATAAAGAAAGTAATTAATTATTGCATGTATGTGGGCCCACATATATTAAAAAATGTTATATGACCTATTATCTCTAGGAGGTCATCAATATTAAATTTGAGTCGTTATATCCTATAGATTACACAGTCTGTAGAATTTGGAGGCACCATGAAATTCTCCGTATATAATTTTCTCTTAATTAAGGCTATAACAAAAAAACAAAAAAATGAGTCCGGTAATAGTTACTGGCTGATTATTAAGAAACGAACTACCATATACATAGGTAGATGCAGAGGCATAATCTCCTCCTCCAGGAATCTTAGCTACAGTTGCAGAAACACTTTGACTACAGAATTGAAGACCAGACCTTACCTTGTCCTCACGTCAAGTACTCATCTCGTGTGTGCGTACCACTAAAGTCACCATGCCGCAACTCTGACAAGTACCACAGTGTTTTCGTCCACACTTGCAACGATGTGGTCCTTCGCTTGCCGTCCGTGCACGGGACCAAAAAGACGAACCGTAAAAAGAGAGTATATCTTGGGGATTTTTTAAAATTATTTGTTTTGAAAAAATTTCTAACATTTGTAAAAATATATAGCGGTCGGTATGAGCCCTAAACAGCGGCGAATTTGTGCCAACATGTTTTCATATATATAATAAATATTAATATTGTAATTTTCAAATCAAGAAAATTATGTAGCAGGTGTTAAAGGGCTCATCACTGGATTGCCCGGCCTGGGTTCGAATCCTGCTTGCCTCAACATTTTAGTGGGCAGGATTTGAACCCTGGTTGGATGGTTCTGTGGAGAGCCTTCTTACCCTCGCGTTACACCTATTTTTTGTTTCTTAGCCTGCTCACGTCATGTCAGCACGAGTCGATCGTTGAACAGTCGACCTGTGCTGACGTGACATGAGTCGGAGCATCAAGTACCGACCGCTACCTGTTTTTGTAAATATTTGAAACGGTTATACACATTTAAAAAATTTTCAAAAAATATTATTTTTTAAAAAAACTATCTCGGGAACTCAGTGCGAAGACGTTGATACCTAATCCATATCAGTGCAAAGACAAGATAATAACCATACATTGTTTTCTAGATTCTAAATTTAGTTTCCTCGAGCTATTTGTTCTTATAATCTAAATTCAAAATCTAAACCATTTATTTCACCTTCAAATTCTTAAAATAATCACAGTTACCACCTTCTAAAACAAATAGTTCGGAGGGCACGCTCACACTCTGTTACTAGAAAAAAACATGTAGCGAGAGACCGAGATCAGATGGTACTCTTTCTGTTAGGTGAACGCAGCTAAGCTTACGCCGTACTCCGTGCAGGGCGGTATTAAATTTGACCGCGAGACTCCGGAGTATATTAGCTCAGGGGGAGCTGCACTCGCAGTTGTGATGCAGCTACAGTGCCGGCGAGCGGTGGTCGAACAAGGCGAAGCCGGCACACGCACCCACACGAACGTACGTGCGTCGTCCTCATCTCCGTGTCCTCTTCATCCCGGCTTCTGCAAACCGTCCAGCCGTCCGGCCGGCTCCTTCAGTGCTTGCCCCCCATCACCTTCGCCATCCTGCGTCTCTTCGATCTTCTCCGCCCGCTCCGGCACCCGGCAGCTAGCTAGTAGCTTACTACTGCTCCACGGCTCACCGGCCACGCTCCAACAACGGAGGAAGGAGAGCTAGCGGCCGGCTTCCCGGTGATCGTGTCGCCGCTCTGCATGGGCTCGAGCCGGCCGAGGCGGTGGAGCGGCGGGTCCATGCTCGCCGTCGCGTGCCTCGCGGCGGCTGCCGTTGCCTCACTGCAGCTGTGCCGCCGCTGCAGCTGCCTCGCTGCGTTCGGCGGGGACGATGACGTCGTGCTCCGTTCCTCGGGTACGTAATAAGCTGTAGCAGTCGTGAGACATGAGCTGATCTTGCCATCTTGGCATCTCCTACTCTTTGTGTGCAAAGATCATGTACTGTGGTGTCCGGTGTATTTTCTTTTACTCTTCCTCGCATCTGGATACGTGATCGACTGGATTCAGTACGTATCGATCAGTTAATTCGCAGATCTGAGAGAAGAATCGTCTGGATATGTTGATGCTCGTACTGCCGCACAGCACTCGACGTTTTTTTAGCATGTTTTGATGCTACGAGGAGTTAACTTGTTTCAGTTCCCTCTCGGTGAACAGATTTCGGCAGGATGGCAGGAGCAGCGGCCCGTTCCGGTGATCTGATGGTGAGTTCTGCAATCTGCATCTCTTCTTACTAAGCATTTGCATGTCCCCCTGTAAGAAAAGTAGAAAATCACAGTGTCACATGCTACTAGGCATCTAGACCGCATTGCTCGTCGCTGGTTGTTTGCGTCAGCTAGCTGATACGTTACACGGTGATGACGAGTCAAATCACACGACTGCAACTCTGCAAGTTACATATGATGAATCCCGCATTCATAGATGCAAGTTCCAAGCTGCCCGCGCCGGCGGTGACCCAGCTGTTGCCGGCGGTTGAGCCATTGAGATGACATAATATACGGATGTACACTGACGCGTGGCTGGTTCGTGTGCACTCAGGAGGAGGAGGGTGGTCGACACTTCGCCCGGCGGCTGCTGTCGGGAGGTCCGGGGTCGCACCCGCCGCGGTGCTCGTCCAAGTGCGGCAGCTGCAGCCCATGCTCCCCGGTGCACGTGTCCGTGCCGCCGGGTGTGCTGGTCACCACGGAATACTACCCGGAGGCGTGGCGGTGCAAGTGCCGCAACCAGCTCTACATGCCGTGACGACACCACCACCGTCGCCGCACCACGCGCGCCGGCCGGATGCATGCGTTGCATCATGCATGGATCGGCGCGTGTGCCGTCTCCATCAAAGTGATCGAACCTCACGAGACAGCAAGGGGCGCCGCGCGCGCGGTGGACGCGACGGGCAGGCCGGGGAGCCCCCGGCCGACCGGCCGCTGCTTGTATTGTCGCTCTCGTTGGCCATGGCCGGCGTCCATCTCTCTCTCGTAGGAGCATGGGTGGTGGGCGCGCGCGGGCGCGGTGCATGGCCTACCACCGTGGCACGGCGCGCCTGCAGGGACCCGGGCGCCCTGCGTGCATACTGCACAACTGTGAACTCGCCGTGCAGCGGCTTTTGCTCGGACCTACCACGAGGCGATGGCGCAGGCCATTCAGCCGTTGCAGGGTGATGAGGAAAGCTGCTGCCTCAGGCGCCCCTTCATGTGATCTCTGTGCACATCATTCTTGGCTATCTCGCTCGCTCCCTAGTGAAAACAGTGCCAGTCTCTCTGTGCCTCTGTGACCTCTCCTTTTACTCCCAGCCCCAGCTGCACTGCTTGGTGCCCCAGTTCGTCTGTAATACAGTAAGATTCACCAGCTCATCTGTTGTAATCATGTCGATATTTGAAATTTTGAATATGCACACACATTGATCTTCGTGCGACGACGACATGTTCTGCCGAATTCAGACCGTGACCAGATGGCAGCACATGTATGTATATTCGGTGCGTCTCTGGTGAGTTTTTCATGGGCGCATGCAGATGCAGGCCACGCGCGCGCATACGGTTATCCTGCGGATGCCGGATGGGCGTGCGCGAGGCACCGTGCATGTGCATGCGTCCCAGGCCGCGCGCCGCCACAGTTTACTTCCGGTGCGTTTAAGGGTGTGTTAATACTTGAGACACTCGCAAGAGCAACTCCAAAGCCCTCGAATCAGGGTCCCTATTTTTATTTGAGAGATTCCTTTATTTTTGAAATGCCTGTTTTCTGCGTTCCATTCCATTGCTCTCAAAATAAATCCCTATTTTCAATTTCCACTATTTCTTCACACTATACACTTGTATTTCATAAAATTATAGTACATAATAAATTATTTATTATTTAATAATGAATGACTATATTTAAATATTCAAATTTTTAAATGTAAATACAAATATTCAAATTTAAATATAGGAACATAATCATCTATCGTATTAAACAATAGAAACAAAAACATCTATCATATTTAAATATTCAAATTTTTTAATTCAAATACAAATATTCAAATTTAAATGTAGCAACATAATCATCTTATCATATTTAAATATTCAAAATTTTAAATTCAAATAAAAATATTTAAATTTAAATATAGAAACATAATCATCTATCATATTAAATAATAGGAACATTATCATATATCATATTTGAATATTCAATTTTTTAAATCGAAATACAAATATTCATATTTAAATACATGCATAAAATCATCTATCGTATTAAACAATAGGAACATAATCATCTATCATATTTAAATATTCAAAATTTTAAATACAAATACAAATATTCAAATTTAAATATAGAAACATAACTATCTAAACAACACGAACATAATTATCTATCATATTTAAATATTTGAATATTTAAATGTAAATAAAATATTCAAATTTAAACAAGCGAGAAGCGTGTGCGCCCACGTGACGCAGATGAGAGCCAGGATAGGGGGCCTCTAAGGATGAGGGTTTGGTGGCATCTTTTAAGAACTCTCCTATTTTTGAGAGCCGAGTAGGGATCCTGTTGGACCTCGATTTTTCTCGCGGGCTTTCAAAAATAAGTTTGAAGACTCAAATAGGGACCTGTTGGAATTGCTCTAAGAGCATCTCCAAGAGAAGCTCTAAAAAGTTCTCTTCTCTAAATTTTTGGGACTAGAATTAAAAAATCTCCTCCAATAGATACTCTAAATGACTCCCAAAATAAAGGATCCTCAAAATTAATCATTGTATTCCCTACTTGTAGGGAACATACTCACATATTTTACTTTAGGGACTCTATTGGAGAGAAACATATTTAAACTATTTGTATCCTCAAAAATGGATCCCAAAAAATTATACGGGGAATCAATTTTTAAAATAACTCTTGGAGATGCTCTAAGTACCAAAAATTACATTAAAATTTTTGTACCGGTAAAATTTCCCATCATATAAAAAAAAACAGTGTTTGGTTGGTTGTATACGATACAAAAGTTATGTTAAGTTCTGTTTGGTATAATGAATCTGAGGCTCGATGAGCGGATGCAAGTTGATTTTAGTTCGGCTAACAAGCGAGTCTCACGCTACAATATTAGTTGAATCCCTCTGTTGTAGATGCAAGTTAAAGTTGATTTGAGCGTATCCACAGATACATGGTGATCATATATTAGGGCGTGGATTCAAACAACCAAACATAACATAAATAAAAAGCGGAAGATGACCACTCCAACCTTAAACTTAGCAGACTAATAGTGTTTTGTATCTGGATTGTACAACTAAATAATAGCTAAAAATCTATATAAATGAACTGATATATAAAATATAGGAAACAACTATTTATCTGAAGACCTAGTTGAAGCTTAATTCGTAGCTGGACCCATTGGGCCATTAGGACTTGTTAATTGTGATTGTGAATTTAAAGGTACTAAATTGGCCTAAACAGTTCAAGCCTAGTTTAGCCTATTTCAAACGAGGCATCACTGGGTTAACGGGCCGATTTGGCAAGTGGAGCGGTCAATCCGGTGTATCACGCGGTAGAAATTTGTACGTAAAACCAGGAGCAGCTGCTGAATTTCCACGAGGTAATTACACATGCTGATAATTCTTAAGACCATCACACGGCATGGCTACTACGAATGATCCAGGAAAAAAATTTCGAACTAAGCAGCCTTGGCGCTGAATCTGCCACGGGTGGTGGTGGTGGTGGTGGTGGTGGTGGTGGTGGTGGTGGTGGTGGTGGTGGTGCAGGAGGAGCCAGCCTGCCTGTTCCTGTGCCTGTGCGCGAGGAGCAGCGCGTAGACGACGAACCCCAGCTTCCTCCTCATCCTCCTGGGGTGGGAGTGGAACTGCCAACGTGAAGCGCCGTCGTGATCGATCCTCAGAGGCGACAACGCGTTGCACTTCTGGCTCAGGAACTGCCTAGGGAGACTCTCTTCTTGGCGCTGCCGCTCTTCAGGGCTAGGTCTTCGAGCTCTAGGTGGTCCAGCTTCATGCTCAGGATCTGCCCGATGGACATCGTCTTCTTCGCGCTCTTCGGCGCCGTGGTCGCCAGGCTCTGGCCGTTCACGTCGTAGATTCCAGAGCTGGCTCTTCGGTGAGCCGCTGCCGTCGCTGAGTTCTTGAATTCGACGGAGTTGTTGTTGAAAATTGGCCCATGAGGTGGCCCAATTATTTAATTCCAAAGCATGTGTACATGATTATTCCCATATTGCTTATTTAGTGGGATGGAGACCCACTTATAAGGTAGAGTTATCTCTATTTATTAAATAGAGAAAATGCATGAGAACTTGGCTAAATCCACACGCACGCGCGCGCGTATTCGCGTATTTTTTCGCGTGAGATACCGCGTGGTAGCAAAATAACACCAAGTCAATTCAGCATTTTTTGGACTTTCATGTATACATTATCTGTACTGAATGCATTGTTTTAATGTGATTAAAACCGAAATTTGAATAGCCATTAAACACCAGAATAAACGTTTCAGTTACAGGTCGTTTTGAATTCCTGATTTAAAACTTCCGTTACTAGTATTTGTGGCCAGATTTATGTGATATGAATTTGGCAGTTACTAGTAATAATTCTGTAACTTTATTCTGGCATGGATGGTTGTCTATAAAAGATTGGAGACGTCCAATCTGATGAGCGCTTTTTTCGATCCCCATTCTCTCGTTCTCCTTCTCTGCTCTACTGCCTTGAGTCTGTTGCGCTGCTTAGACTTCATCGACTTTCTTTCCGTCGTGCACCGGATTGGAAGAAGAGCGGGATCTCCGAACCATTGCCGCAGAGAACACCTGCACGGGGCGGCAATCAGGTTTCTGGGCAGCGCTTTGCGCGACCGCTCGTGTGAACCTCGACGCGACTACTTCCTCTACGTGTTGTCTTCTACTACTTCGTTGATCAAGTAAGTAGTTCATATGTTTATTGACAGCATGTGTTTTTTGAAGTACATCAAATACCTGGTAGTATTTGTTTATGCATCATTGTTCATCTATGAGTTTTTCCTCCAAATAAAAATTGGAATTAAAATATTGCACATATTTCTAACAGTTGTTACCGGTGTGCCTCCGGAGTTCCTCTTCAGCTACCAGTTTTGCTTTGTTTGCGGATTCCTCCCTCTTCTGGGCTTTCTCCAGAGCTTTCCTGCTTGTCTCAACAGCGGCCATGGCCTCTTCGACCCTTTCCAAGAGTTCTACCTTGCCCTGGTTTGCATGATCCAGCTCTCGCATTGCTGCATCGATTTTCTTCCTAGAGGTGCTCCCCGCTTCTTGTGCCTTTTGCATTAACATTGAGTGTTCTTCGATGGAAAGTGCGAAATCGGATGCGGTAGTGGCATCGGCCTGCCCATTGCTCAAGTTTTTTATCTCTCCAAGAGCAAGAGCTTCTCCACGCCTTGATGCTTCCCTCAAATTTTCAGCCATGACAATCCTGAATTGCAGGGTCTTTGCCCTGGACCTTGCATGCTCAATCGTGGCAGTTAACTCGCCAATCTCATATTTTGAGTCCTCGACAATCTTCCTGTGTTTCTGCTTCTCTGAATTTAACTGTTTCATCTGCAACCAGATATCAGAAGGCTCAAGAGTATGTTTTGGAGCTGTTGTTGCTTGTAATTGTGCAACAGTTTTGTTCAGGTCTGCTTCAAGTGATGAAGCCTTTGCTTTGTTCAACTGAAGCCTCACACAGGTTTTTTCGAGCAATCCTTTCTCCTCCTCTATCTGGCTCTTAATTATCTTGACAGTATCCATGTTCAGGAATGTCTTTGCCTGATTCAACTTGATCAATGTGGATAGTGGGGACTGAGTTCCTGTTGCGCTCTCGATCGGTTGCTCGGGATGCTCACTGCATTTCCTTTCAGTACCAGGGTGTGGATGCACCTTCACTGCATCAGTGTAACCTCTTGCAGAAGCTGCACCCTCAGATGTTACCCTCTCTATCTGTAACTTAAGGTCATCAACAATATGCTTTGTTGCCTGTAATTCTTTCAAGACCTTAAATGTTTCCTTTTCCTTGACAAAAAGTTCCATCTCGAGCTTCACAGTTTGTTCCTCAAGTTTCATAAGTTCCACCTCCTGAAAGAGATGGCATTCCACAAATCACAGTGAACGAATATATATTCAGGCAACAGGAACAGAAATATTGTTTAGGCAGCAACAAATGTATATGAGAAGAACTAGAATTTATCAGTTCAGATATGTTAAAGAAATAGAAATTCACTAGCAGTGAGAAACATGTTAGTACCAAAGACAACCAACCTGCTGCCATGCCATAAACTTAAAATTCAGACACTAATGTACTAATCTCTGGCTCACTATGCAACCAACAACAGCTGCCAGTGTCAAGGATTTTAATGTCGAATTGATGCCCACAAACAAGGCCAGTTCGAACTGGAAAGGCATTGTGAGTGCCTGTATCACCGAACGGCAGTAATTAACCATCAACTACAACTACAAGTCTACAAGATCTGAATCTGACAGTGGCTGTGGATATTCGTACATTGCAATGTCGGGACGAACAGGTTTTGTATCTACTAGTACTTAAATGCCATGACGCTTTTGGTTCCTTTTCTATTCGGAATCGATTGCCGCCCCCCACAATGTCATGTCACAGTCGCCGACAACAACCGCTGCTCAAATCACTCCAGCGAACAAAGGAAGGATTTTTATGACTGTAAGTGTGATCTCCTCCCCCCCCCCCCAAATTTAAAATTTAAAGCAGACCTAACAGCAGCCATAACAACATTGGAGACTGCAAACTGGATGGGATTACCGACTCACTCTGCGTAGATTGACTGAACAAGAAACGATAGATTGACGGACGAGAGATAATCAGATAACAGGAAGATAGCGTGCATTGATGTCGTCGCAGTGTGAGCAGAAGCAATGAATGGATGGATGGACTGACCTCTGGCTGGAGCTGCGGGGGCAGGTGAGGCAGGCGCCACGGGGAGACGGCACTGCCGCCGAACAGGTCGACGGCCTGCCGCACGGACTCGAACGGGGACGACGTGTCCACCTCGCCTCGCCCCCGCATTGGCCTCGCGGCCACCGCGTGCTGCGGCAGAGCCGCCGCTACTTCCGCCATGGCACCCGTCCTCTCCAGGCGTGAGGCGGTACCGGAGACGCCGTGGTGGGCGGCGAGAAGAGCTGCAGCAAGAAGAGGGGGCCGAGGGCGGAGAGCAGTAGCCAGTGGAGTTGGGGCCGGAGTGCCGGACGACCCGTGTAGATGTTGCGTTTTTTTTTTGCCTCCCCGTTGTCCGTAGACTTGAAACCGATATATTTTAACCGATATGAAAATAAGTATGAAACAATATTTTTACCGACGAGTATGTTAATGAAAGAAAACCTCTACCCATCGGATATAACAGGTATGGGTACGGCTACGTATTACCCATACCGCATACGCAGAAAGAGACGTGTTCTATACGAAGGGAATGCATTTTGTGATTAAAATTACCATCTGAAATGAAATTTTGAATAAAAAATCTATGGTTTTATTAAAAAAAATATGTAGGATTTTAGGGTGGAAAATTTATGGGCGTACATGAGGCCCATTTTGAGTTAAAATTGATTGGGCCTAGGTTGTTTAATTGGGTCTATCTGTGGGCTCTCCAGACTGCAGCAAGGCCCAAACGGGTCCATTTAATGGGTTTTAGGCCTCACAAATGGGCCAAAATGGTATTCAAGTGTTCTGTCAGTGATTCTGTGTGGGTCTGTGCTTCTTGTTTCATATCTGTCGTGTGAGATATGATTAATTTTTTTTTCTGTGGTTTTTTAAGTGTTATTTTTATGTTAAAAGTAGAGATTACTGATGAATGATCCATCGGCCACGTTGAACTCACCCCTTTGTCGACATTACCCTGTCATTATCATTTCATTATCTTAGCATGTTAGCGATGAAAAAAAAGAGGAGCTTTGGAAATATTTGCTTGCATATACTCGAGCGTGGCAGCTACTCCCCCAAGTGGGTGAGAAAAGTGGCTGAGTACCGTGAGTATGTCGCAAGTGACCCCCTTATCTCCGTTACTCTTCAATTTGGTGGGTGATGTTCTTTCCGAAATGCTGGTCCGAGCTAGGGAATCGGGGTTTTTAACTGGGGTGACCCCTCATTTGATGGAGGGAGGTGTGACGCACTTGCAATACGCGGATGACACCATTTTGCTAATGGAGCTGACGGAGCAAAATATGGTCACTCTGAAATTTCTATTGTATTGCTATGAAAATATGTCGGGAATGAAAATTAATTATTAAAAAAGTGAGGTGTTTGGTATAGGTATGTCAGAGGAGGAGCTTGAGGGGGTAGCAAACATTTTCAATTGCGATGTGGTTGTGTGGCCGATGAAGTACTTGGGTTTACCAATTACTAAGTCAAAACCCAAAAAGGACTTTGAAGAAATTATTGTAAAAATTGAGAAAAAATTGGCTTCTTGGCAGAATAGTCAGTTATCTTATGGCGGTCGTATGGTTATGATCAATGCTTGTCTGAGCAGTGTCCCTCTGTATACCATGGGGGTGTTTGTTCTCCCGGAGAGTGTTTGTAAAAAAATAGATTCTATTAGAGCTAAATTTTTTTGGGAAGGAATAGGGGACAAAAAGAAATATCATATGATTTCCTGGCAGGCTTTGAGTGCGCCTAAGCGCATGGGGGGATGGGGTTCATGGATATTCGGGCCATGAATCAAGCCTTGCTTTGTAAATGGATCTATAATATCGAGCAAGATCGTGAAGGTACTTGTTACTCGATCTTGAGGAATAAGTACAATGTGAGCAGAGGGGCTTTGCAGTCAGATATGAGTAAAGGTTCCTTTTTTTAGAAAGATCTTAACAAAGTCAAGATGTGGGTTAGGATGGGTTGTGGTTATGAAGTGGGTTTGGGTACTACTGTCTCTTTTTGGCATGATGTGTGGGAGGGTGATAAACCGTTGAAAATTCTATTTCCTGATCTATTTGAGGGGTGTCAGGATAAAAACCTGACGATTGTAGAGGCTGTGAAGAGAGTCCATGACAACACGTTTTTTAACAGATCGTTGAGAGGGGGGATGTTCAGAATTGGAATGCTCTTTTAGATATCATTGGTAGAGTGGAGCGGGGGGTTGGGCTAGATCGGATTCGGTGGCTGTTGGATAAAAAGGGTTTCTCATCTAGTTCAATTTATAATTTGATCGTTTTTAGGGGTGTGGTTGATATTGACAGCATGAATATTTGGAAATGTGGGGTTCCCCTGAAAGTAAAAGTATTTTCTTGGCTAGTTCTGAAAGGGAGAATTCAAGTGGGGGACCAACTGAAACATATGAATTGGAATGGAGATCCCGCGTGTAAATTGTGTGGCCACAATGAAACTGTAGATCACTTGATTTTTGAATGTGGTCTCGCTCGTATGCTTTGGGTTTTTGTCGCTGAAAGTCTGGAGTGGAATCTCCATGTTTTAAATAGGAAATCTTTCATGGACATGCTTGGTAAAATGAGGGATAATAGGAAAAAGACAATTACCATGCAAGTGTTGGGGGCGATTGCTTGGACCATTTGGTTAACTCGTAATGAGTTCGTTTTTCAGAATAAAATTTGTACTGACGCGTTTCAGGTTGTCCACAAACTAATCGCATTTCTCACTCAGTGGCTTCGACTGGTGCCAACACGCTTGAAGGAGGAAACATCTCGTTGCTTCGACTTGCTGTGTGCAAGGCTGGTCTAGCTCGTGCACCGGGATGCTCCTCCCACTTCGAGTGCTCATCCTTGAAGTCGGGGGTGACGTCCAAAGTGAAGAGGACCGTGTCTAGAAAATCCTGTGCTGATTTTTGTCGTTAAGGGCTGGTTGTGTGGTTTGGCCTGTAATGTTCCTGTCTGCACTTAGTGGTTCCAAACTTGGTGGTCTGGTGCCCTTTACTTCCGTTAGTTGTGGTCTGTAACTTTCGGATACTTATTCTGGCTATGGCGCTTGCTGTTGATGGGCTATTTTGGTTTTAGCTTGCTCTTTTCTTGTAAAGTCGGTATCTCCGGCAGACTACTTTGTTTACTGCTTTCAAATAAAGCGGGGCACTCATTGTTTGAGTTGCCTTTTTTCAAAAAAAAAGTGACCACCGATCGATCGAGCAGGAAATGCTGCTTATAAAGCGCGCCATTGGATCTCTCGTCTTCTTGGATCGTTCGTTCGTTCGTTCATTCGTGTGCGAGAGATCGAGAGATGGCGCCTGCCTATGGCGCGGCGGCGGCGGCGGCGGCGGCGAGCAAACCGCAGAGCCCGCTGCGCATCACGCACGACGTCGAGTTCTACGCGCACATCCTCACCAAGGAGAGTTCCCAGGGTAACCCGTCGTTACGCTACTACGGCGCCGGCACCAGCGCGGTACAAAATCTAGCAACCCTTTAAAACAGAGCTTCGAAATACTTCCCGTTACACTCAAAATATATCATCTAAATGTACCAACCCATTAGTAGTGAAAAATATCGTTTTATATTTAAAGTACGGATACTACGTTACACTTTATTACTGGTTGTTCGGTATAATTATTTCTTCATCCATCCTACTCGAGTTGGGTATTATAACTTTTTATGCGTATGTCGATAAATCATTGATTAGATGTGTAAGGGAAACGTATTCAAACCTTCAAACCCGTAGTCGACTCTCGTAAATAAGAGTTAATGTTTATACCCAGGGCTCTCGTAACATAATAGTACCGCGTCCTGTGTTTTAGTGTATAACATGATGAATGAGTTTACAATATGATGCAATTAAGTTACGAAGGCAATACATCGAAGGAAAAAAAATACGACGAGTTTGCATGTTACATAAGATGTCTCTAGGGATGTCTCGCCTCCTTGATATACTCAATAGATGAGCATAACAATCTAGAATTCTATTCTAAGTTGATCTAAAATTATCTACCGAACTTAGGTGTTAATCCTCTAAATACATGAATTCTGGTACAAATATATCTGCACATACCATATCAATCTAAATATTATTATATTTTAGCACAGAGGTAATATTTTGCATGGCCTAAGCCTCGCCCTGGCTCGTTTATACCCACCCATGCAATTTTTCTTTTTATATATTTTAATATATACACTTATATAATTCTTTTTTAAAAAACTACAACATATACTTTTGTAAACAAGAACTAAATACATAAAATGGAAAAAAAATCTTGGGTAGGCAATCAACCTACCCAATTCATATATGTGTGCTGCAGTTGACATCAAAAGGTCGCCGACGCCTATGGATCTTAGCGCGCTAGAACGGTCGGTTACCTTCCTCGAGCTCCAGGAGGCGTTACAAGCGATCCCTGATGACAAAGCCCTGAGACCGGATGGTTTCATTAACGATTTCTTCAAGAGAGGGTGGAGCATTATCAAATTGGATCTTTGGAGAGCGGTAAACCATTTTCTGGAAAATGGCTCTCCTAACCTACACCTCCTCAACTCAGCCCTCATTGTCCTCATCCCCAAGTCAGCTGCTGCCAGCTCCCCCAAAGACTTCAGACCAATTAGCCTCACCCATAGCTTCGCAAAGATTGTCACAAAGATTCTTGCTCGCCGGCTGGCTCCCTTCCTTGACCAACTCATCGCCCCCAACCAAACAACGTTCATCAAGCGGAGAGGCCTTCACGAGAATTTTCTGTTGGTCCAAGGAACCTTACAAAAATTGCACCGCAACAAAATTCCATCCTGTTTCATTAAATTGGACATCTCTAAAGCTTTTGACTCGGTAAATTGGCCCTACTTATTGGACGTTTTAAGGGCCAGAGGATTCGGAAGCAGATGGACAAACTGGATTTGCAACCTCCTTCACTCGTCTTCATCGTCCATTATCCTAAATGGAATCTCGGGTCAATATTTCTTTCATGGCAATGGAGTGCGACAAGGGGACCCCCTCTCACCAATGTTGTTCTTACTGGCAATTGACCCACTACAATGAATGTTAACCCTTGCAGAATCGGTAGGCTTGCTCAAACCCCTCAATGCCAACATACCCAACCAGCGAACATCGATGTATGCGGATGATGTGGGGATTTTTCTTCTCGCCTGCCCCCGAGAAGCTCTCTGTCTGAAAAAGCTTCTAGACATTTTCGGTGACGCCTCTGGACTAAAATAAATTATGATAAATCTGAGTGCTTCCCGATCTCTACTGGCAATGCCGTCCTGCATGATTTTTTTGAGGTAATGCCAGCCAGATTAGCAAGGTTCCCGTGCAAATATCTAGGTTTACCGCTTCATTTTGGTAGGTTGTGAAGGGCGCACCTTTAGCCTTTGCTCGACAAATCTGCTAGTAAGTTAGCCAACTAGAAAGGGAAGCTCATTAACAAAGCAGGACGACTAACCCTCATTCAGAGCACGCTGTCAGCTCTCCCAGCCTTCTATCTCTCAGTCCTACCTGGAAACATTTGGCTTCACAAACAACTGGACAGGATCAGTCGAAGTTTCCTCTGGAGTAAATCAACATCCCAAAACACCTCATCGAACATTTGCCTTGTCAACTGGAAGCAGGTTTGCCTTCCAAAGGATTTGGGTGGGGCTGGAGTTGTCAACATTAATTACATGAGTCGTGCGCTTAGGCTTCGCTGGCTTTGGCTAAGTTGGAAGGACCCTTCCAGACCTTGGGCTAAACTCTTTCCGCATGTCTCACCGAAGGATGCCGACCTTTTTCGTGCTTCGACGTCAATAAATCTGGGAAATGGTAGCAAGCCAAGCTTCTGGCATGATTGTTGGCTGGGTACCACTCCTCTCTGTTTCTCGGCGCCAGCCCTTTACGCCATTTGCTCCAGGAAACAGCTCACAGTGAGACAGGCACTAACTCGCAATTCTTGGATTAACTCCATTCGCAGGGCATCAACCGCACAACATTTGGACGACTTGATGTACATTGCCGAAGCCACTTCAGGAATCTTTCTAGATGACATGGCGGTAGACGATATCACTTGGCGCTGGACAGGGGATGGCAAGTTCACAGTGAGGTCAGCTTATAGATGCCATTTGGTGGGCATGCTCAGGCCGACCATAAGCACGCAACTATGGAAAGGGAAAGCAGAACCCAAATGTAAATTTTTCGTCTGGACCTTGATCAAGCAGAAAATCCTGACGGTAGAAAACATGCTAGCTCGGGGGTGGCAATGCTATCCCTTCTGCCTTTTATGCATGACCGAGCTCGAGACAACACAGCACATGGCTTGCTCGTGCTCATTCACTACTCAAGTTTGGTCCTGTGTGACGACACATTTCAGCTTGAACGGGCTTCCCCCGCTTCCAACTTCAGACTCACCACAATGCTGGTGGCTCTGGACGTCAAGACGGGTTTCGGCAGCTTCTCGGCAGATGTTCAATGGTCTCGTCATCTACTTGTGGTGGAATATATGGAAAGAACGGAATAGAAGGGTCTTTAATTCCTGTTTTGAGTCGGTTTCGCAAGTTAGCGAATGGGTCATCTATGATTTCAAGCTCTTACTCTTTGCCTCTTCATCGGATATGTAGTTTTTCCTCTTTTTCCCTATTTTGTTTTTCTAGTGTGCCTGTCCTTTCGGTAACTTAGAGCTTCCGCTCTTCTATGTTGTTTTCCTTCGGGGTTTTTACCCTTCTTAATTCAACCGCGGCGAATCTCTCGCTTGCTTTTTCAAAAAAAGGTCGCCGCCGGCCGATTCAATCACGAGCTCCCCGATGATGCGCGCTGATCGATACCAGCCGCGAGTTCGTAGAGCTTAAGCATGTAGGTTTCGTATTACTGTTTTATAAAAGTTTATGTTAATTTTATAACGGAATGAAATATATTTTTTCAGTAAAGAGTTTTATTTCACTATTTTCTAGGCTAACCAGTGTAATTAAATACAATTAGCTCTCATAGAAATACCCTTTCTGATGAAACAATTTGGTTCTCAGTGTGCGTTTCATTTTATTTCATCCGTCTTGAAAACGGGTTAGCATTATGTCATAGTGATGACACTACTTCATTCTCTTCTCTCATTAATTGAATGTTATGTTAACAAAAAATCTAATATATCATGATAATTAATACTATAAAAACTCTCGATAAAACCCCATTGTGATCGTGTGTTTGTGCTCATTTTTAAACACAAAGTTTAGAGTCGCGCCGAGCAAAACAGAAGGAGATGGTTTGGTAATCATTCCTTTCTCTAAAAAAACTTGATCGATCTGTCCCACGCATTAATTAATTTGATCATCTCCCATTACTACACACCGTAGGTGTCAGGTTGGTGGATGAACAAATTAACCTATCGAGTCTGGTACTGCGTACGATCATCATCTGTAGTACGATATATGCACGCAAATACGTACGTCTCGCGCCGCGCGCTTTACAAATGCAAATACGTGCGGATGTAATTTCCAGGGGACGTAAGTTTCAAGTAAGAAGTTGAAGATTTGGGTTGGGCCAGACCGTCATCCAGCAAAGGACGAGAAGTCGATGTCGAGAAGAAGCTCGTGCGTGATAAATGCGTAAAATTTTTGGCCCATGACAAGACAGCCGACAGCAAGAAAGCCCAGTGCTGCAACAAGGCAACGGTTGCATCACTGCCTGCATCAGCGTACGCGTGAATGCGTGATGCCCGCACCTGCACACCACATATCCACATATCTATCTTTCCAAAAATCTGAAATATCCATGCGAGCTAGCTGCGAAACGCTAGGAGGGGGAACTCCGCAGCGTAGCTCCAGAAGCGTTCCTCTCAGGTTGCATGCGTGCATGAAACCGCGCCGGCCGCTACGTTCACGTCTCGGATTTGTTGCATTCGAGCAATTTGTGCTGGGCTCTCGCCACGGACAGACGAGGACCACAGCGCGCGCGGGGCAGCGGTAGGGGTTAATCAAGACGTACGTGGAATGATGGAATTGATCGGCGACGACGTCTCCGCGCGCACAGCTAGAGCATGCATGGTTTATGGCATCACGGCCGCGTCACCGTGACGCCTCCCCCTCAGCGGCTACTCTCTCGCGTCGTCAGTGTGAGCTAAGCATTCAGCAATCCTGCAGTGGATCGGAGGTGATCACTTGGCGGCTAATGCGCTGTCTGCGTCCCCTTTTTACCTCGTAACAGCAAATGATTATGCCCGGTTAGTGCACGTATGAATCCTCGATCGCTTTGGCAGCAATACGCATGTCGAAAGTTTAGTACTGCGTGCATCACCAAGTACGGCAGAAGATCAGGGGGAACGTATACTACTACGTACTGGAACGGCAAACGCGGCGCGCGGCTGCACGCCACAACGCTGGCGCGTGGGACGGCGTCCACCGCGTACGGGATCATATCGCCTCGGTTTCAAGCCTCCCCACCACCGCGAGGCGTGCGCGCACAGGCCGTAGCGATCCGCCGCTCAGAGCGGCCGGGGCGAGACGCGCGCGGGCGCTCTCGATCGTCAGCAGTAGCCGCGCGCCGCGCGCGCGGTGCCCTCGCGCGCATGTCGTGTTTTGCTTTCACCGAATCACCTCCCTCTCGATCGCGCGCGCGCGCGCGCACCATACCACCTCCAATCACGCGTGCGCGCGCGCGCGCGGTGCGTGTGCCAAAAGGAAAGCTAGCTAGCTAGCCCTCCAAGAATACAATATTGTTTGCACGTCCTTATTAAGATAGATCGCTGTGCATGCACTACATAGTGCATATATATCCCCTGCTTTGGACGAACATGATCTGATCTCGCGATTTCCTTGACCCAGCACGGCTCCACTAGACTAGGGCATGCATGCAGGATAAAACAAAGAAACTAACAGAAGCGCGCGACGACGACATTGTTAGTTCAGTACTGCTACTAATAGTCCTCTGATGCACTAAGACGACGCAGAATATAGCACAGGGCAGCATGGTGTACTTTAGTTTACTTTCTCCTTTCCTTGACCCCTTTTACTCGCGTGAAAAATAAAAATAGTTCAGAGTTCAGACGTGTGCAAGTGCGTGGCCGGCGGTGGTCGTCGTCGAACTCGAACAGGTCGGCACGTTGCTGCTGCAAGAGTTGCCGTCGTCCGTTCGTTCCGAGCTCAAGCTAGGCCCTCTAGCTCGCTCGTCTCGTCGGTCGTCGTCACGCATACCGACGGATGCTATCTTTTTGGACGTGATGCGACCGATCGGATCGATGTTGTGGACCGCGTCATGCATGTACTCCGAGGGGAGGGAATCTTGCCGGGATTGGGAAGCCATGGACATGGACTCTGCTCGCTTGGCTCACGTTCGCGTGTATCACATCTGGACATCTACGAAAACAAGCTAGGCCGGCCACACCGTTAACTAGTACACGCGAGAACGTTAGGCCAAAGTATAATCAGCCGTAAACTTCGATGTTTCACCGTTCTGACACTGTTGGAATTTGGAAAGTACGTCATATATATGTATGTGTAGATCAACGTGACTTTGAAATATATAGTGATACTTAGCTCCAAGAGACCAGAATTAATGATCGGGTAAGAGTATTAGGGTTTGTTTGCCCCTAGGCTAAAGTTTAGCACTTATTACATCGGATATTCGGATACTAATTAAAAGAAATAAAACGTGTATGAAAGACCTCTCTTTTGTAGGTTCCCTCTGATCTCTTTATATGAGAGGGATCAGTGGTTATTAAAGGTGATTAAGGCACCCTATTAATGACTGATTATGGGTATAACGACTATATTATGGTGATTATGACACCCCATTAATAACCAATTACGAGGATAAACGATTATATTGTGGTTAATGACTCCAGGTGGTAATGACTATATTAACCATACAATTATGAAACTTTAATATAGTGGACTGAATCTTGATGGCGACCGTTCGACGACATGCAGTCGGTAAGAACTTCCAAATGCTAAACTCAGGAGCCCTCGAATTCTCAACTACTAGCAGGTCGACTAATGTTGTGTCTGGTGGTCTATACTCCATTTGGGCTTCATAAACCTGTTTAGAAAGTAACCCAGAATCATATTTCCGATAGTAAGTTAGAATTTAGGTGACAGTGATAACTCTTTTCGATTCGCGTCACGTGACTACTGTGGTAATCTGTTCATTAGAGTGAAGATCGTGTACTGGTGTCTCTGTCCAGTGTACAGGAGGCGTCGGGGGGAGGGGGTTTGCACGAGTATTGGATTTAGTTTTGGGGCATTCAAAAACAACCACACATTTTTCTGATTAATTAACAAATATACAGTCTAATAATGTATAATAAAAAATTCCTATTTTGTTGTTTAATGTGTGACTGCAAACTGATCCACGCACATATTTTCCAAGAAGCTGCCTGCACAAAAAAAAACATGTTTTTTCTTCTTCAGAGCTCATGGAATATTTTCTGGAAAATAACAGGCTTGATTTTTTTTGTTCTTCAGACCTCATGCAAATGCTTTCACAGCTGAGGAGTGTTGATTACAATTAGGATAGTTGAGCAAGGCAATATATATAAACATCTACAGGTGGAGACTATCTCTATCCATGTGAAATCCAATGGACAGAAGAACAGCAATCTATAGGGTTGATCTGCACATCAAAAGGGTCAATATTATCCTATTCATGAGTAGAATAGCTTCCTCCAGCAAATTTCAGATAAAATGGTCAGAATATATATATCCACTAAAAGTTTGTTGGATAATCACAAATAAGTTATTGAATGTGTCCAAGACCAAAAAATAATAATTTATTATTGTTAGCTTTGTCCATTCACAATTATTAGCAATAGTACTAAGATTATTTGCAGTGGTGGGTTTCATAACATTATTTCTTAGAAGTCTACATCAGCTTTGCAACTAAATAAAATACACTCTCTCAGTGGAGAGTTTCATTTCGCTATTTTCTAGGCTAACCAGTGTAATTAAATGCAACTAGCTCTCATGAAATACTCTATCTATGATGAAACGATTTGGCTTTTAGTGACGTTTCATTTTGTTTCGTCCGTCTTGGAAATGGGTTAGCACCATATCATGGTGATAACACTACTTTTTCTCTTTCCATATTAATTAAATATCATGCCGGCAAAAAAATTTGATGTGTTGTAGTAATTAATATCATAAAACCATAAGAAACCCACTGCGAAGCTGCCAGTTCTCCTTTTCTTTTAACCATATACGTATATACGTACACATGCATCAAGCTTGTCACTTTGTCGGTCCCAATTCCCAAAGGGATCACTAGAAATGTTTACGAAAAAAGAAACTAATAAAACAAAATGTTTCCCTTAAGGAAAAAAAAAGAAGCAAATCAGCGAATGCTACTCCACATCATGATACTTATATTTTTTTTCCTCCAATTAATTACGTGGCACCTAATTAAACTCCGGTACCAGTAGCTTCTGGTCCCTCGTTGTTAGCTGACCACGGCCGGCCGGCGCGTGGCGTCGCCGGAGGCAGCCTCCCGGCGAAACCACGCGACCGCGCGTAGAGCACGGCGCAGAGCGCCGTCCCGACGGCGCACGTGGAGCCCCAGATGAGGAAGGTGTCCCTGTAGCAGGCGGCGCCGACGCAGCGGCTGCCGCCGTGCGCCTCCTTCTGGTAGAGGAACGCGGCGAAGTAGCCGAAGCAGAGCGAGCCGACGGGGATGTTCGCCACCAGCACGTTGTGGTTCACCCCGAAGTTCTTCCTGCCGAACAGCTCGCTCGTCGCCGACACCGCCACCGACGCGATAGCGCCGGTGCAGGTCCCCACCACCGCCGTGCTTGTGTACAGGGACATGTCCCTCGTGTCCAGCAGCAGGAAGAACGCCCCCGCCATCGGCGCCATCAGCACCGCCATCGACGCCGTCCTTGATATCGAGTAGCCGCTCCTGCTCAAGTCAAACCCGAGTATACATTAACAAAGACTCCAATATTCAAACACAAAGTTTATCACAAAACATGAGTGATTTGAGCCGGAATGTTCGCGCCATGCATGCATGCAGCTTAGCTTACTTGGCGGTGTAGTAGTCGAGGAAGGCGGGAAGGAGGCGGCCGAAGAATCCGAACGAGGACGACAGGGAGACGAGAGTGGACGGGTCGGTGAGTCCCCGGGACTCGGCGATCTGCCCCAAGTTGTTGACGAAGACCAGACCAAGCGTGCCACTAAACATGTAGCTCAAGAAGTAGAGCCAGAAGTCGAGCCGCCGCAGCAGCCGGAGGCCACCGACCTCGTCTTGGCCTGATCTCTCTCCGGTGGTGGCGTCGTCGTCTTCCTCGTCCTTGTTCTCCGCCTCCACCTCGAACACGGACACGGCCGTCACCGGCTCATCGGTGGCGACGTCGTGGACTCTGCTATCACGCTTCGCCTCCCGGAGCTTGTCCATGCTCTCCCGGACCTTGAGCGCCGCTGGGATCAGTATCGGGAGGGCGAGGAGGACGTAGAGGCTGACCATGTGCTCTTTGGACGAGAGCCCGAGAGACTTGGAGCCGATGCTACCCACGACGGCGCAGACTCCGGTTGCCAGGGTGATCGCGAACATGGCGAGGAACGCCGGGTCGGTGCGCTTGCGGCTCTTGAGCTCGACCACCCTTAGAGACGGCGCCGCCATCAGGGTGACAAGCATCGGCACGACGGCATTGAGGAGGAGGTATATCTTCTCCTTGGAGTAGCTCGCCGTGGCGCCCCGCGGGAGCTTCTCGGCCATGGTGGTGTAGAACTTGGCGCTCAGGCCGAGGTAGCTCGTGGCCAGGCTCACCGCGACGCGGCTGTCCGAGGGGAAGTTCTTGATGCAGAGGAGGTAGCAGACGGTGTTGATCCAGCAGATGCCGTTGCCGGCGAGGGAGGTGAGGAGGAACAAGTGCCAGTACGCGAGCTCGGACCTCTCCAAGAAGAGGAACTGTACGCCATACCCGACGAGGCCAAAGGAGGCGCCGACGACGGCGACCAGCCACAGAGGCAGGTACAGGGCAGCGACCCCGGCGAACCAGCCGAAGAGCTTCCCGGCGTCGGAGGCGAAGGCGAGGAAGTTGAGCTGCACCTGGGAGATCCCCTTCACCTCCTTGAGCTGCGACGAGTAGACGGGGAAGTCGGCGTTCGGGCCGTTGATGGTCTGGAGCCAGACGCTTCCGACCAAGCTCAGCCAATGGGCCGAGGAAGGAGAAGACATAGCGTGTATCGAGGAGGATTTTTCTTCTCTCTCACCTCACCGGCGCCGCTTGCGAACGAGACGCCAGGCCAGCTCCCGCTACTTATGCAACAAAATCTCGATAAAGACAGCGACGACGGCGATGGCTGTGCAGTGGCTCCAGCTCCAGCTCAGCTCCAAGCAATATGCTTATATGATTTCTTGCTTGCCATTATGGCTCATGGCAAGCAGCTTATATAGCGCTTGCGAGCTCTGATGTACGTGACAGGCACCTGACCAAACAGAGTTACACGAATGGCCGGCCATGGTTGGCAACGTAGACAAGATGCAAGATGGAAGCAACCATGCCACGCTTTCACGTGCATGTTTCCATTCGAAAATGTTCATCTACGATCGAAGGCACCCTCCCACTCCCACTGCACTCCTACCGAAAGCGTTTTGAAAAATCGAATCTGGTTTTGGAAACTGGTATTGTCTATCTAGGATTAAAAAGCTTTATCAGTTATAACTATCACCGACTAATTGTTTCTTTTTTATTGTTGTAAATGATTTTTAATATCACTTTTGATTGTAATGTGCGATAAAAGAGACGAGGTACACTACGGGACTGCCAGGGTTCGCCGAGTGTCTAGGGCACTCGGCGAAGCCCACAATGCACTCGGCAAAGGCTTCGCCGAGTGCCACACTCGGCGAACCCCACTCGGCACTGGCCGTGTCGGCGACGTGAGGGTTCGCCGAGTGCAATTTATCGGGCACTCGGCGAAGTCTTTGCTGAGTGCAATATATACTTCGCCGAGTGCCACGTATAGCACTCGGCGAAGTCCACGGTTGACGGCCGGGGTGGCCGTTAACGGGGCTTCGCCGAGTGCCCCACGTGGCACTCGGCGAAGGGGGTGTGCCGAGTGCCACGGGGGGCACTCGGCGAAGGTGGCTCGGGGGGGGGGCACGTGGCGCGAAGGGGCTTCGCCGAGTGCCCCACGTGGCACTCGGCGAAGGGGCTGTGCCGAGTGCCACGTGGGGCACTCGGCGAAGGGGCTCGGGGGAGGGGGGGCACGTGGCGCGTGGGGCTTCGCCGAGTGCCCCCGTGGCACTCGGCACACCCCCTTCGCCGAGTGCCACGTGGAGGCACTCGGCAAAGCCTCCCCAGAGTGCACAGAAACGTGCCACGTGGCACGTTTCTGTGCACTGCAGGTGGCTTTGCCGAGTGTAACACTCGGCAAAAAATTTTAATTTTTTTTTTCATTTATTTCTTGCATATTTCATCCAAAAAACACATTCAATCACAAAATGCATCACAAATTCACATTTATTCACAAAATTTGCCCCAAAATTCACACTGAATCACAGATATTCACAGAAATCACATACACATCACAAAAATCACATTTACATCACAAATTTCACGATCACATCACAATTTCACGTTCACGTCACAAATACAAGTTCAAATTGATACACAAGTTCAAGTTCGCGTTAACGGTGACAAGTTTAAGTTAATTAACAAATTCATCACGGCAACTCACACCACGCCTCACAAATTATCATTACCGCTATGACCAGTGTGTGGAGATGGCTGCGTGTTTGATCCTGCTGCCGATGGATGAAACTGAAAAAAAAAATAGTTAGAACACTTGTATATAACAAAACCGACAATAACAATATTAGAAACTCACATTGCCGCTCTGTGGAGTCCGTGAAGATTGTTGAGGTTGAGGAGGAAGTCCAGGCAGACCCATCTGACCTGAGAAAGATCCACCCATCTGCGCAAACCACTGCTGCATCTGGGTCTGCATCTCGGCTTGCATCTGAGCTTGCATCTGAGCCTGCAGCCGAGCCTCCATCTGGGTCTGCCACTCGGTCCTTTGTGATCTTTCTTCATTTAGTTGGGCCTACAAAACATTATTTCAGAGTTAATGTTCTCAAACAAACAATGTGAAGTGTTCGATGATTGATGAAAATGAACTAACCTGTAGATCAGCAATCAGACCCATAGATGTGTCTCGGCGAGGACGTATACCCGGACTGGAGGTCGA
The DNA here is from genome assembly GCA_019279435.1 of Zizania palustris. NCBI lineage: Eukaryota > Viridiplantae > Streptophyta > Magnoliopsida > Poales > Poaceae > Zizania > Zizania palustris. Next base: position 50,941,838 of record JAAALK010000082.1, on the reverse strand, counting down.
GCTCCGAGCTCTCACCTCAGATAGAGAGGGGGTACTACGGGTATCAATGGCGCCGTCGCCCATCAAATATCGCCCATGTCTCTTTCCTCCTCCAGCCCTCATGACCACCTCGCCATCGATGTCATGTGCGATTGGGTCATAATCGGCGCCATGCACTTCCCTTGCCATCTCTGAATAGTCTTGGAGGCGTTGATATGCATTCCGATTAGTGTACGACTCAGCGGGGTCATTTGGATTGTAGGTATTGCCTTCAACCGCCCTCCCTTTGTGAGCCAGAGCATATGCCATGACTTGGGAGCATTCCTGACCCGCATTGGCCGTTGACTGAAACAAGAAGATAGTTAGAGTTATATTGTGCAATTAAGCGAAAAAAAGAAACATGTAACTACATACCCATCTCGCCCTGAACTGGTCGAGGTTCAGCGAGCCTTGATGGTGTGCTGCCCCCGGCATGAGTAGGCGTCGCTGGCGGCATGCCTCGTGACTGCTCTGCCACTCGGCAGAACACCACCTATCAACAATTTGGCCCCAACACTCAAGATGAGCGGCACACCACTGTGGAGGGACCTATTTGATGCAAGTGAATTTGTTAATGACATAATATTAAGTATTAGAAGATACACGAGAATACACTTACCATCATGTATTCCTCTCGTGTCAGAAAGGTGGTCCGGGCATCCTTTTTGTTCTTTCTCTCTCGACGGTGCTGAGCGCAGAAGTCAATAACAGCTTGAATGCGCGCCTCATAATGCATGTCGGTGACAAGCTTCTTGGCGGCTCTATTAATAACTGCGGCAGCCTGATCCGCATACCCCTCATCACATCTATAAAAATCCTGCATATAGATGTAAAGAGAATGTTATATGTTTTCACATGTTAATAGTATTGACACATATATTAAGAAAATAAACTTACCCAGAGCTCAGCCCTGACTCGATCGGCTAGGTGGGCAAATTGTCTCCCTTCTCGGTCAGGGGCGTCCGGCGCACTTTCATAGTGCCTCCATGAGTACGCCGACTCCGTCCTCCCATCCAAAGATATCAAACCAGGGAACTTTTCCTTGATAAGAAGCCCGAGGATACCGTTTACATGGCGTGAGCACTCACGACCTCCTCGTTCAACCATAATCCAGTTCCTATCCCGATATCATTAAAAAGTATTAGTATATATTAAAAATTAAACTAACGAAAAGAATATATTATAGACTTTCTACAACAACTTACCTATTTCCATCTGGTCGAATGAGCGGACGATCAACTACTGCCACTGGTCGCCTCGGGAGTGACGAAGGACCACGCAACCACACTGCAGTCGCTTCTGTAGTCTGCTCCTCTCCCTCTGCCCCAACCTCCCCACCCTCTGCCCCAACCTCCCCACCCTCTGCCCCCACCTCCTCCTCCTCCTCCACCCTAGCCTGCGCCTCCTCCTCCTCATCCGGCACGTAATCATCGTCGCGACGGGATGCCGGTATATGGCTAGTTTCACTCGAGGACGCGGGTGCCTTTCCTCTCACTGCTGACTTCTTCGTTCTCCTACCTCGAGGTCTAGATGAGGACCCGACCTCATCTTGAGAGGGAGTGGATCTACCGCCTTTTCGTACTACTGCACTTATTAATTTCTTTAAACCCCCCACCATATTTCAATCACCTGCTACGAAAAAGAGTAAATCACTTTAGATAAACCGTGAAATGTGTTCTAAACGCATTTATTCTAAAAATAAACATAATTCTCATACAGCTGCTAGAAATAGTCATCGTCGTCCGGATTTGCTGGATCATATGTATCGTCATCACTATCGCGTGATATGATGTAATCGTCCAACTGTTCAGGAGGTGGAATGTTGTCATCACGTTGAGTGCTTGAGTGCAATCTCTCTAGCAGTTCTAAGTCTCTTCCATTATGAATCTCGTCTCCTTCGTCGGCATCGGCACCACTTTCGTTATCTACTTCCATCGTCTCCGTCAAGTCAATAACAAACATGCCTGGTAGTCCATCTTCTTGAAAAAACTCTCCGTCGTATGTGTTCGGGTCTATGTTATAGTCTTCGTTGTTGGGAACAGGCAGTTTACCATGTGGCGACACCTTATACACAACATCCCAACCTTTAAGACGTGCGACGGTTTTGCACGGGTAAGACAGATAGTAAACTTGTGTTGCCTGTTGAGCCACAATATAAACATCTTCACTCGGCAAGGTGGTATCTTGACGAATTTCTATTAAGCCAAGTTCGGGAGTCTGTCTCACTACTTTGGGATTGAACCAGTGGCATTTAAATATAACAGGGTTAAGAGGTTTGCTCCCATCAAAACTCAATTCATATATTTCTTCGAGTCGTCCATAGTAGTCAACACACCGTCTTCCCACGCATGGACCAAATCATCCATCAAAGGCTCCATATACACACTCGTATTTTTTCCCGGGTATTCAGGCCCTGGAATTATCAAGGACAAGAAAATATTCTGTCGTTGAAAGATGACGCCGGGAGGAAGGTTGAGGGGAATAACAAACATTGGCCAACAACTGTATGCGGCAGCCGTCATACCATATGGATTGAACCCATTTGTTGCTATAGCAATTCGTACATTACGTGGCTCTAAAGCTTTCTCGGGATGGAGCTGATCAAATTTTTTCCACGCTTCTCCATCTGATGGATGACCTAGCTTGTCTGGGTTGTAACGAATCCCATTTTTATGCCATGTCATCTGTTTAGCAGATTCCTCGGTCATGTACAGCCGTTGGATCCTCGGTACAAAGGGAAGGTACCGAAGGATCTTCACGGGAATTGAGAGTTGTTTCTTCACACCATCATCGGACTCTACCTCCAGATACCTAGAGGATTTGCATTTCACGCAGCAGGTTGCGTCTGCGTATTGTTTTCTGAATAAAATGCATCCGTTGGGACAAGCATGTATTTGCTCATAAGGCATCTTAAGTGCACGGAGGACTTTCTTAGACTCGTACATGCTCTTCGGAAGATTGTGACCTTTTGGAAGAAGGCTACCAACAACCGTCAGCATAACATCGAAGCATTCTCGACTCAAGCTAAACTGCGACTTGATGGCCAATAGTCGTGCGATGGCATCCAGTTGAGAAACCTTAGTGTGACCGTGAAGAGGTTGCTTTGACGCGGACAACATGTCATAAAATGCTTTTGCCGTTGGCTCCGGGACTTCCTCTTCACGTGCTTCGTCAAAATGCGCATCTTCAAAGTCATCTAGCATAAATCCAACCCCTCCCTCATCATCGTCCATGCGATGTCGCAACACCTCCTCTCTAGGACGTTGCGACTCACCATGATACGTCCAACGAGTATAATTTGGCATAAACCCATATTTGCATAGGTGTTTACCCATAGCATCCTTTGTTTGTCGACGCTTATTCTCGCACCGACTACATGGACACCAGGTCTTGTCACGTACATTCTGTCTACCAAACGCTGTCTCTAAGAATACTTCAGTGTTCTTGATCCAATCCATGGTCACCTCGGCCTGACTAGGGCGACCCGTGTACATCCACTCACGATGATCCATCTTGTACTAAACTAGGAAACAACACCCGTGTTTAGGGGTTAGTGAGAAACGAGATGAATATAACAGTCTAATAGGTAAGATAGGTCCTAATCCCACCAGACAATGCGTAGATTGAGCTCGTATTCACGCTCCGTTCCGATCCAACCCAAAATTTCGGCAGCACCTCCCCGCTGCTCTCCAAACGCACGTCTGGGCAACATGCCAAGAGGATGTGCGTTCGGAGAACAACGGGGAGGTGCTGTCGAAACCCTGGGTTGAATCAGAACGGAGCATGAAAACGAGCTCAATCTACGCATCCTCCAGCTGTCCAAACGTGGACAGTTCGAAACAGTTACGGCGACAGATATGCAAACACATGCATATTCCAAACCGTAACTCTTCCGAACGGGAGACGCCTAGGTTACGCGACAATAACCAAAAAAAAATTTGACAACATCTTGTCTCTAATACATAGCAAATCTGCATCAATAGGACGGCACGATGGCTGTCACCCACATACACACATCACGACGTCATGGCCGACATCCACAGACACATATATATATCACGGCACGATGGCCGGCATCCACATACACAAGATATTAATCAACACAACCATTAAAACATAACAAGAATTACAACGATTATATTAAAATTTCTAAAACATGTATAAGCATTTATTTATATTAATCTTCTTGACATGCATGTGAATAAAATTGTAATATCATTTACGAGGAAGGGATGTTGAAAGCAAACAAAACATGTGACGTTGTATTAGATAATAAAAAACATGTACAAAGCATATTAATCATTCATGTTCAAGGAAAATATTAATCCTAGGTTCTAAGGTTACCGGTAGGGTTTGATGCGAGATGAGGACGATGAAGCCGAACAGATGACGGTGACGCCGGTAAGAGAGCGCTAACCAAAATATATCTATCTAAAAATAATTAAAAAAATTAGTTATAAGATAAAGTAATTAAACAATGTGAGAAGCTATACTATGCAACCATCACAAAAAAATGAGATATATATGTATACCTATGCGAGGCGGGGTAGGGAGGCGGAGCCGGTGCCGAAGGCGGCGGAGCGGGTGGCCGGGGGCGGTGGGGCCGGCTGCTCGGTTGCGGCCGGGTCCGGCAAGGGGCGCAGGCCGGGCCGGGTGGTGGGGGGCGGCCGGGGGCGGCGCGGTGGCCGGCGGCAGTGGGCGGCGCGGGGGCCGGCGGCCGTGGGCGGCGCGGGGGCCGGCGGCCGTGGGCGGAGCTCGGGCCGGCGGCCGGGGGGCGACGGGGGAGGGAGCTGGGCGGCCGGCGGCGGGGGCGCAGGGGCCTGCCGACGGCGGGGGAGCAGGGGGGCGGGCGGGGGAGCAGGGGGCGGGCGGGGGAGCAGGCGGCGGCGGCGGGGGAGCGGGGCGCAGATCTGGGCGTTATTGCGCCCAGATCTGTGCGAGCTCTTTTTTAGCCGGATTCAAGGTTTGCCGAGTGCCAAATTGGGAGGCACTCGGCAAACTGGTATTTTTTTTTAAAAAAACTTTGCCGAGTGCCTGTAGGGATGCACTCGGCAAAGAGTTTTTTTTTAAAAAAAACCTTTGCCGAGTGCCATTAGGGAGGCACTCGGCAAAGATTTTTTATACTGTTTTTTTAAAAAAATAATTAAATAGAATAAAAACAGTAAAAAATCCCATAATTTGTAATTATATACTATACACTAATATTTCATCCTAGAAAATTTCTAGGTGCAAATAATCAAATTTAAGGCACATAGAGTTTAAATTTGGGATCTTTTACTTAAAATCTTATAAACAACATTTTTAACCAAAAATAGCAAAGTAACTCTAAAAAATGCCAATTTTTGACATGGTATAAGATAAATTGAGTTTTAGTAGTACAAAAAGTTTTAAGTTCAAACAAATATTTGAATATCGATTTGCTTCTAAACCTAACTCATTTCATCCCTAAACTCCTAAACCTTCTCGAAGGTTGTCCAATTTCTAAAGGTCATACTTGAAAACTTTGTCGAAACATTATGAATTTTTTACCATATCATATATGTATGATATAATGACACCATGTCAAGTGTCATATTTTTTAGGCATCAATTACATTTTCTATAATTAAAAAACCATTAACCTGCATATTGCCGGTCGAGTGTCGTAAATTAGATTTTAAATATTTAGTTATATTTAGTTGTAAAAGATTACAAATGTAATCATGAACACAAATATGATTTTTCCATAATTTTTGAGTCATTATTTCATGTACATTTAGTTGAAATTTGATCCACTTGGAAGTAAATCCTAGAAATACAAATATTTTATTAAAAATACCAAACCCACTCATAAAAGTATGAAAATTTACCAAGGATTAAAAGATGTTGAATTATGACTGTAAAAAAAATTCAGGTTCAAAACATTTTTGAAATGTGATATGGACTCAAAATGTGTTTTCACATGAAATATGGACTTCAAAACATCTTTGCCGAGTGTTTTTCTTGTGGCACTCGGCAAAGGCTAGGGTTTGCCGAGTGTCCGTTAGTGGCACTCGGCAAACCCAAAATTTTACCCCTGGCGCCGTCACGGCGTCAGCAAAAAAGCTTGGCGGGTTTTTTTCAGGATGTTTGCCGAGTGCCTAAGGAGTGGCACTCGGCAAACCCTCCCTTTGCCGAGTGCATTCCATAGGGCACTCGGCGAACGTGTCTTTGCCGAGTGCCCGATGGAATGCACTCGGCAAAGAGGTGGACACTCGGCAAACATGCGTTTTCCGGTAGTGGTAGATTCGTGAAAAGGAGGTAAGTTAGCTGGTACCAAATTTTGTTAGAACTTCAATATTAACTAATATGCTCATATCTTTGATACACCTATAGCCTTCAAATAAAGTCGGATCTGTATGACATATTTCAAGAAAAAAGACTAGATAAAATTATATCTAGTTCTATAATAGTGTTTGATGAATGATAATAACACTCTTAAAAATAAGGATTAGTTAGAAATATGTCATCATAATTTTTTTATAATTTGGAAATATATCATGTTAATATTAGGCCGGGACATAACTTCGGTGATATTATATTTTTAAATTCCTGATAATTGTAATGACACATGAGAATTTATAAAAATATTAAACCTACAAGATAAAAACTTACCCTAAAAAGCGAGTACAAACCACGTGTTCTCATCTTTCTCTCCTTATAATCCAACTGAATGGCTCATTGGTGACCCAACAACGGTATGATTAGAGAGCGGTGATTCAGTGCTAGAGAGGCAATGATAAAATTTGGTGATCTCTAGCACACCGAATATGGTAGAACGTGCACAATAAAAAAATATTATTTTTCTCTTTCTTGTGCATGAAATCCCCCTTTCCCCTCTTGTCTCTCTTCTCATTTTCTCTTTTGTTTGTTCGCTGTTAATTGTGTGTCACCGTTCATCTATATTTTTTATTGCTATACACTGGATCTAAATTTTGTATCGATTCATATTACTGTAGTAAGAATCAGTACATTCTAGTGATATGCACCGGTGTATTATGATGCTACCTCAGCCAATGCGCCAGTTTGAAAAGCCCACTCTCTTACCCTACACGGAAATACAAGCCCGCAAAACTATTATGATCAAATTGTTGGCCCAATTCATCATACCTGAACATACACAAATTAATTACCTAGAACTTTCCCTTTCTACATCCAAATCATTTCAAAACCTTTTCAAACACAAGTTTTTCTCAACTTGAGTACTTAAAGTAGTGCAAACACAACATATGTAACGTAATAAACCATTAAGAACAACTTCGTTCGGTGCCGTCAAGCACTAAACAACACATTATTTCACATATCAAAACCACTTGCCAATTGTTCGTCACGAGTCATTAAGATCACTAGCCACTTCTCATCAAGACGCTACCACTCTCAACCAACCATGAATCCCAACAAGCTAAGGCTCATCACAAAGCCAGAAATGCTGTAAGAACTGGAAGATAATGCCAAGTCTGGACGCGCTCGTGCGTGCAGTTCGTGCCGGCTGAGAATCGAGACGCGTCAGAGAGAAGGATCACGCGCGTCCGGTGGCCTGCATCCCACGCGGTGCGTGCAGACGGACGCCGGCCGGCCGAGCCTTGATAAAAATGGGGTTTTTACTTCGCGTTGGCCGTCAGAAATCAGATCAAGCAACGTGTTTGGCTGCAAAACCGCGAGGCTTGCTACGCATCGATCCTATCGCGTTGTCAAAACAGGAGCTGATGTCTTGATAAGATAATAATATAGACTTTCAGTTGCTCTCATCCATTCGATACTTCTGATGGGAAATATTTCATACGATGCATGCATAGATACAGTTTCAGATTTTTGTCAGTCTACATTTCGTACACATGTAGCCTGATCTAACTTATCCGGTCCAAGATCTGCAACTTCTACAGATAAAAATCAGCTGCTGATGTGCTGGATAAAGTGTCAGTAATCACAGCACTATCAGTCACTCAGAATTAAATACTTGTAACTCGGACTCTGTTAATCAGTTGGCAATTAGGCAGCAATTCTGATGAGCTATCTGGTTAGGCTCGCGTGTGTATACAATGCATGCATGAAAATATCAGAGCGGCCGGGTTAGGTAAGTGTCTCTGTGCCTGCAGTATCATGTGCAAACATTTTAGTGATGAACTCTTGTAATAATCCCTGGTCCAGAGTGGTTACATTTCCTTCCGTGATTTGGTAACTTCTTAACGGTGATATGACAAACTAAACATGTGGAACTCGTTTGCTTGTTCATAGCCACATCTGCAGGGCTACCTTAGAATTTTGATCAGACTGGAGAGTCCCGTCATACAAACTTACAAGGAAGAGTCGAAGTAGTCTGCTATAAATCATAATGGATAAGTTGGGTTTGATCTACGTACCTGCAGCAAGAGACGGAGCTCATGTTGTTTCTAGATAGTCTTATCTGTAGTTTGGGCACGGCAACTTATGACGTGGGACAAATTTCAAACTTGGTACATTTTTTTAGAAATTGCAAAACTAACCTTTCGTCGAACCGAAACCCTAGATCGACACTTCATCGGGCGATCTAGGCTGTATGGACTGATCGAGCGAATCTAGTGCTCTGTCGGCGTTTTAGAGCATTGGATTTGCCCGATCAACACTAATCTAGATCAACACTAATCTAGCGATCTGTCAGCTGATGAAAGGTCGATCTAGCACTCTTTGACCTGCCGACCGATAAAGTCTCGGTCAGTCAAGATCGGTCGATGGAGTGTCGATCTATGGGCTTAGATCGGAACTTGAAATACAGAAATAAGATTGTTTTATAAATTTTCAAGAGTAGCAGATTTGAAATTTGTTTCAGAAAATGAATCATTCAAAAAAATCCTGCTGTTTTTGCTGACGAAATGGGTTTAAAGTTTAAACGGGCTCTGAGATTAGGCCGAACGACGCCGTGGCAGCTGCGGTCCGATTTCGCTGGAACTCTCTCCCCCGCGAACAGCCCGGGGGTGGACGCGCCGCGGCCCGCGAGATCGGCGGTGTGCAGCCGTGGCCCGTGGGGGGAGGAGCCCATCGTAGCGCGGCCGAGCGGCGGGCGGATCAAATCCACGCGAGCCGATAGCGCGCCCGCCCAGCGCACGCGACGCGACGCGAGGACGAGGAAGTAGCGATCGCGGCAGCGCGGCCCGTTCGTAGCCCACGAGATCAACGGGGCCTGCGCAGTTTGGAGCGCGCAGCCACGCAGAGTCCAGTCCACGTGAGGCGCGCCTTTGGGCTTTGATGTCGCATCCGCCGGAAATTTCCTCCGTTGGTTATTTTCAGTGATCAGTCATCAGTGTGAATTTAGAACAAAAATAATCTAGCGTCCCATATATACTACTGTATCATAAATTAAATCTTTAATATATACTCTCTACTAAGAAAATATTTAAGTTTTTAATTGTTAGTATGACCAAAATACAGCCAAATTTTTTAACTTTTTAATTGTTGGTATGACCAAAATACAGCCAAACTTTTTAAGTTTTTAATTGTTAGTAAGTCCAATAGCAACATATATTACCATTATATGGTGGTTAATTATCATAGACTTGATAGGTGAGGTATTTGAGGCGTCCCAATAGTCGTGCAAAAGGGGTGTCATACATGTAATATATATATATATATATATATACATATATATATATATATACATGAGGTTTAGTATGTAAAAAATGAACATTTAATATTGTCGTGTGCACCATGTTTATTACATGTAGATCCGCTCGTGCCTGTGAAACGAAGGGTTGATTTGAAGAAGTTTCCAACTACTGCAGCTACTCTTAAAATGTTAAGCTCCTCAAAATGATCTAAATTTTTGTTGCGGAGTACGAAACTTTTTACAATAATAATATCTAGAGAATCTGAAAATGAATTATAATGTATAATTATAAAATATTAGATTCTCTGAATTCTTCGTAACTGTTCTTGAATATAAAGCACACATAAATAAACCCTCAAGTTATTCGCACCTTCTCAACCCCTAATACTAAACATGTTTTTTTTGCAAAAAAGTCAACCTAACACATCCGTAAAACTGCTATTCCATGGGGGAAAAATTATATGAATGACGGGTGTATGGAACGGGACATGCGACCCTCGCCCAGATGGATGTCGCGTGGAAGCTCATTACATCGGGTGGCTCTAGAGGGTCTTGGGGTCGCCGCACCGAAGTTGACTGGGCGACACGACCAAAATGAGGCGGTGTGGCCGGTGCGGGTCCGACAGCGACGACGTGGGGGGTGGCACGTGGTCGGAGCGGGTGTAGCGTCGCCGACACGGGACAAAATCACAACCAGAGTGGTTTCGATGACGGTGGCAAGGGGCAGAGTAGTTTCATGAGGGCGAGCTCGGAGCAACGCGGCGACGGCGAGAGGTCGTGATCGAAATAGAGCGGAGCAACTTCATAACGACGATAGTTGTGAGAGACAGTGGTTGGCATTGAGCGGAGCAGCTTCACGGCGGTGACAAACAAGCTCAAAATAGTGTGGCGGCAGCGAGAGGCCGCGGTCGGCACGGAGCGGAGCAACTTCACGACAGCGACAAACAAGCTCAAAGCAGCGCGCCGACAACGAGAGGTTGCGGTCGGCGTGAGTCCAGTTGAGCCCCCCCAGACCTTGGGCCGCTATGCCGCCCTACATCGCCGACACCTGACTCACTCCGGCCGCACACCACTCTACACCTTGCTTCATCCATGGCCGTCCGATGGAATGAGTTTCCATGTAGCATCCATTTAAATATGGTCACACGCCCCACACTACAACAATCCGGCAAACTTTCGTCGGCCAAAGCACGTGTGAGACATGTGAGACATGTTGGTTCGAAATGGGTGATGCATAGGTTTCGTTACACTATGTACGTTGGTATCAAATGAAAAATTACATACGAAAAAAATATATATAAGAAATTATACATATATATATATAATATACTAATCACCGTAATGAAATCATCAATAAACCAAAAATTAACACAAAAATATAATTAATATCATATATAATAGCACATCTCATAGTAAACACTTGTAAAAGCATAAAATTAATTGACTTTTGTTTTTATTAATTACTTTGTGAATACTACTTTACTCTTGGTAATTATTGTTGCAAACATAGAGCAATCATTGCAATCCACTATGATAAAATTTACAAATCAAAAGTGAAGAAAATTCTTAAAGAAGAAAAAATTACTTGACAGCGATGAATCGGAGGTCGGCGGGCGGCGGAGGTCGACGAGCGGTGAAGGACGGTAGGCGGCGACGGCGGCGACTGGCTGCACATCGCATATGAAACATATTAATACACAATCCGAAGACATCTCCCGTACAATGCACAATGCATATAACCACACAATTGGGTGGCTAGCTAGCTACAAAAGAGGTGGATTAATGTAAACTAGAATGGCCAACACGCTTTGCACACTATATTAATGTAAACAGCATGCATGAACATATAAATTGCTCCAAAATTACTATGATCGGAACAAATTCCCAATTGTTTAGGAATAGCATTGCGGCTTCTGAATTGTATAGCAAACAAAAAATAGCATGCATGCACATAGAAACAAACAAACATTGCCAATATAGAAAAATAGCATTGTCTCACCGGGACGGGTGGCGCGGGCCGGGCAGCGGCGTCCGACGGACGGCAGTGGGGTGGACGGCGGCGATGACCGGGAGTTGTTCGTGGCCGGTGGCCGGGGCGGTGGGAGGCGGCGGTCGGCGGTGCCGGTAGGAGGCAGGCGACGGCGCGGGCGGGAGGCGGCGGGAGCCGCTGGCAGCGGGAGGCGGCGACGCGGGCGTTGTGGGCGCGGGAGCAGGCGGCGGTGTGGGCGCGCATATAGGGAGTTAGGTCTCCCTGTACGTGCGCGCGGTTGGGGAATAAATCCCCTAACTTCCATCGGCCAACATTAAAGCCGACGGAATTTCCATCGACTTTAATGTTGGCCGACAAAAGTTAGGGGATTTGATCGGGTGGGAAAAATAGCGTCTAACTTCTGTCAGCCACAATGAAAAACTGACGGAAGTTTAACTTAACTTAACTTCTGTCGGCTCCTTGAGGCCTAACTTCCGTCGGTTTTTCCAAAAACCGACGAAAATTAAAATTACCGACGAAAATTTCCTATTTTTTTAGTGCCACTCCATGCACCTATCGTTCATATATTTTTTTCTTTGCAAAGACGAGCTACTTCCAACAACTTATATTCTTTTTACGTCTCTTATTAATTTTAATTAAAAAAAATTGTAAAATTGCACGTAGGTGCATAGCTGGGTCGGTAGGCTATCACCTCGCCGGCGTGTCAATCAACCTCGGGTCCCAACAAACGAAGGAGGCATGCAGTCTCCACCAAGAGATTCCTCGCACAAGTCATGCATGACGTCAGCTAATCCGTCCCACTTCGATCTGCCGTTCGTCTCGCCCTGCTCCTGCTCCAGTAGCGCCAGATCGCCGGCCGGCAACGTGCCAACTCACTGTCCCGGACAAACACAGCTTTCGTCGAGTTAAATCTCCAGCTCGAAAAGAAGAAGAAAAAAATGCGTATGGTAATTCGACATAAATGTGTAGTTCTGTCCTGTTCATGTCATAGAAAAAAATGAATTATGGTTTATGTAATCCCATCCTATATAGTGTTTGGGCATGATGTATTACTTTTTTAGATATTATTCATAAATATTATCTCTCTAAATTGTAATGTTTTTAAAATAAATTTGTATCTAATCATCTGTTTTCTATCTCTTTTAGATCCTAATCTCCTTTTTTACTTAGATATCATGTAAAATTGGTTTCTTGTATTAGACACCGTTTATCTCTCTCACCTCAATAAATTCTTTGTAAGTCAGAGTTTAGTTGATACGACAATATAATTAATGTTAAAAAATTATCCAAACAACATAGTTTTACTGTGTAAGCTTCATATTTGGGGACAACTTAGGAGGTAAGGATAGTTCCAATCAATAATTTCTTAAAAAATGTCCAATCTTATTATGTCAGTAAGATAATATCTTTAGAAATCACTTCTAACACTTATTTCTTAGGGTGGATCCGATTATCTCTCATCGGATCCCTTTCTCTATCCCATCTTAGATGCTATGACGACACAATGTCTTAGTAAATACTCCGTACATGATTTCTTCAAATTATATTTCTCTCTTTTCTTTAATTTCTTTGTCGCATTAATTTTTTTCTATAGAGGCTAATAAATATTTAAGATACCATGCTACATAGAGCGCTACCTGTGCACAGAATTTTACTTGCATTTAGTAGCATGCATGGGGATTGGGGATGCTGTCGAGAAGTTCCAACTTCCAACTACTCCCTGATAATGACTAATCTGTGTTGACACCAAATAGATAAGCAGAAAAAATGCTCAGTTGAGTTCAATTGTCTCACCAACCTACAAACCAACAACGAACCAGTGACACGGGTCAAGTTGCTGATCATGGACTTCTCGGATAAACAATGGCGGCACACATCATCACTTACGTTTCATGTATGCCCAGAGCTTGGTTGTATCTGGCTACTAGGCCAAGCAAACGCATCAGCTCGATTGGATCGGGAGCTAGGCTGACTCGGCACGCCGTTTCTGATTGCTATCTAAATCGATAATTGAGCAGGCAGAGCAAGTGACTGACAACAGGCAGAAACCTCGTCAAAACACCACAAACCAGCGCGTGCCAAGAGCATTTTTTTTTCGGTTCTTGAGTCGTATCGAGAAACATGTGTACTGTATACTTTTTTGATGATTTGAAGATCGAGACGAGACAGTCCAAGCAAAGGACTGGAAGGGATGAAAATGGAGGGGGAGAAATGCAGAAGAGGGCGAGGCGAGGCGAAGCGAAGAGAAGTTCAGTTTGTTTACTGAAGATGGTGTCACTGTCTAGCTATACGTCAGCCAACCAACAATGCTAGCTGATTACTTCACTACTAGATAATCAGCATTGCGATCGCGTTGGGAAATATATAATTAAGCATCATACCAGATGATTAGTGGAGTGCTGCTGTTGTTATTTCCATAAAAAAATGATTACTGAAGTGCATACTTTAACATCTTCTTCAGAAGGTACTTATTACATGGCGCCAACAACCAGGATGAACAGGCACATCGATCAGCTGAGAGGGCGAGCGAGACGCCACAGATGTTGTGTCACCGTGGACGACCCCAATCGATCGATGTCCATGATAAGGCAATAAGATAAGCAGCCATTAGATGTAGCTGTACTGAACCACTGTACTGAGGAAAGGGCCGTGCTATCTGACGATGATGCAGCTCTCCACTTTTCGATTCACCTGCAATGGCTTTTCGTCACCATGGAGCAATCAGCAATTGACTACTCATTCATGGACCAGGAGTCCATTGGCATCTTGGGCTGAAGCTAGCAGTAATAACTCAGTTTCCTCCGTGTTCAGTTAGCTGAAGCTAGCAGTAATAACTCACTGTTTCCTCCTTTTATTCACGAGAGCTTGCGTCAGACCGTCAGTGCGTCGCCGCCACCGATCTCCGGCCGTCACCTCGATCGCCCTGCAGCCGTCTTGGGATCATGAGCTCCCAATGCCGCCTGCCTGCGTCGCCGCCGCCGCCATTGGGGATCGAAACTGGCCAACGAACATGGCACCATCTTGCACCGCTCACCGCCCTCATGCTCGAGCTCGCCCAACCCACTGCCTCTGCTCATGCTCGAGCTCGCTCAGCCCATCACATCTACCTCTACCGTTCTTAGAGTCGAGCTCACACCACCGCTCAGGTTCAGCCCTGCCGATCCACCGCCGCTCGGGAAGACTTGAAAACAAAGGAAATATAGAAGGTCATTAAAAAATGCCTTCGTTCTAATAAGAAAAATATATAATATTATGTCATCGATTTGAGCGAATCTCACGTTTTATTGGGATGTGGAGTATAATTTGAACGAATTTCACGTATCATTTAGATGTATCATTTAGATGTTGAAGATAAATCTTAATTTTCATCGACATACAATCACATTACTATAGAAGTGCTATAAAAATCATTTCTTTAGTCCTAATTTTTTCCATAATATTGTAGCTTATTTATATATTTAATATTTCATAATATAATGAATTAAAATAATGTATCACTATTCAAATTCATTGTGTTATAAATTATTAAATTCACTACAATATTACAATATTATAGTTCGACGAGAGTAGTTGATTTTTTCTGAACTAAATATGACATATTTGATTATAGCTTGAATAATATAAGTAATATATAATACACGTAAAAATTAAAAATAAAATTTTTATTGGTGCCGTGGTATTGACTAGTAGTATAAACTTGATATTTATCAATTTGAGGGACCAAATTAATAAATACCAAATTTATAATATACGCTAAAACGAATGTGATAAGAGCATCTCCAAGAGATGTTCTAAAATTTATTCCCTAAATTACATATAGGGACTATCCTAAACTCTATCTCATCCTAAAAATTAATTAATCTACAATAGTTCCCCTATAATTTCGATCTCTATTTTTTTAAATCCTACAAATATGGTCTATAATATATAACAATTTTGAGTAAAACTATGATGCATTCAAATATATGTATTGTCTAACCTATAACAACACGTGCCGGAAAAATAATGTACATGCAAGAGAAAAATATGTGCAAATGGAAATAGGGACTTACCAAATTAATCTTATATTTGAGAAAGATGAATGGTTATTTAGGGAATGGATTAGGAATGAGACTCATTTAGGGGAACTCTTGGAGCTTCATTTTTCACAAAAATACCTAAATTCAAATTTAAGTAGTAATATAAGTAATCTCTTGGAGATGCTCTAAGCTCAATATAAAAGGTGCGTAACAGGCGAACTGACGGGTGGGCCTCCACGCACGAACGACACGCCGGTTGTGAGGGGAAGGGTAAACTCGTAATTACACCCCGCCTTCCTCCCTGCCAGGCTGTGCCCCCTCCCCGTCTATTTATAGCCGCGGCCACGGCCTCCGGTGAAATTAACCAGCTCACACGCGCCCGCCACTCGCAGAAAGGGAAGCACACGCCGGCATGCAGCGCCTCGCCTCCTCGCGGAGGCTCCTCCAGGCGGCCCTCGCCCCCGTCAGGGCCCACTCCAGCCTCTCCGCCGCCGCCGCCGTCGCACCCGTGCCGGAGAATGGCTTCGCCGACGCCGCCCCGAAGATGCCGCCGTTCGGCTACACGCCACCGCCGTACGAAGGGCCGCGGGCAGAGGAGATCTTACAGAAGCGCGCCGAGTTCCTCAGCCCCTCTCTCTTCCACTTCTACGACCGCCCTGTACGTACGCCGCCACCCCTTCTCACCGCTCCAGTTTTCTCGGGGCGATTTTAGGGGAATAGTATTGCAGATCGCACATGGGATTTGGATTGTTTGTTCCGCTAGAAGCATCGATACTGAAACCAGTAAAAATCAAACCGTAACTCTCCCTAACGACGGTTACATTTTACTGAAAATGCTGCAACGGATGCATGCGCGATTTTCACATGATCAGGCTGGCAACTGAAATAATTTTTGTTGTTTTGTAGAGATTATTATTCTCTTTTATGATCTCTTGCTGATAGCTGTACTGCATTTTATTATAAGAAAACGGCAGGGCTTTTGGTAGTGCATTTGCAGATTTATGATATTTTTTCTGTCGCTACTAGATATGTTTCGTTTGATTGCCATTTTACCATGCGCGCCTTGCTACGAGTCTCTGTCACAAGATGCCCTTCAGAATCTCCGAAATTATAGTAACCACAAGTTGTAGCATTGGAACAATGTGATTATATATGTGAATCTAGTATAAAAGTGCAGCTGTCAGTTGTCACCATCTCTTGTACCCATAAATAATGTCGAGGTTTTGTGTTGCTTTGCAAAATAGCAGAATCTCTGTTTTTGCCTACAAATATGCATAGTTAAGAACAGATCTGCCTGTTATACTGTCTGTCTGAACATACCAGTTTTCTGCTAGAGTATCTTACATTTTTGGCGGCGCCACTAATATGTATGTCTCTCTAAAATTGCATCATAACAGACCACTTGCCATTTTTAAACTGGACAATGGATATGCGTTGCCCAAGTACATAAGAAATGGTAAAGAATGGAATTCCTGGCTGAGGATCGTACCAAAACTGTTCACCAAACTTGCTGACTCTGCTCAAGCAACCCATGTACCATGTGTAAAATACTTTGATGTGGACATTTATCTTGTTCGATTAAATTATTAGGATGTAAGAGGCAGAGCGGCTAGCTCTTTGAGACCACCTTGAATTCTTCAGTAGAGAACTACTAAAAATTTTCTTGAAAATGGAAAATCCCCATCCTGAAAACATGTGAGAAGAAAATCATCGTTGAAGATTTCCAACTCTGAGAACTGATCATTGTCACATGTAATAATCGTTGCAGTTGAACATAGTCGATGGAAAGATGCAGTACCTGTTTGATGAGGATGGCCGCCGTTACTTGGATGCCTTCGGTGGCATTGCAACCGTTTCCTGTGGGCACTGCCATCCTGATATTGTTGAAGCCATAGTCAACCAGGCAAAGAGGATACAACACTCCACAGTTCTGTATCTGAATAATGCCATTTCAGATTTTGCGGAGGCATTAGCAGCCAAAATGCCTGGTGATCTGAAGGTACTCTTGGCTTGAAGAAAACCTGACTTTTAAACCTCAATTTTCTGGATTTTTTTGAAATAATCTTTTTTTTGGAAAAAATTTCAATTCTGCATAGCCAATTCAAAAAATTGCAAAAATAGATACTTGTCGGCTAATCATCGGTCGAACCAGGCCACGTCAGCATGCCGAACCATACTGATGTGGCCTATCGGTCTGATGATCGGACGACATGTGTCTATTTTTGCAATTTTTTGAATTGGCTATCTAGAATTGATTTTTTTTCCAAAAAAACATTATTTTAAAAAATTCTGACTTTTTTGTACCTAAAAGAATTTTTCCTTTTGTAAAAACTCTCATCTGAATCTGTTGCTTTCTTTTCAGGTTGTTTTCTTCACAAATTCTGGAACTGAGGCAAATGAGCTTGCACTCATGATTGCCCGCCTCTACACTGGTTGTCATGACATTATTTCGGTGAGGAATGGATACCATGGGAATGCGGCTGGAACAATGGGTGCTACAGCTCAAAGCATTTGGAAATTTAATGTTGTTCAAGTAAGTGATCTTGTTTTACAACTTTGACCATTACATGTAGATAGCTGATCCGCTCCAGCTAGTTGATTGTTTTATCATTCACATTTTTTTTATCTTAGCATGGACATTATAGATTGTTTCGGTCAACTGATAGTAACAAATGTTCAACTGTTCAGACTGGAGTGCACCATGCGTCAAATCCAGACCCATATAGAGGTGCTTTCGGTTCAGATGGCGAAAAGTATGCCCGAGATGTTGAAGAAATCATTGATTTTGGAACTACAGGGAGGGTTGGTGGTTTCATTTCAGAAGCCATACAGGTATGCCAATATGATTGTATTATCATACGATGGCCATCTTCTTTGCCGTTTCAATAAAAGTGATTTATATCTTTCTGAAAACTAGTCCTTCTCTCCTGCAGGGAGTTGGTGGAATAGTGGAATTGGCACCAGGATACCTGCCTGCTGTGTACAATACGGTAAGGAAAGCTGGTGGCCTTTGCATTGCCGATGAAGTTCAGGTGGGAGTCGCACGAACTGGAAGCCACTTCTGGGGATTCGAAGCGCATGGCGTGATCCCAGACATAGTTACAATGGCAAAGGTGAAGCTTGACCATCTCTCCATATATTCAGACTTCATGACCATTCAAAAAAATATTCAGACTGCATTTATTCTCTCCTCAAACGAATCAAACCATTGGAAAACTCAAGACTCCCTGCTATTTTCGTCTCCAGGGCATAGGAAATGGCATACCGATCGGAGCAGTCGTTACAACCCCTGAGATCGCTCAGGTGTTAACCCGAAGAAGCTACTTCAACACCTTCGGTGGCAACCCCGTCAGCACCGCTGGTGGCCACGCTGTTCTCAAAGTTCTCGAGAAGGAGAAGCTCCAGGAGAATGCATTCGTGGTTGGATCCTACCTGAAAGAACGGCTTGACATGCTGAAAGAGAAGCATGAAAGTGAGTAACAGTAGCTAAAGATAAATCACATTGCAATTTTGCAACCTCCTTACATCCAGGAAAGATTTGTTGCTTACATTTGGCCTCTGTGGGTTCCCAGTTATTGGTGATGTTAGGGGGAGAGGCTTTCTTCTTGGGGTTGAGCTAGTGACCGATCGCCAGAAGAAGACTCCAGCCAAAGCTGAGATCGCTCAAGTCATGAACAACATGAAAGGTGCGTTTTGTGTTGAGCATTTGACGCCTCTTCCCGTTCTGTCACTCTAGATTTTTATCGGAAGTAATTTCTGAATTTTGTTCTTGGACAGACATGGGTGTGCTGGTTGGGAAGGGTGGTTTCTACGGCAACGTGTTCAGGGTAACACCTCCTCTGTGCTTCTCTAAAGACGACTCCGGTAAGACCTGCTGCTCTGCTACTGCTAAATCGAAAATGCATGCCAGTAACTTGTGACCCATTACTGTACTATGATCTGATGAACAACGCCGTGTTTCGTGCAGACTTCTTAATCGATGTGATGGACATTGCACTATCGAAGCTGTGAGGCGGAGCGAAGAAGATGACAGGATCAATCCGTTCGCATGGGATTCGTATCCATAAATAATGGGCGCGATTGGTGAGACAGCACCTCGCTGTCTCTGTAATCTGTCCTGCAAACCCATGATGCGCGACGCCTTAGGCGTGCTCTTCTAATCAGATGTAAAATTGGTGTGACCAATAAGTTCATGTTGTTAATCAGATGTACTGTTGTGTTTATAGTCATATTATTTCGGTGATAGATGAAAAGACGAGCTGGTCTTAGTATCTCACTGCGCAGGAGATGCTAATGTTGATACAATTATGTGGGCTGATGTTAGTGGTTGGCCAGTAATGTTTTGCAGAGTTGTTTCAGCGTGGCAATATAAGAGAATGTTTATGCATCAACGTCTATTTGAGGAGTAATATCTTGTGCAATCGAGGAGTAATATCTTGTGCAATCGTGTAATCTGGTGCATCCAATTAAGATCCAACAGTTACATATAGAAAAAGTAAAAAATACTAGGTTTCATATGTAACCGTTGTATCATGATTGGATGCACCAGATCGCACGATTGCAGATTGCACATGATATTTCCTTGTATTTGCGAGATTCTTATTAGTTAGATTTTAGTTAGTTAATCTAAGTGTATAATTAGTTAGTTTGAGTATTGTTCGGCCACTGTGTGGCTGGCGCATGGGCCGCATGATAACGTCGACTAAGGGATTGTTTGCTTTACGTTAAGGTTAAAGTAACGCAACTTAACTTTCGAAGCTAAAACTGAGCTCATTGCTAGTTTATTATAAATTTATTGTAGTATATTGGTGCAACTTAGTTTTTTTTTATAAGTTGGATTACTACAATTCTAAGCTAAAACAAATAGGGCATAAGTCTATTTGTTTCAGCTAGAGATTCGTAGGTTGTGTTTGGTTTAATTTTTCCAATTAGTTTCTTAGCTAGAAAGCGGGAACTAAACAAATTCAAAAACAACCGTTTTTTAGTATAATTTGAAAGTTAAGGACCCAAAAGCTTCTCAGTTTATTTTTGAACGAAAATTAATAATCATGTCATTATGACATATCAATTAATATAAAATTTAAAAAGGTAAAATTTTAGTAAAATGTATCATTCTAGTATAATTTAAGAATATATAATTTTAGTATAAACATTACAAATTTCCTTGATTACAAATATTTACATGCAAAATTGCATATTAATAATGTAGCCAAACATCATGGGCTAGTAAAATAGAAATATATAACTATTTTAACCAAACAACTTTTTGATTTTTCCACAACTCACAACCCATAACAAATTTTTTTTAGAATCTATAGCTTAACCAAATACTTCCTTGGGTTGTGTTTGGTTCATTTTTTTTCAACTAGTTTCTTAGCTAGAAAGTTAGAAACTAAACCAAGCAGGTCTAAGGGCCAACTAGCTTTTCAAATGCAAAAAAAAAATCATAGTACAAACTAAAAGTTGAGGGACCTTAATTTCACAGCTTCTCAGTTCAATTTTGAAAGAAAATTACCCACTATGTCATTACAATTTACCGGTGTAAATTTTGAAAATGTAAAATTTTAGTAAAAATGAATCGTTTTAGTGTAATTCAAAAATGTCTAATTTTAATATAAACATTACAATTTTTCCTAATTACAATGATTTACATGTAAAATAATATAACCAAACACCATGTGCTATCAAAACAAAAATCCACAACTATTCTAACCAAATAACTTTTTAGTTTTTCTACATCTCATAAATTTTTTTTCAAAATCTACAACTTAACAAAAAAAAATGTGTGGCTAGCACACGGTCCACATGCTAGGACCAGGGCCAGTCTTGAGATTTTTGAGGCCTGCAAGGCTGCAATGAACTAAACTTTAGGGCCCTTACTAATACACAATTAAAACATCTGTGTGCATATTAAATGAAAATTTTTACGGAATATTAGAAATATTGTGGACCATCCATTTGTTTTGCTCTAATAGTTAGAATTAAATATGATGACAGGAGGTAATAGGTCACCATTCATTTTCTACGTTAAATTTCTATTTTTCTACACATACTTTCTAATTTATGCGTTGATTTTCCAATTATATATCAGTCACCAAGTATTTTTAATTCTAACTAAAATCAATGGTCTAGATTAATTTTAAGTTATCTTCTATAGGGTTCTTGCACATAACTATCTAGATCCCCTGAAGTACTTATATTACTCTTAAAATATTATATAAAGTAATTGTATCAACTTACTTACCCATTTTCTCTCCTTTTATTTTCTCACTAAATCATATTTTCTTGATGACATGATTCTGTTAAAATATAAAAAATACACTGATCAAACATTCAAACGCACAAACACTATCTTATTCTAAAATCTGAAATCTTATCTAATCAAATAATCACTAACCAGTGCTAAAATAATTAAATGCTTAACTTAATCTAATCAAGCAATAAACAATTAAACATTCATACTACAACCATATTACTACACCGGTCATGAAAATAAAGCAGCAATAGAATAGAGAATAGAAAAATATATATCCTACATCTACGGGCCCACGGGGGCCCACTAGAACGTGGGCGCCCAAGATGATGGCATTGACCCTAGCTAGGACCTAAGGTAGCTTGTGAGAAGGTAAGGTTATGTTTAGTTTAGCTTTTTCAACCAACCTCCTTGCCAAGAAGCTGAATCAAACAGGTTCAAAGGCCAACTGCCTGTTTCAAAAACTACAGCTTTTTCGTAATACAAATTAAAAGTCAGGGAACTCTAACTTTCACAGTTTCTCAGTTCAACTTTGAACGAAAATTATCCACCATACTATTATAACATATCAATTCATGTAAAATTTGAAAAAGTAAATTTTAGTAAAATATGTCATTTTAGTGTAAATCAAAAACGTATAATTTTAATATAAATATTACAAAATTTCATTATTATAATAATTTAAATGCAAAATTATATGTTAATAATATAACCAAATATCATAGCTATCAAAATATAAATACAAATATCATGAGTTATCAAAATATAAATACATAGTTGTCAATCAAACAACTTCTCAACTTTTCTATAACTCATAGTAATTTTTCTACAACTCACAACAATCTTTTTTTTCAGAATTTATAGCCAAACCAAACACACCATAAGTATTTTTTAGCTTCTATATTATAATAATTTATTTTTAGATTTAGCGGCTATTGATTTTCATAGTCTAGATCTAAAATCTAGACTGTTTATTTCAACTTCAAATTCAACAACTGCAAAAAATAAACTTCAAATTCTAGAATTAGCTACAACTACTAAAAGCTGACAATACAGAGACCCTTATATACATGTGCTTCACCTTCACAAAAGCAAGTGATATAGTTTGACTGAACGACCAAGAAACCATACTCGGATGAATGTCATCGGTCATTTACAGCAAATGATGCTCTACCATCTCTTTCAAAACACATGCGGCAACACGAAACTTTTAACAGATATACAGCAAATGTACCCCAAGACGAGTGGAACAGCAGTATAAGCTGCAACTCGAGCTCAGGAAACTATTTCTTCCCGCCCAGCAAAGGTTGGCCACTGCCATTTGGACTGGGCATGCTCGTCGTTCTATTCATCTTACCTCCACCAAAACTCTTGGCATCCATCAGATCACCAAACAAATTGTCCGGCATGTAGTATGGTTTAGCTGCGGCCGCTGGAGCTTCTTTTGGCCGTGGATTCCCATTCATCCTAGCATATTGAGCCATGATCGGCGGACCATTTTGTGTTTGAGAACCAAACGAGTTGTACTGTTGCATTGGCTTGGGCGTAGGGGATGGCACATGTTGCCTTGGTGGAGCAGCATACGGCGATGAAGGAGCTGGATAGTTACTTGTTGAGGCAACAGAAGCAGCAGGAGGGTTCTGCATTTGGTATGCGGCAGGCTGAAAAGGATTAGTTGAGTTGTCACCGGCAGGCATCGCCCATGGTGGTGGTGGATAGCTAGATGTATATTGCATAGGCAGAATTGGCTGTGCTCCGGCCTCTGCGCCGCCCTGTCCAGCTTGGGCCCAAGGTGCAACATAATTGTTGAATAGGGTGTAAGCTTGATTCGTCGGATATGCCTGCTGGTTAGAAGAATAATGTGATCCATTTGATGCAGCGGGCTGATAGTCAGGTGGCAATTCTGACCCATTTGAAACGACAGGCTGCTGTGTGCCATTTTGGCTCTGTGAAGAGGATTCCGTAGATGCTTCAGGAGGATTGTACAGGGTGAGGCTTAGAAGGTCGATCATATCCTGCTCTTTTGTCCGTGTAACACTAGCAGGAGACGAGTCAACAGGCAAGAGTGCATTGCTCGCCGAAGAAGATGAGGTCTCAGAAGTTGCTGGGTCAACAGGTACAAGGGCCTGATCACCAGTACTGGATGATGCCTCGTTACTGCTTATCACAGTTTTATTTTTTCTGTAGATACAAAAATCATTGAGACTTTATTGCTGGAAAGGAACATATAGATTGCCTGTAAAAGGTCACTTGATACCTTTTTGCTAGCTGGGCGAACTCGTCATCTTCATCCTCTTCAACAGGAGCCTCACTAAGTGCAGTTGGATGTGCAGATGGCTTTGTTTTTGGATCTTCCTTGGGTATCTCGTCTCTCCTTGGTGTTTCAACTGGCAAAGGAGTGCCAGAAACAATAGCATCATGTTTTGCAAGTATGCTCTGTAAACGATCATTGATTTCTAGGCCTTGCTTCAGTAGTTCCTCGTTCCTATACACCAGGAATCACAAAAACTCACACATTCCATTCTGTGATCTGGACTATACCAAAAATCTGATGGAATAAATACGGAAAATGTGTGAAATCCTTATGCATGTGCTAGAATAAACAGCAAACTTCGAAGTCACTTCAGGGAAACACCAAGGTGAGTTAATAAATAGGAAATATATCGTGAGAGACTGACTGACGACTTTTTACATCTTTTTTCCATGATTCATAAGCAGGACAGAACATAAACTAGAACCAATGAGCTTACCCTGTGGAACTGACAAACCGCATGAGCTTTTGTTGATTTGATTGGCATTGTCTAACAAGCTCTGTAATAATTTCATCTTCAACAGCCTGGGGTCACCAAAATATGAATAGATCATTTACATGAACTTCAACAAAATTACTTGCGTAATTGTGTTCAGAATTTCATCCTACCATGCAATCAGCAGGATTCAAAGCGTTCACCATATCACACAGTAGTTCAGTTGCATCTCTAATATTATTCAAGTCCCCTAAACTGAAGAAAAAATATATAGAAGGTTACAACTATAAAGTGAGGTGACAAAAAAAAGGACAGTTGGAATGAGAAAAGTTAATAGATAGGAATACAACCTCAGAGTTTCAACATCAGATGTCATTCTCTCATTTAGACTTCCAGCAGGATATGTAGGTGAACCATAGGATTGAGTATGGTGTGTTGCAGGGGGAGTAAACATCGGAGGAGCATTTACAGGACGCCGCGGAAACATTACTCCTGACCGCTATAACAGATTTTGAAATCAGCTATTATGGTACAATTACAGTAGCTCTATTCCCTAAATAATAATGAGCAGATTAAAAACAGCAGCATACCTTAAGTTCAATATATGCCCAGTAATATTGTGGATATTTGCTTCCAGGTCCACCAAATGCTTCTTGCCATGAATCGAGAAGTGTCAATATTTTATCCCGCACTTGCAATACATGCTGCATGGGCATTTAGAAAATAAATATTCTAAGAAAACATCATCATTTTCCTGTGAATAAAAAGATGATACATGAATGAATCATAAATCAAAACTGTCATTGGAACAACAAAATGCAAGTGCCAATGATATGATCCATACGAATGAATTACAAATATGAGCTTTTCACATGGTAACAGTTACGATACAGGAAAACTGCTACAAAGAAGAATGATGGTTTGGCTCAAACACCAATTTGGACAAGTGAAACTGTTAGTTATAACTAACAGGAAATGCCCATACTACACTCAATATGAATTACAATTTTGGAATTGTAGAGTTTGAGCAACAGAAATTTGCATCCAATAGTACAAGGCATATCTTGCTAGAGAAGTAATGACACTCGAGTTTTAAATGTCTCTTTGAAAACAGCCTGGGATAATTTTCACTTTTAGGTTTCTATAGAACATGGACAGTAAAGGTCTTTTGTCTAAAAATGCCCTACATGTATAATTATCTTTACTTCAATCTTTATGGATACTCAATTAAAATGGAGAAGCTATTGTTACCAAAAGTTCTTGACACAGAAAGACCTTAGTGCAGATATACTTGTCACCCACTGTCTGGGTGAGGTGACTTCTTTTAGTTTGTTTACTTAGTTCCATAGTTGTTACGGCGACGCGGCGATGCGCGGCGACCTAGCACCTTCACAACTTTACAGCGCTTATGGCGCGCGGCGTGGCGTCGCCATAGACACATCGACGTGGCGACCAATATAGAAAAATAGCTTATAGAATTTAAGGATTTTAAAAAATATATAAATATATAAGTACTAAATTGCAAATAAGAATAGTAATATAGTATTATAAAAATAGAAATTTCATACCAAGTTGCAATAATGTTAATTTATATATCTTATAAAATAAAAATATATAATTAAAATTGCAATAAAATATATAAAATTATGTCTAATATTATATTTAAATGTTCATTTAATAATCTGTTTTATAAATTTGATCCAATAGCCCATTTAAAGGCCAGAACATTTAAAGTCCATTTCCTAACCCTAATTTTCTCAACCCCTCCCTTTCTCTCTCTCACCTCCCATTCCCTCCGGCCGCCACCACACAATCCCCTCCGCCCCTCTCTCTCTCTCACTTCCCTCTCAGCCGCCGGCCGTCGCACTCTCCCTCCTCTCTCTCTCTCTCACCTCCCTCTCAGCCGTCGGCCGCCGCACTCCTCTCCGTCATCTTCCGCACCGGCGCTCTTGGTCGTGTCGTGCGCTGCTTGTCGCGGCTGGCCGCGCCACGCATGGCCCGTCCGCGCCGCTCGTCGCGCTTGGCCGTGCCACGCCTGGCCTGGCCGCGCCACATCCAGCCTTGTTGCGCCTCGCTGTGCTGCTCGCTTTCTCCTCTCTCTCTCCCTTCTGTATGTTGGGCGCCACGGCCGTGGCGGGCGCCACGCGACGCCATAGCGACGCCATGCTCCTGTGGCGCTCGCCATAGGCCTTCGGGCGATATGGCGTGGCGTGGCGAATTGCAATTTTCCGCCACGGCGACATGGCGACGATATGGCGACGCCATAACAACTATGCTTAGTTCAAATTCTTAAGGATTTGGATCCAAACCCCACTATCCAAACAGACCTTACTCCTTAGTGTTAAAAAAGAGGAATTACTCCTTTTACACAACATAAGATTTGTAGTGAGAGTAGTGGGAATAACCAAAGGAGCAAGAATGTGAGATACCTTCTTCTGGACAATTTTAACCATTTCTTGCAAAATATTTTGTTCAACAACTTCAAAATGGACATATTGACCACAGTTCTTCATCATTGTCTCCAACAGCTGAAAATATTTTGCAATCAACGTTAACAAGAAACATCATAACCACCAAGTAATCTTAATGGAAGAATAATTTGATATGTTGGCATGTCATGACGATAGTTCGATCGTGAGTCAGTGGAAGATAAGTAAAACAGTATCTGTTTAACTGCAATATTGCAGTCATTTCAACAAAGTAATGTTTGCCGATTTCCATAAAAAAAAGTAGGGTTCTCGCATATAAATATTACATAAGAAACATATATCATAATGAATATTGTACCACGCACCGTCAAAGTGAAAATTTGAACTTTTGGATCCTTATTCTGCAACCGTTTCTTCACTGCTTTTACCACATCCTTTGTTTGCCTGATTCAGATTGGCAAATATTTTAGTAATCAGATATAACTTGATCTGGAGAACCTTCCAAATTCCATGTACAAGTGTTTTTAAGGGGAGAAAATGCAGCTTAACAATTCAAATTTTGAAGTTTGCTAATATGAAAAAGAAAAAGAAAACATATGCTGTGTTCAATGCTGCAATAGTATGGAATGTATCTGTACTCCTGTAAATTAACATCCAAATTCAGCATAGTTAAACAAAACCTGACAGAGAACGTCAAATGCATTTTTTACCATGAATGGCAACTTAAATTAAGCACTAGTAAACGACCGTCTCACCACATCTTTCAAATAACAAGAAAGCGCTTAAATTAACCACCACTAAGGCTAGCTCACCTCATATTGGGGCCCTATGTAGCTAAGGCCCTTTGAAAAATATATTATAATGACCCTCTGCAAATTATGTCATAATCAATGGACATCAGTATCACAGAGGACGCTCAAGACAACTATATCTGATCTCAAACTATGATTCCTCCACTCACCCTAAGCTCAAATTTATGCTAAAACATGCCTCCCTGAGTTAGAGTTAACCTGCAAGGTCGTGTGCTTAGCGCTTACATCCCTTCTAGTTCTCATCACAATTAACAACTACCGTAAAAACAATCCATGATTACAGACTGGGGTCTAAATTCCCCCAAAATCATCTCAATTCCACTTCAATTAGACAGCAATGCCGCGGAATCAATCCAAATTTAGACCAGAACCTGACGAACTAATCGGGTCAACGCCCCCCCCCCCCCCCCCCCCACTAACCCACCCACCCACCCACCCCACACACGCGCGCGGTCTCGACAAGCGAGAGCTGGAAGGGGGCAACACGTAACATCACGGGGAGAGGAGAGGAGGTGGAGGTGGAGGGGGAGGGGGGAGGAGGCGATCGGTTACCAGCGGTCGGCGTTGAGGGTGTCGCATATCTCGAGGTTGACGGCCCAGTCGGGGCCCTGCAGCAGGTGGCTCGTCGCCTTGAAAACCCGCGACGACGCCGGCAGCCGCGCCGGCGGCGGGCCCGTCGCCACAGGGTACATCGCGGCCGCCGAAACCACGCGAGCGATGTGGCGAGACACCCGCTGATTCCTCCGCGGTTGGGGTCGGGCGTCGCGCGCGATGCAGGCCTCCAAAAAAAATTTCTTCGACTTTTCGCTTCCTTCGACAGTTCGGCGAGCCGGCGGAGAAGAGAAGAGGAGGCCAGAGGGCACAAAGGCGGGCTGTCTCGGTCCCGCGTGCGTTTATCTAGGGAATGCAAGTGGATGACGGGTGGGGCCCGGTCCCACCTGGCAGGGACAGTTGTGTACGGTGGTCGGGCGGAACCGGGTGACGAGCTTGGGGGGCGGGTTGCCGGTTTGGGTTTAAGCGGTTTTGGTCCAGGGGTTTATCCTATCCATTGACGGCTGCTAGTGCTTGCGTGTCAATCTCTTTGTTACGATTTGACATCAACGGAAAATAAAACTTTTCTATAAAATCATGAGACCATATTTTTAAAAAAAAATTAGTTGTTTGTTAACCTTCGCATTAAAAGGTGATTTAAAAACCTATATATGGCATATTGAAAAGGAAATGGTTTTAAAGTTTTATATTAAATAGCCATCCCTATTTCAAATGTATGGTTCGCTTCTAATTTTATGAGAGGGCAAAGGTTACGAAACAAATTTCTTTTGTGGAATAATCTTTTGGTGTGATGATAAAGTTAGTGTTTTTTTGTCAAATTCGACTCCTATTTTACGAGAGGACACGTGTTTGTATGATTTTTTTAATAAAAAAAATCAAATTTGTATGTGTGTTTTAAAAAATTACAGAATTAGCATTCAGTCGGTACTTAAAATGCCGACTGAACGCCTTAAGTGGTGCCGACTGGAGCTGACGTGACAGAATCTGATAGGGCCGTAGCATCCAGTCGACACTTCAAATGCCGACTGAATATTACTTTTGCAATTTTTTGAAACGAGCATACAAATTTGATTTTTTAAAAAAATATTATTTAAAAAATATCATGTTCGTACCATGGGGTTACACGTAATAAAAAGGTGATCTTTTCACTCTATGGTTTATTTTCATAGCTTGTAGTATTATTTTAATATATATATATATATTTTAAAAAAAGTATCATAAAAACTGTGACAAATACCGTTGCCACGTAGCTACGTAAGCCTCACCTGCAATTAATGTTTGGATTGCCGGCGGTGTTGTTCTCGCAATTTTAATTCCTGCCGCTGATCAACGAAGCTTTTTCTAACTCCTGTCACGATTAAGTTAAATTTACATATGCAATTATGCATGGAACCACTCGCAGCACAGGTCAGCTAAATGGCTAAATGTTTTGACCTTTTTTCGTCTCGACTACATTATCTTGCTTGTAATCGGTATGTAGTTAGGACAACTAATCTTGCTTAGCCTCCTCTTAAGCTTTACTCTAAAAAATGGCGCCAAGCATCCGCCGCCACGCTTTATCCTTTTTAAACTCGCTATTAATTAAGTAATACTCCTACTCCACGAACCGAATAATTGACTAATCAAATTAAGCCGCGGCGACATGCGGCATCATGATGCGTGTACCGTTGCTTGCCCGGGAGGACGACGTGGAGAAGACGAAAACGTTGACTTGAATCAATCAAACTCGCGAGTATCGATTGCTCTCGAAATCTCGACGCACGCTTCCTCGGTGTGCAGTGATCGATCGATCCGATCGAAGATATGCTTGTATCATGTATGTATGTATTGCACACGTGTGACATCTCGTGCCGGCAAAGCTAAACGAGACATGACGACGTCTATCCGTTAAGTTGCTCAGGTGCTTCTTCTAGTCAAACGCTTCGATTCCAGGAAACAGCAACTCGCTGAGACTTTCTCCTCTCTTTTTATTTACTTGTTTTCGAACACGAGGCTTTTAGGATTGCACTTCGTCATCATTTATCACGGCCCGGCCCGACCCGGCCCGACCCGGCACGACCCGGCCCGATCCAGCCTGGCCCAGAGCAGCCCAGCCTCATTGACGTATGCATGACATGCCGGCTCATTGGCAAACCATATATCAACTGTTGATTTAATTCTAATCCTAATTATTTAAGCTATACAAAGTGACCTGTATATATATAATAACCACGTGTAACTTTGCATGCATGCACTGCTTATTAGTCGTGGTGAAAAACAAAGCCACGTACACAGTACGATGGCGCGACTGTACAGCCGTACATGCATGGTATTTTTGTATGGTCCGGCCGGGCTCACGCGCGTATGTACGTGCCAGAGCGTACGTACGCGTGTGTAGTACGTACGTGTAACGCGTGTGGTACGGTAGCAAATGAAGGCTACATGCGACCAGCTAGCTAGCACGCATGTGTTCATGTCTACCATCGGCCGGCACGCAGCACACGGGCTCCGTCGTCTATCGATCCATCCGGCGTAAGTTTATTATCTAAATCTTATTACGAAACTCTAAAAAATTTCTAATATCATATTTCTATTTTTGTTATTCTTGTATAAGTGGAATATATTTATTGAATATATCTTGTTTTCTTTTATTTATGTATTTTATACTACCGATAAATAAGAATAAAGTGGATAGGATATGTACGAGAGTTGCTCTTTATAAGTAGCGAGGATTAACATCTTATTTCTAAAATTTAGGGAAAACAGTTATTTAAAATTCCTTTTGGAGATGATTACCCTTTAAAAGTCTCAAATAGAATAATTCAAATACCAAACAAAATCAACATTAAGATTTATATCCTCTTACCACGCATATTTCCGCTATCAATAAAATTAAAGGAAACATAAAAGTACGTACCCTAAATCACGGATTATCAACCACGAATTATTTATGCTCAGCTTGTTAAAATATCATTTATCAAAAAATAATCAGTTAGATTTTTAATCCATTTGTCGTTGGCTTAATATATATATATATATATATGTAATTATATATCTGTCCCAAAATATAATACAACTTTCAAATTTCTACCTCTCCACCTACTCCATCATATCAACCAATCACAACTATATCTCAATTAATTTCGCATACTTTTTCTACCAATTATAATCATCTATCATTTAATTATAAAGCATGTACCACTATACGTACTACACCATGCATGCTGATTGGATGAGGTGAAATGATAATCCAACGGCTAGAGCCAATACATGGATTAATTAAACATCATATATTATAAAAGCTAATAAATAGTTTGAAAAAGTTATCTAAGTAATGCTGATGAAAAATCTCGATTGGATTATTATTTGGAATAATCAGAAAAGAAGGGGGCACGTGTTTTAACCATATATATACACACTTTGTGATGATTTGTGTGTAGTTGGCTGGCTTGTTGGGCGCATGCAAATTATATATGAACCGAATTAAATTCGGTCTCACGTTAATTGAATTGTTTATTTAAAATACACTCGAAAAGCTCTTGAAAGCTCGGTAAAACAGTAGATTCTGGTATAGTAAATGGAGGTTGATAGCAGTAAAGTGTAGCTCTTCCTCTCAAAAAAAGAAGAAAAAATGTTACTCCGTTAAAGGTGCATGTGTGTAATGCCTTAATTAATCATGTGGCATATAATATTCTAGTAGGGGGGCTTTTACGGTGCCACATGTACCTTCTATTCTATAAAGCCAAGAGGTAAAATCATTATGGACCATTGGATTAAGCATAATTAAATTAATTAAAAAATTAAAATTTCTCTATTACCCCCTTCTCTCCGGTCTTACCTCTTCTCCCTCTAGACGAAGAGCTCTGTCCCAAGTCGTACATCTACTATCATCGTCGGCGTCGCCCATCGCTGTCGTCGCCGCCACCGTGGTCGTCGCCCCGCCTCTCTTCGCCATGACCGGCTCGACGTGGCCACGGCTCCCTAGTCACTGCCGCCTCGCGCCCTACCGTTGCGCCGCTGCTTGTCTGTCCCCGCCCCCGCGCCCCGCAACCCACAACCTCATCCGCATACGCCTCCGCAACGCCCCGGTGCCTCGTCCACCTCCATCGTCGCGACGCCCCGCCGCCTCGATCGTCCACCTCCGCCGCCGCGATGCTCCGCCCTCGTGCCCTGCCACCTGTCGCGTCCGCTACCGTTGCCTGTCCGCCTCCGCCGATGCGACGCCACGCCACACTGCCGCGCCGCCCCCGCCGCTTCCCGTCCATACTCACGACTGCCTTCTATTGCCGTCGGTGAGAGGAAAGTAAAGGGAGAGGAAGAACCACCGGCGAGAGGAAGAGAGATAAGGGAAAGAAAAAAAGAAGTAATAGAAATTTGTTGTTTAAATATGGATCATTGGATCTCTTAAAATAAATGGTTCACAATTGTTAGAGGCACCATAAAATTTTCCCACTAGTATACAAAATCATCAATCTTTGGGAATATGTATATAGTAGGTAAAGGGGGAAATGAAGAAGACAATATTTGCTAGCTCATGAAGCCAGTATGACCAACGTACCTACTGTGATAGCTTGCATGCATGCCACTCTTGTTCCAAAAAACAATCGAAGTGGAAATTCCTGCAACTTGCTGACAAAGTAACAATTTGCAGTAGCGAGAGCGAGCTAGCAGTAAGCAGTCTCTGCACGCAGGCGAGGCGTGCCCGGTGGAGAAGAAGGGCACATGCATGCACACGATTGCATGCAGCTCAGCCGGAGCAAGACTGCGCCGGCCCCGCCAGCCGGCGGTGGACATGCCCGCGGCCGCGCGTGAGTCCGCCGGCGAGCAAGCTGAGCGAGCTGCTCGAAGCTGGAATTAATGCACGTGCCCTGCTTCTCCACCTCGCGCGCCTCGCCATATCCCTCGCTCAACCGTGGCCGAGCAGCTGCCACATGCATGAATGGCCGATCGACGGCGCGCGCCGGCGGCCGTGTCGCGACTTTATACCTCACCTAGCTAGCTACTCTCTTCTCCCCTCCTACCTGTAATCACACAAGGCTTTGAAGACTAATTAAGAGGGGCTAGCTAGCTAGCTGCTTCGCTATAGGTTGTATGTACTACGCGCGGCTAGCTACCGGCCGGCGTGCTAATAGCTACACAGAAATTATGGCTGTCTCGTTTCATCAGTGCAAGCTCTTCCCGGGATTAAGCAATCAATCTTAGCTAAGAAAGGGAAGAAGAAGAGTGGGAGGCCAGTGGCCACCAACAACCCGGGTTAGTAGCTAGGGTCCAGGACAGCAAATAGCAATGGCTGAATTCTCTTGGGCACTAGCAGAAATTGACAGCTGAGTGACAGGGGAAAAATTCTTCTGTGGTGAACACTCCAAAGTCCTTATGGAAAGCATCTATATAAATTAGTATCAAGCTCAGTAATTTAATAGAGTTTACCCTCTTAGCTCTCTCTTTCACATTGCCTCCATCGTTCCGTACGTACTGCCGCCTACGCTGTCCACTACATGCGTGTCCTTGGCCGTGCCGTGCCGTGCCCTTCACCAGCCACACATGCCCTCTATTATATTACGCTATCTACGTACTCTACTGTCGAATTACCAAAGTTTTATATAGCATTAATTTAGGAGGTCCATACGTACTGTGAGGAGTAGAATACACAATGAAATTCTTTCTCGAACAAGTCGATCGATCACAATTCTGAATGGTCCATGTACCTTACATGCAGCTATACCACTGTGTAAGTGAATGAGTGAATCTGTGACCTCAGACAGCGCTGCGCATTGCATCATGCCATGCATCATGGTGTAGTACGTGGTAGGTACGATGTGTCGTATCTCGTATGGCCCTTGCGCGGAACGGAAGGAAGTAAGCAAGAATTGCCTTCAGTTTTGGCTCCGCGAGAAAGCGGAAACGCAAAGGCTAACGAAAGCTAGCTCGATCGCGAGCCCCCAAGATGCATATGGCCTCTCTTTGACATCATAGAGTAGTCTCTCTTCTTTCGATCGGAATCCGTGTTTGGTGCATGCACGATCGATCAAACGATCGAACTGCTGCTTCCTTAGAAATTTACGTCCCCTTTGTAAAGCGATCGAGTAGTGCGACGACAGCATGCATGCATTCACAACTCGTGGCTGTGAAGCTCCTGTGTAAGTCCTACTTTTTTTTAATGTTGCAACTCCGTTTCAGAATAATATCTGCATGTAAGAATGGCCGAATGGGCCGGTGCTCCTTGGTTCTATTGATTTTTAAATTCATCAAATTGCTACGATTTTTTTTTAAAACGAGACTTATAGAACCCAAGACTAGCTCTTTAATTTTTATCAAGTTGATACAATTTTAAATGATCAGCCCATCGTGTGATATAATTCATGCATGATGGAGCTCTCATCTTACTGTGCCATACATCACATACAAGTTACTTACACGAGCTTCTTAATTAGTTCCCTACCGGTAAGGCTCTACGGCCGGCGCAACAAATTAATGTTAACTAATTGCGCGCGCGCGTACGTACGTGCAGCGTGCTGCATGCAGATCCGGCCGTACGTAACAGCGCGCGCAATTGAATGCTCGGCATGCAGCAGCAGGGCTCGCCGGCTCGGTGCCTCTCGGTCGATAGGTCTGTACGTACGTACGATGCGAGGCCGACCTACACGAGCAAATTGACCGTACGTGTGTAACCTACAATGCAAGCTAAGTTGGTTATTCGCCGAACGACCGACAGATGATCGGTGACCCGTTCATGCTACTAGCTCATGCATGGATCGACAGATTGATGGGGTTGTACGTGCATCCTGTTTACTTAGAAACAAAGGGATAGGATACGCACGCAGCTGGGGGCCGGGCGCTGTGAATTTGCAGATGCCCGCCACAGATAAGATTGGCTTGGTTGAACTCTACGCACGCTTTGTATGTTAGTAAGTTGCAGCCAAGTTAGTTTAAATTTTCAACACTGTAAAGGTTCAGCTGAACACGTTCAGCACGGTGAGCTGTGACTGAGCCTGTGATCAGTGGTCGTCTTTACTGCAGCTGTAGGCTGTAGCTGTCACACCGCAAATCGACTGCACCCCATTATCCCTCGCATAAACCAAAAACCGTGGACTGAGGCCACGAATTACTGAGATGGCGACTTTTGAGAGCAGCTTGACGCACACCGCTAGTGGCAGTACTCGACCACTCCCTGCCGGCCACGGCCAGTAGCTTTATGCTCGCAGCTAGCTAGTATAGCTCATAGACTTGCACCCAACGTCAAGCCGCCGGGTGTTTCATCTATCGATCGATCGTGTCATGTCATGTTTCTCCCTGCACGGAAGATACGACGATCGATGTCTTGTCAGATATCATTCGGAGATCGAATTAGCAGACTTCAATTCTCAGTGAGGCTTACAGTTACAGGTTAATCGCTGTCGACGTTTCCTTTGGACGCAGGTAAGCAAAATCCTCCAGCAAAAAGTACCATGAAGAAGACTAGAAGAGCCCTCTTTTTACAAAAAAAAAATTACCGGATGATAATCATCGAGGTGACTCTGCACTGATCGCTCGGTAATCTACACACTACACTGCATCCAGTGTTTCTTCTTGTGAGTCCATGATAATCTCGTGTGATTCCGGCAACCTTGTATCGTGGCCGGCCGTGGCTAACGTGAGGGCCAGGCTATCTCGGCCGGAGCGGGATCGCCACGACGCCGACGAGAACGTGCCGGCCATCTTAGTTGGGCCGTAATGTAATCGTAGCCGACACGCGGACGTACGATACGACCCACGTTTGTTGGGCTTGGGCTAGAACGGGATGGCGACGCGCCTGGCCCATAGATCGCCATCTGGGTGCGCGTCAGCGGCGGTGAGGCCGCCGGCCGCCTTCTCTTTTCTTTTCTCTCGGCGGAGACGGCCGGCGGAAGGGAGAGATCTACTATTTTAGCATTCTAAAATAAGTGAATTTATGTTTTTGACATTTAGATTCATTTTTATTGATTCAGACGGTGCTACATGTCAGCTTTAAGAAGTGCTATTAGAATAAAGTGCACATCTTTAGAGTGCCAAAATAGTAAATTTTATGACGAAAGGAGATTTACTATTTTATCACTCTAAAGAAGTGGTTTCGTGTTTTTGGCATTTGGACCCACTTTTATTGACTCAGACGGTGCTACCTGTCAGCCTTAAGAAGTGCTATTATAACAAAATGCACATCTTTAGAGTGCCAAAATAGTAAATCTTACGGCGGAAGGAGATTTACTATTTTATCACTCTAAAGAAGTGGCTTTATGTTTTTAGCATTTGGACCCATTTTTATTGACTCAGACGGTCCTACATGTCAGCCTCAAGAAGTGCTATTATAACAAAGTGCACATCTTTAGAGTGCCAAAATAATAAATCTTACAGCGGAAGGCTATTTTATCACTTAAGAAGTGACTTCATGTTTTTGGTATTTGAACCCATTTTTATTGACTCAGACGATCCTACATATCCGTCTCAAAGAGTATTATTATAACAAAGTGCAAGTCTTTAAATGCCAAAAAAGTGAATCTTACCGGGGGAGCTTCGTCCGTCTATGTGCACCACCATGACGCCGTCCTTCTTTACAGGCAAAGCACAGCTCCGTCGTGCTCTGACGCAGCGTAAAGCGCTCACAATCACAAAGACACAAAGACTCTAGCTTTGGCTTTCTTCTCAAGTAGCATATAGGCAACGACTAACTACGGCAACTTAATTCCCGCGGCGGATAGGGGAAACCGCCGCGCCGTCGCCGTCGCCGTCGCCGTTGGGCCGCGACCCACGAGGGAGGCCGTAGTAACGGGGCGTTGGAAGAATCCGAGTATCCGACTTTGCGAGCATCCACGTTGACCTCGCCTCCCTCCCCATCTCCGTCCGCAGCCGGCAATACCCAACAGAGGAAAAAACCTTTGCTTTGCTTCCACCCTGCCTGACTGTCTCTGCCCTCCCAAATCCAATCTCCCCTCTCGCCGGACGAATCAACCAACGGCGACGGGGAGCAACCGCGGGAAGGCCCCTACTTCCCCGCCGCCGCAGCTGCTTTTCCGGCCATCTCCAACCTCCTCGCCAGCCGCAGCCGCCCGTGGTCGGCTCAACCGTGTCCACCAAGCCCCCTGCCTGCTCCCTGCCCCCTTCTCTTCCTCAAGCAGCCAGAGCAGGAAACAGAGAGCTCTGCTACCCCCGTTCATCTTCCCCGAGTCCAGCGGTTGCCTCTTTTTACCCCTACGTATTCTTCCTCGCTGCACCTCGGTGAGAACACCATCCCATCCCTTTCCTGTTTTACTGTTTCCCTATAATCCTATTCGATCTGTGTATGCTTTTGTCGATGGTTAGTTTCGATCTATATCAATGCTACGTGGTTGGCAAAAATTGAACCTTTTAGTGTTGGAACACGCGGTGCTCCCTGCGTTCCACGGCATTTCGCAACTAGATAAACATGTGTGCGTGTCTTCAGTTAATCAGTTTTATCTCCTTTATTTGCTATATAAGCATAGCTAGTAATCTCAAGAGTGTTTAGTTAAGAGGTATGTGCAGAAAAGTTATTAAAAACCATTTCGGCTGGAGTATCTGAATTCTGAATGATTGAAATGGGATAAGATGGCATATCATGAAAGTAATGATTAGACATTTGCTTGGACAATTAATTGGGCACTTGATTCCAATATTTCACCAAAATTAATATCAGTACTGTTTTTTTCAGTATGTATGAGTCATCATTGCTTGCTTTATGCAGGTTTATGCAGATCATATAATAATATGTATGTTTATTCTTGCAAACATATGATAGGGCAATCCTTTTTGTGGACCATTTCATTTCAAGTGTGGAAGTAGGTTGGAAAGAGGTCTAGACTGAGAATCCAGTTCAACAAAATGGTCTCCAATGGTAATGAAAATATCAAAGCTGATCCTCAACTCGTAGAATCAAGAACATTGGACAAGGATCCTGGAGCCACAGGTGCCAATACTCTCTCCACTCAGGGTGTCTCGCGACAAGGAAAGAGCTGGACTGAGTTTCTGAATTCCTGTAGACATTTTTCTATTGGTGCCAGGGTTAGGAAGTTGGGTCCTTCACCTTCATTTAAGTTTCGACAGCTGGCTCTCGAGCGAGATGAGTTCTCACGTTCTATCCACTCTGACAACCGTGATAATAATGATCGCTTCCAGTTTATCAGGAAAATTAATTGGGGTCATTTGTGGGCAATGTGCAAGGATTGGATTAAAGAGCCTTTTAACATGGCCCTTTTTGTTTGGATTGTTTGTGTGGCTGTATCTGGTGCAATACTCTTCCTTGTCATGACTGGAATGCTGAATCATGCTTTGCCTAGAAAATCACAGAGAGACACCTGGTTTGAAGTAAACAACCAGATTTTGAATGCATTATTCACACTCATGTGCCTTTATCAACACCCAAATCGGATATATAGCTTTGTGCTTTTGTGTCGGTGGGAGCAAAAGGACATCTTAATGCTTAGGAAACAGTATTGCAAAAATGGAACATACAAGCCCAACGAGTGGATGCACATGATGGTGGTTGTAATCCTTCTTAATTTGAATTGCTTTGCTCAGTATGCTTTATGTGGTCTCAACCTCGGATACCGCAGATCTGAACGGCCTCCTATCGGTGTTGGACTGACCATTTCTGTTGCAATTGGGGCTGCAGCATTTGCTGGACTGTATAATATTATCAGTCCTCTTGGGAAGGATTATGACACAGAACCGATTGAAGTTGATCAAGAAGCACAGGCCTTAACTGAGGGCACCAGACCAGCAACTTCAAGAGCATCGCTTGAAAAGAGATACTCTTTCATTCAAAGTGAAGATCGTCCTTTCGTGGAGACTAGGCCTGAGTGGGTTGGTGGATTGATGGATTTCTGGGACAATATATCTCTGGCTTACTTATCAATTTTCTGCAGTTGCTGTGTTTTTGGGTGGAATATGCAGAGGCTTGGATTTGGTAACATGTATGTCCACATTGCAACATTTCTACTCTTTTGTCTCGCTCCGTTTTTTATCTTCAATCTGGCAGCTGTCAATATTAACAACGAAAACCTTCGAGAAGCATTGGGGCTCACTGGTCTCGCACTTTGCTTTTTTGGCTTACTGTATGGTGGCTTTTGGAGAATACAGATGAGGAAGAGATTTAACCTCCCCGCGAACAACTTCTGCTGCCGCAATCCAGAAGCCACTGATTGCTTCCAGTGGTTGTGCTGCTGTTCATGTTCCCTTGCTCAGGAGGTGAGAACCGCCGATTATTATGATATTGCAGAGGGGTCATCCAACGCACAAATAACTGAGGAAAGCCAGCGAATAATGTCCGCATTACCGCGCGAAGATGGTTTGCCTCTTTTTAGGTCAAATCCAGGTTCACCATATCGGAGCAGCACTGCTAGTCCATCAATCTTCATTAGGGAGAGTCCATCAGCTCCATGGAGGTCACCTGGGCCTAGCCCTCTTGGGGGTTCACCGGAAATGGGCGACAAGGTGATGAAGGCACCTACTCCATCTGTTTTTGGCAGAGATGGTGAGCATGATTCATAGCATAGGAGCAAAACAATGAAGCGCCATTTATCACAAGTTTACTCAGTCCACAGACGAATTTGTATATTTGATGTAAAGGAGATTACCATATACTGTGCACATATTTTTCATCAGAGCAGCTACAATTCTGTTCTGTTTTATTCTGTCCTGTCCTGTTTTGTTAGATTTCTTTTGAGGTGAATTGAATGGTTTGGGAGAGTTGTCTTTTACTGCCCAGTTTTTGGTTGAAGAATTCATGGCTACTTTTAGTATGCTCACTTGTCATCTATATAGATCATTCATCTCTCCTCTCCAGTCTCCCCTGAATCACAGAATTGTGATGTGATGGCCACTTCATTTCATGATTCAATCAACATTTTTGGGCACTGATCACATGTCATTCTGTTCCATCATCTGATGTGATACGTTGATAAAACTGACCCATCGCTGTAACCTGCCAGGTCAATGAAAGGCGCAGTTTTTTTTTTTGTTTCCAACATGCATAATTGCTAACAAAGTAGCACTTGCAGAAGAAGACTCCAGGAGGATCAGCTTATGACTGGTTCTTGGTTCAACCATTTTGAGATGAAAACGTTTGCCATTCTTTCTTGCCTCCGATATATTTGTGGATCAATAGAAATGAAATGCAGCTTTCACTTGTCTGTTTCTCATTCGGAGACAATTTCTCGTCTGCGCTTCACTAAGTTGTTATCTACTTCTATGATGATTGCACGCCGTTGGCAGTAGTTCTGTCAGACTTACTGCAGATTTATTAGGCATTCAAAATAGAAATTATTTTTTATATATTATATATATATATATATATATATCACTAGCTGTCTCACTGATATATGGATCTCGGGGATCTCGGGATCACATGTTAGTGAGATAACTAGTGACAAATATAGAACAGATGAATTTTTTGACAAATATAAAACTTTCTCTTCAAAATATGTTTCCCCTCTGACTGAAATACAGTCCGAGCAGACATCTGAACTGCAAGCTTCAACTGTAGAACCGGTAACGCTGATTCCAACATCATTACCAAATTGTTAATATACAGATAAACAACTTAGGCAACTAAATGATAGATAACCATCTAACATTTACACAATTACACCCAACCCAATAAAAGCTTCACCTCTGAGTCATTTGGCTGGGTGCAAAAAGAGCTTCTCAACTGGTTCCATAGAAACGAGAATGAATCTGTTTCTATCTGAGCCGGCTCACTAGGTGTCATTAAGTAACTAATGATATTGTTAGTATATTATTAACACATATTAAATTATAATAATGTATTTTAAATAATAGTAAGTACCGTAAAATATATTAATAATTATAACAAAATAGTTGCACATAATAAATATTAATTTTTTATTTTTTATCTCACGTAATGTATCCACATATGAGTAGTCAAATATCATCTCAACTTGATCAAGTTAAATAGATACAAACAACTAAAGAAACATATATTGTATGTCTAAGTTAGACTTAGACAAGTCATGCCAAAATAATATGGCAAACACGCCCCCATAGTAACTTACAACATTATTGTTTAAATTCTGGAGAAATTACAATGATACATTAGAAATCTTCCTAAGATTATTTTAGTCCGTAATAAGGCCCGTTTGGATTGGGTTGTTTATCTTTAAGAATTAAAGTTTAGTCTCATTTAATCCTTAAAATCTCAAACAACATTGCTTATGAAAACTAAACTTTAAAGACTAAAAATATCATGCACACTATCCTCATTTATGAATCTCTCATTAAATTATATCCAAAGCTCGTTCGACCCAGCCCTGCTCGGACGGAGGCTTCCCCATGTCCGGGTGGCGGGTTCCACGCGTACTGTTACAGTCTTACACGAGCCACCACCAGCAGCAGCCGTCGAACGACGCGATGTACTACGCCTCGAGGGCTAAGGACGAGCCAAGAGACGACATGTTCTTCGAGCAGTCGCTGCTGTTCTGAGGCGAATCACACATTCACACCGTGAAACTAATCGATACGCATTGCAAAAAATGGCCTTGCTGGACAGTGTATATGTGTAGAGAGTTAACAGCAACTTAGCATAGCTCCAGACAGGTTTGTTCATTTGTTTCCGAGGCAGCGGGATGGCCTTCGTTTTGACACATTGCACCAGGGACTTTAAGAAAATAAGATATTCAATTAGGCCAATTTTATCAGCTTGGCTGCTTTGTTTTTTCAAATGAAAATTTTATGTTATTGTAATCAATTGTAAACAGAAATACATTCCATTAATATGTTTATCAAGTGAGAGCAAACCTGACGCATGAACCGAGCACAGTTGGACTGAAGAACTTACCAGAACCCACCAAAGCTGGCTACCAACATAGAAAAATAGAAAAAATAATTAGTTGTGAAAAGATTATTATACTAGAAATGAACTTGCTTACCTACCGTCTTTATCAGGAAGATGACAGACAATTTGCTGACACTGACACATCTGGCTTCATGGCAGGTAGAAAGATTTTATTGCAACAGGCAGACCTGCCAATCTATCTACAGTAATTGAGCCTAAATTACATCCTGTTTTGAGTAACAAGTGACAGCGGTTGCTGCTGCAAATACTTAGCAGACTGCAAGTGTTCCCCCTTACAATTTACTATGATGTACTTCAAGCAAATCACAAGCAGTAAATGTATGTACTCTGATGGGGGTTAACAGATAACAAGTGACGTAACTCTTGAGGAATTGAGATGCGAACTACGTGATTATGTACTTTGAAGGCATTGTGAAGTAACAAAATCACTGGTTCCGATCACTAGATTGGTTGCTGTTGTCATCCAAGTTTTCTACTTCTGTTCTACTGTCCTCTAATTGTGAGGTTTCAGTGGGTGGTGTGGTAGCCTCAGCAGAAGGAAGCTGTTCCTTAGTCTTCTGTAGTCCAGTATATCGCGCAAGATCAATCCATTGCTGCATCAAACAGAGTAATCAGAAAGGAGAGAAGGGGGAAGTTTACTGTACGTTACCTTGTCTGTCAGAAAGGAGAGTAATCAGAAAGTATAAGTTTCAACTCTAGCCTACACTAACTTGTTTGAGATTGAAAGGCTTTGAAGAAGAAAACTGCTCAAAGCCTCCAAGGAGGCAAACTGAACTACAATTTTCCTTTCAAAGAAGTGAAATCAATTATAATGAAATAACAGCAGTTGCTTTAGTAAATGTCAGAAAAATGTTGAGGATCATGTGACCGTTGAACTAGGAGCAAAATATGAATCAGAATATAGGGTGGGAAACAGCAATGCCATTACTCTTAGGTCTTAGCCAGTCTCTCATTGTGAAGATTTTTTTAGTCTAAACTCTAAACAACTTGAGTGTGCGCTATGCCGCTATGGTACCAAAACATGCAGATAACAATAATGCAGACTGCAGAGGAAGTCCAACCTGTGTTCCCCAGTACGAGTTCACTGTCCTTGCCACAAAGGACAACAAACTAGCGAGAAGCGGCTGATTGTAGTAATTTGCTAGACTCTCTCCTATCCGATGCTCCACTAAGCCAGCAATGATCTGCAACACAATTGTTAGAGAAACTCAGATAGCGTGCTAAAGAAAAAAATATATGCAACGAAAGAATTTAGTAACAATTTTTCTAGAAAAGATAACTGCATTGAGCCATGAGCCCATGATATTGATTGTGAATTGTTTATTGAGTTACAACTGGACTGCAAAGTTACGAATACGTAAGACAATACGAGATATTGCATCTGTGTTAAAAGAGGACGATATGACCTTAAACTCATGACCTAATCACCACAATCAGGTTACATGGATGTCCCCCCATCGTGTAACCAAAGGGAACTCTTCCTTACACTGGCAAAATCAGTTGTTTCTTAAAATTTCTAAAGATTCTCTAATGGAAAAATAATTGTGTACTGTTACTGTACCAAAACCATTACGAATTTCAAAACATTTAGGCAACTAGTTAAGCTAGCAAACACTGTACCATACAGTCTCTCTCTCTCTCTCTCTCTCTCTCTCTCTCTCTCTCTCTCTCTCTCTCTCTCTCTCTCTCTCTCTCTCTCTCTCTCTCTCTCGCTCACGCAACTAAAAACATCAATCTAACTACTGAGGTAGAGTGATAGGTAGAAACTTGGGCCATTGATTAATTGGATCACACTATCATGACCATAGATTGTGTCGAGAGGCAGGATCAAGTTAGGACGGTCCAAACTGTGTCCATGTCAAATAGAACTATATCCAAATGAGACTGGATTATGTCAAATTATCAATTTAGATTTAAAAGAAGAGTTCATGTCTTCTACAACTTGGTGATTATCAATACCAAATCTCTGCAATATTAAATTGATAAATTACTAAAGCTGAGACTCCAATACAAGTACACTATGGTATCTATCAATTCCCAAATTCGGAATTATAAAATATTAAATTATGCAAAAGATAGAGTTTAGACTCCAAGCCAGCTCCAAGCTCACATCTACCAATTCTGAATTTTAGAATTATTTAATTACTAAAAAAATAAATTAAGGTTCCATGACAAGCACGGCATGGTATTTATTAATTCCTACTTTTGATTTTTAAATAAATAAAAACGAAAATAATGAAAATAGCCCATGCAAAAACATGGGTTAACGACTAGTACATACACAATAACAGAACATAGGTCCTTCAATTGAAAGTAGGGTAAGTTACC
The DNA here is from genome assembly GCA_019279435.1 of Zizania palustris. Lineage (NCBI taxonomy): Eukaryota > Viridiplantae > Streptophyta > Magnoliopsida > Poales > Poaceae > Zizania > Zizania palustris. The sequence goes on along the minus strand of JAAALK010000082.1, from coordinate 50,897,274 downwards.
TGATACCGCAAATTTGCTGATGTTCCAAGAAAGCAACTATAAACAGCTGCTGACTTCCATATAGGAGATCTCTTCCGTCCAGCTTCTAGACTCCCTGAAGATTTCAGCACACCTCGAGCAGCATACAGGAGATCTGAGGAAGCTCCAGCCCCAACGCTAGAGATAAACCCAACACTAGCAAGTTTCAAACCACCAATCAACACTGCTGCAACTCTCTGGTCCATGCTCCAGTTTTGACCCATGATGTTCTTTTGGAATGCATTATCTGGCAATGATCCTAAAAGGCCCTTGGCAAACTCTAAACTCTCCCCATCATCAGCATAAGAAAGGACGGAAATAGTAGGAGCAGGAAGCCACACTGTAAAGAAATCAACAACAGAGCCTCTAATTGTATCAGTGAGTACATAGTCAATTTCTTCAAAAAATCGACCTTTCCGTCTTTCATACTGTGCAAATAGAGTGGTTGTTATTGATATAGCTTCTTCTATAGCTAATCTTTGAAGGAATTTGGGGTCTGCCAGCAATCTTTCCCGGAAACCCTGAAGAATTTTATTGATTTAAATGAAACTCCACATAGAGGAATCACATATAGATATTCTGCATCTAAATTAAGGCAAACATATGTTTCAAATAGACTATTCAGAAACATAGATTAGCTGAACCGATAAGGTCTAAGGAGCAAAGCAGAAATAACACATTAGTTCCTTACTTGGAATCTGTGTATCAGTTCAGACATAACAGGGTATTTTTCAAGGTCGAAAAAGTTCTGCAATATCTCAGGAGAAACTACACCAAGATCTATTCCTTTCTGAAGATCCTGCAAGATTTCATCACAAGAATTCCATTAGCCAAACTTCTAGCAAAATATGGTCCTTGCCATAATATAGAGACAGTTTGGTATTTGACTAACAAGTAACAATAATTTTTTGTGGCGACATAAAAAGGATTTTACTGAGTTGGGTATATTGACTAATGTAATGCATTATACTAGCTACTCTTTGCACATCCAGGGTTCAGAAAATGCTAGAGACTAGCTCTTACTGTGCCACCTGCACTACTGTGTGACCCATTTCTGGAAGTAATTGACTCAGAAAACCAAAATATTAAGCCTAATACAGATCCAATACAAAATATTAAGGTTTCTTGCCAAATACTGGTCAGTATAACTCATTCAACATTTCTTCCTCTGAAGAAAGTTTCTACTTAAAATAAAAAGACAGTGTCTAACTTCTTTGCAACAAAAAATAATTTTAGGGTAAGGCTTTTATATTTGTATTTGTAATGGTCCTAAAGATAAAACTGCAAAAAAGGACAAAAAATCTAATATAATATTCAAAATTAGGTTCTAAAATTCAAATTTTGATAGAAGAGCTTATTCATATTTATTTTCATTCAACACAATTTTACAGATGCTCATCAAAATCTTCATGACAACAGAAAGTTAACAAGCAAAGGGCAAGGGCTCAAACAAAGATAGAGCAGCAAACCTGAGGCAAAGCTTCAGGTCTCCTACCAGCAGCATTCATAACTCGTGCAATTTCAGCACGGTCAAAGCAATTTCTACTGCAAGGTTTAGCTGCTGAATACCATAAGAAGTCAGCAACAGGGATTTCACCTTCCCTCCTTATGCCTTGTCTCTCAGGATCAAGTAATACCACAACTTGGTCTTTCTTCGGCATCTTTTTTGATACCCTGGCAGGAATACCAACTCCCCGTGAACCATAAATAACATGAGTTGCACCCGTTACAACAATTAGCATCCTTGAACTATCCCCTCCATTAAGCTCTTTCGTTATAACCTGGGACATGGTATAATCATCAAGTACTCTTGCCTGTACCGATAAATATGAGGTAGGACCAAAAGGTGAATTACGAGCTGATGAAATCTTGTCTAACAATGACCGGCCTGAGATAGATGAAAAACCAGAGATGAAGCCTGAGCCTGCTGGAGGAGCATATGTTTCTCTTTCTGCCTTTGAAAGGCCTCTAATCCCATATGCTTGGACTGTTCTTTTCACCTGCTCAAGAAGGCAACACAACATTATACAAAGTGGACATTGATGGAACGTGGTGTTAGGGAACATGTAGATCATGAAATTAATTATACAAAACAAAGTCATTCAACAGAATGCACATCATAAGCTGTAACATTAAGAAAGTTGCATCTTCATTTTGCAGGATGAGGTTACTTCATTAGTTGGTGCTAAATTGTCTAAATAATTAATCATGACATGGCTGCTAAGAAACTGTGTGAAGCAAACTGCAAGAGACTGGTTCATGTGGTGTGGCAGGAAAGTTGAGATGCAAAATACAGTCAAACATTAAACGATTTGAATCACTAACAAAACATGGTGTTGATACAAAACAAGTCCAAATTCATCCCACTCTAGCAGAAGCTGTCAATCACCTCCAGTGGAGTTCCGCAAGCAACAAGCTTAATTCTGGTATCACGGCAGTAATTCAGAAGAGGTTCATACTCCTGCCAGCGCTCTTGGGGCCAGTGTAACGTATACAACTTTAGGATGCTGCCATCAATCCTACACAAAGCATAAGATTGTCAAAATATATTGAAAGGAAGTCTTAGATGTATTTATATCATCAAACATGAAACCAATAAATATTAGGCCTCAACTAAACAGAAATACTTGCAAGTGTTCCAATAACTGAAGTAAAAAAACAAAACACAATGTGTGAGAGAGGGAACCTTCCGTCCATGAACTGGTCGAGCTGCTGCTGGAGGTTGCATGGGAACGCCTCGAGCGCCACCGCCACACTTCTCTCGGCCTCTGCGCACCGGGTCGCGAGTCCCTTCACGATCTCGAGCTCGAGCACGCGGTCGTCGGGGTCGGGCACGAGCTCGGCCTCTCCAAGGTACACCACCCTCGCGGCCGTCAGCTTTTCCCAGACCCGTGCCCTCGCCTCCCTCCCCACAGCCTCCGGCTCCCCGATGACCGTCGCATCGTACACCCTCGACAAGGCCGACTCGTCGACCTGCTCATCCACCACCGCCACCTCGGAAGGGGACGGCGGTGAGGGGGAGGACGACTCGGCGGACGGCTGCGGGGGCGCCTCGTCATCGGCGGCGGCGGAGGAAGCGAGCGGCCGGAGGATGGCGGATGCGGCGGCGAGCGAGGGGACCAGGAGGAGGAAGTCGCGGCGGGAGGTCGCGGAGGCGGACACGTTGCGGCTGGAGGAAGAGGAGGAGACGCCGGTGAGGGGTTTGACGCGGAGGCGGGAGCCAGGAGAAGAGGGGAGGAGCGGTTTGAAGCAGGTGGCGTTTCGGCACGGCGCGTGGGACATTCTCGCGGCCGAGTTCGAGGTCTGCTCGCCGGCTGCAGCCAGCCGGAGCCGGAGCAAACGACCTCTCCACAGTTTTTTGGACTAGTGGTAGAGTTTCAAGTTTGCACACAACACTGGTGGAAGAAGTAAAGTTTTTGAGGTTCAATTCCACCACAGCTCAGGAAAGAACAGGTGAAAAGTGACCAAATTTTTGAAACAATTTATATTTGAAAAAAGTTTAAAAATACTAAAACCAGAGTAAATACAGCTATAAGATTAAGATTTCCCCAGATTTCTACTTGATGTGAATAAAGACAGTCGAGCGACAAGGCCCATCTTTCCTGAACAAGTAGTAGTAATAATCTAGCAATGCCAGCAACAGGCTGGAGAAGCAGTGCTTACGTGTGAGGATAAGCAAAGATGCCAGCCACTGGCTCCTCAGCCTTCCCAGTCAGAAACGTGGCAAAAATTGCCTTGTTGTATATAGCAAAATTCAAACCAGATACATCCGTTTCACGAGGTTCTTTTAGAAATTTGTGATTTTCAAAAAGGAGAGGGTGTGAGCACTTAGCACTGGATCGCGTTAGAACTCTAGAGCCAATTCACCAAAACTCTCCAGATTCAAGCATAGTTGTCTGCGTTGAAACCGGAAACTACTATTGTACACGAGCTGCATCAGTTGATCCTGTTTGCATATACTTTGGTTTCCTCGGCTACCTTTGTCCACATATTAGCATAATGATCTGAATATGAAACCTGAATAACAATAATTTGTAAAAGTTATTGAAACATGCAACACAGCTACACCTCTCCTCCCATACTGCCGAGAAATATACAGTGTGATATTCATGATGTATTTGTTGTCAAATACTAGTGTAGCATCAATACCTGAATTACGATAAATCCTTTCAGCATCTCCACAAGATCTCGACGTCTATCATTATCGAATCTCCTAATTTCAATCATATTATTCTCCTGCAGTTATCACAAAAAAAAGCTAAATATGATTCTTACCATCTGTATAGTTATTTGACATTTGTATAACCTGAAAAAATACAAGTTGAAAATCCAAAAAGGATGTTTAAATATGTAATGCTCTCCTATAACGAATCTTGCTCAAGAAGATGGAAGCCTGAAGACCATGCTGGCTCTAGAATTTCTAAACATAATACATTGCCAGTAGCCCAATACAAAACCTATGAACGAGTATCCATATGCAAAGTATACCTGACTGTATGCAAAGTGTGTGATTCATGCTTTTAGGTGATTTTATTTCATATATTCAAGCTCCCTGAGTTTTCTTGATGGAACCTGATTTACCTTAATAGTTTCATATTCTCTAACTGCACGACTTTTCGCTGCTTCTGCTGCACTTATTGTTTCTTTCAGTCCCTCTCTCTTCTGGTACCTTGACCACTCCTGCCCAATACCTCTAGATGATACCGATTCAAATTTTCTTGCCCTGGTGTGCAAGAAAAATAGATCTGCTGACAGAGTTTGCACATGTTGTAAAGCATGAGAACGATCAGAAAATGCATGATGAACATATAACATCATCTCCAAGTGTTCATGTATACTCCCCTGCAAATGAATAAATAATATCTTGTTATAACTTATAATTGAAGACAAAAATAATTTCAAGAAATGGTACCAAAATAATTTCTTGTTCTGTTGAGTTTACAGCAAATTCACATACCAGGTGCTTTACAATTTCAGAATTTAGTTTCGTCTGTGATCTGCTGAACTTGACAATAGATTTTGCAAAATTATTGATATCAGCAGCTCGTCTTCTCTGTGGACTACATGTTCCCTGCTCTCTTTCAAATTTTGCCAGCTTAATTAGTGCCGTTCCCAAATGGGCCATAGTTGTTTTAAGATCATCCCGAGCTTTAACAAGTGCCTCTGCCTACATAAAATGCAAAAGTAGAATATCAGCAACAGCAGCTTCATGAACCAATGAATACCAATGGGAAAGTTCAACATGATATGTGTGCACCAACAGAATGGGCACTCTAAGGTTTAATATCCAGAAGACCAAAAGGAAATCCAAAAAAGCAAAGTAATATTCTACTATCTTTATCCATATATACAGTAAACAATACAACTATAACGAAATAATTCTTTTCGGATGCAAGAGAATATCTCATGATATTTGCTAGAGAACATGACTTCCACCACATAAGATTAAAACCATATTAGTGCCTTCTCATAGTCCAGTTTGATAGATCACATAAAAAAGTAGCTTTGCTTTCAGCCTTTCACTCTCTTGCAAAAAGGAAAAAAAAACATTAAACAGGCCTTGAGATCAATCAGGTAAATACCAGCTAGAGTAAAATTGGCTTGTAACCTAGCTAGAGCCCTAGGCTGTCTGACTGCTTGCTAACTTTTGTAAGTTTGAGAAATCAGGATGGTATTAACCTGTTTCTTTGATTCTTTCACATCCATATGGTAACATCTTAACTAATAGTGATTCAAATCAACCATCATGCAAACATTAAATGGGCTTAACTCCTCTGGTCCTACCCAGTACCCACAAAAAATCTTTGGATAAAACGTACACTTGGTACATACTTTTAATTATGCTGCCAATTCATAAACACCTGCATAAAAGAAACATATTTACTGTGCAAAAAGAACCCATGTAATTCAACATAGATGGTCAGGGAGTCAGGGAGTTGAGTTCACATGTAGATCTACTTATTTAGCTTTGCTGTACCACATAACATAGTTTGGATTGTCCATACACAAATGTGTTCCTCCATCATGGAAGTAAAATGGAACGCACCTGCTGAGATGTTGTGGTGAGCTGCTGCTGTAAATCCTGAAGCCTGTATTTGTGCACTAGGAATTCTGTGTCAGTGTCCACCACCAGTGGGGGCTTTGTTGCGACCATGAAATTCATCGCCGTCTCTTTCAGACCCTTAAACATCCCAAACAAGTCTCCCCCAGTTTTCGTTGGCGCCGATGGAGCAGCAGAGTTCACTGTGGTCGTCCAGTACCTCGGTGCCTCATCCTCAAAGGCGGAGATGGCGCCAGGCTCGGTGAGGAACGTGCGGAGATCAGGGCTGTGGCCAACGACGGGGTGGGCGGCGAGACGGCGGAGGTAGCGCTGGAGCGCATTACACCTCTCGCACACGAAGTCGTGGCGCTGCATGACCTGCCCCTCGACGATGCTCTTGTCGGGCCGGGTCGGGACGAAGAGCCCGCGGTGGGCGGCTGCGAGGCGGTCCGCGAGGGCCACCACGTCGCGGAAGCGCCGCCGCACGCGGACCTCGCCGCCGCCATCCGCGAGGCGGGTTGTGATGAGGTATGAGAAGTAGCTCCCAGAGCCGGGGATCACGCCGGCGGCCCCAGCCGTGGTGTCCGCGTGCTTCTTCGGATCGGACACGGCGATCCGCGCGAACACGGGGGCAGGCGCTTCGGCAGGGCCCGTTCCGGCTGTGGCTGGCGCGAGGGTGCTGGGCGCCGGGGCGACGTCATCGTCGTCGACGAAATCATCGGTGCCGAAGGGGTCGTGGCTCCCGTCGGTGGCGATGGAAGAGGGGGAGGAAGGCGGGCGGAGGAAAGGGTCAGTGGCTAGGGCGGATGAGTAGGACGAATCCAGAGGGAGGATTTCGAGGTATTCAGCGGCGGAGGCGGCCGCCGACGAGGGCTCTGCGGCCATCATGGCTGTTTCGGGGGGAGGTAAGGTCCTCGGGTAGGGGTTTGGGGTTACGGATTTTATGGCGGGAGGTATCGCCAAAATCGGAGATCTGGTGGCGAAGCGCGAAGGAATCGGTAGTCGGAAGGAGGCGACTCTGCTTTCGTACGTTTTCAATGCGTTTGGTTATTTAAATTGAATCATTTTATTCGAACTGATACAGATTTATAGAACATTTTTCAACAAACTTGTATCAATATAGAATATTCTTCTACAAACTTGTATCAATTTTGAAACAAAACTGTCATTCCGGGCGGACTGTAGAGGTCAATCATCCTCTACGCACTATCTTTTCTACGTTGGATGGTTTGGATAGACGATTCATGCCTTTTCGTGAGCTCCTCCATCGTCACCATCTGGGAGATGGGAGGTGGTATTTTGCAACGATTGATCTGATTCTTATGAAAACTGTCCCTGAAATTTTCACTCCAGATGCGGTCTAAACACGAGGTTGCAAGCGGCTCTCATTGGTATAGCTATGTTTTAGAGCTGAAAATCTAGATCTAGGGTTATGCATAGATTAAGAATATTTAGCCCACATATCTTGTTTTAATTTTAGACTATAAATAAAAAAATTTAATCGTTTTATTTTATGATGCGGATCCAGATTAACATGAATACAAGCTTTAATTGCTATTGGACTGGCACAGGGGCAGGTTCTGGGACTGCTACGGGCTCAGAATCTGACCACGAAGATCATTGTTAGCTATAGCCAGCTTCAAATTTTCACAACATGCTGAATGTACATGGAAACAAGGATAAGAAACTAGGGCAATGTCATTTGTCAGGCAAGACTGCAGCATAGAACCATATAGACTCACATTCTTTACATCAAAATCACAATTATCAAACTGGGTTTTTCAAGAAGTGACCCTTTCTAACTTTCTTTGTAGAATAAACCTCTTCAAAAACGAATACGGTGCTGCATCACAATAGGCCATTGCAACATTGGCAACGATTTAAGGCCATGTTTGGTTTGCTACCACTTTTAACCACACCAAATTTCGGTAAGGCAAAAATCCAAACATACACCATATTTTTTGCCTTCCAATACTTGCAACTCTATAAACTTTCCCACATGAAATTTTGGCAACTCTAGAACCTCCCTCACACACAAAAAAAAGCAAGGTATCAACCCAAATATACAACCATACACTCAACCCTACCAAAATTTGGTGATGCCAAAATTTAGTGTGGTTAGTTCTGGCAACAAACCAAACACACCTTAAGTCAATCCACACTCTCTCTTGTTATACTCAGCAGGCAAAAATCTGTTATATGTGACCAGTTGTAATGACTTGCATTCAGAATAGTTTATATACAAGCTCTGGGCATATCAGGCATAGTTCAACTTCAACAACAAGCAAGGCATTGGCAATTCCACATAAACAGGTGGTCAAACATTAGCAGAATTCATTGACCTTTCGAAGCTTGCTATCTCGCGAGCAATTTGCTACACTTGTTCTTGAATTGATAAGTGCTATCATAAAACAAATTATTGATGCTCACTCATCTCTCTGGTCCTCAAACCAAAGGACCAGGAAAACCAAGAACAGTGCTCCAGTGTGAGAGAAATGAAGGAAATACCAACATCATAAAGGAATCACATAACATTATCAAGACAGTGCTGATTCTATTAGCATAACACCCTTGGCAGTAAGAAACCAATAGATGCTCATGAGTAGATGGCACCCATTATTATCTCGCAGGAATTAGCATAACATGCACACTAGATATCAGCAAATCCTCAGGTATTCCGCACATTATTTGATCGAGCTCTCTAAAGTTAAAAAAAAATCACAAACTTACAAAAGGGAAGGAAACCATATCCTAATCATTCAGGCATTCAGAGATAAATTTCAGCAGGCATATAAAGCACACCTATTATAAACGAAGGCAACACAACTGAATCATATGTTTTCTTCTACTAATACCCAAAACACACGTTCATAATGAATTATTGCTAGACTTTCACATCACACACATTCATCCTATAGTACTTTCAAGTTTCAACACTAGATCTCGTCACAGCAATTGAATATAGTCAACAGAAATATGCAGAGTCGGTACATCGATCCAAAACAATATTAAACCAGTAGATCTGTGGTTACGGATTACATAATGAGAAACCAGAGAAAAAAATGTGCTAAAGCTACAACAAGATCAGATCCGGACCAATTCGAGCTTAACGCGAACCTCACAAGCCAAAAAAGCATACCAGATCTTGTCGCGCGCCGCCTCAAACCCTAGATCCTGGTGCTTCAAGGAAGGACAGGAGGCCCTGCGCCGCGCTGTTGACGCGGGCGGCGTCAGCATCATCGAGGAACAGATCCTCAGGCATGCGGAACGCGCCGTGCGCCGCGACGATGGCTCCACCGACGAGCAGCCCGGAGATGATGAGAGACGCAACGGACGTGAAGAAGAAAGCCACGAGCGACGCGACGACGAGCCCGAGCAGCGTCTCGCGGTCGGAGAAGCTACGCCCGAAGAGCACCACGGGCTGGTCGGAGCCGCGGAAGAGGTATAGGAAACACCAGGCGCTGAGGACACCCAGGAGGATGAGCAGCGAGAACGGGTGCGCCAGGAGGGACGCCCCGAGCGCGAAGGCCACCACGGCGGCGTAGTTCACGCGGAAGTAGGCGAGGTTGCGGCGCAGGCGGGAGGTGGCGTCGGAGAGGGAGTCCGGCCGCGAGAACGCCGAGCGGTCGATCAGCTCCGTCCACGGCCGCCGGTCGGAGAGCGAGCGCCGCGCCGACTCGGAGAGCCGGCTCAGGAAGAGCCGGAACGCCGGCGTGGCGATCGGTGCGTCAGATCCGACAGCGGCGGCCGTAGACAAGCCCGCGGCCGGGTTGGTCACCGGTAGGAGAGGCGGCGGCGTCGGTGCGGAGGCCATGGCGTTGCTTTGCGTGGTACCACGCGAGGAGAGGAGTTGGGGGAAAGCTCCTCGCTGCTGCTGTAGCAATATGGTGGTCGCCTTCCCCTGCTACTGCTAGTAACCGCGTTGAGTTGGTCCTACTATATGCTTGATTGGATTGCTCGGTTGTGTCGATGACTGTGGGCCAAGGTTAACGTGGGTCCACATGTCAGTAGAAAACTGCAGTGGTTTACGTTTTTTTCAAAACGAGAACATCTTTATTGTACTTGCTATCACACTTACTATCCTATAAAATAATAAGTATAGTTTAAAAAATGTTTTCATTATACTTGTTACTTAACTTATTATTTTAGGGGTTTACTATTCTTTTCTCCACACTTGCTATATCTAGCAAGACAATCAAACTTGTTATTTCATTGAATGTTGAACTTATTTAATTGTTTTTATTTTTTTGCATGTATATAAATTAATAAAATATAGCTATATTTAAATAAAAGTTATATTTAACAAATACATTGAAGTGAATAGCAAAATAACAAATCAATTTAAATATAAATACTTGTTATTGCTATGCAAGTAAAAAATAACAAATACAATAGAGATGCTCCGACGTGATAAAAAAGGGACTGGACGTCCGACCAAAAAAAAAGGAAACGAAGCTGCCCGGTTCGGTTTGGAAAAAACGGTTAAAAAACTTCAATATATGTTTCCCTTGAAGAGAATTTTATATTTGAATAGTTATTCACAAAATTTATTCAAAATATAATATTTTTAACAAACCCATTCACCGATTAAACTGTGAACCCAGCTGAGAGGTTGGTTTGTTTGTTGGGATTCGCTATCTCGCTTTGCTGGTGGACCGTGGACCAGGTCCATATAATTCTCCTGTTTGTGGATCGTAATATCGGCCCTGTGGACTTGTTGTTCGAAAGCCCGGCCCATGCTGAATTTCCCACGTTTGTTTTGTACAAACAGTATTCCGTATTTCCGTGGTTTTTTTTTGCTCTGAATATCCAAATTTCTCGGCTCAAATATTCGGTTTTTTCTTCTATTTCTACTATAGCTATATTTGTTATACACTAATCTACAATGTTGATAAAATTGTACGCAATCAGCATAAAGAAACAGTGTGCTTTACGAGAAAAAAGATTTTTCATGTTCGTGTGGGGAAACTACTACAAATACAAACACGAACGGTACTACGGTGGTTGGTGATGACGTCAGCATCAATGCTCGCTACTATTGTTTGTATACTAGTGGGATATTAGCGAGAGTATTTGCATTGCTCAAGATGAAAGATTATCATTTGTGAAAGATTAATTGGTTGAAGGTATGTATACACAAAGATAGACTTCTTGTAGGCTCTAACGAAAATACTTAAGTACACATATTACACCTCATTTTGTAAGGATGATTTGAAATAGAAACATCGATGATGGGTCAAAACAAACATCATAAGTAGGCTGGACATAATGATGATAAGTGCATCGAGTATAGTATTGTTCACCTTAGACCATAGTTCAAGCCCTAAATTATAGTTATTTTAAAATTTTGAGGCATTTATTAAGTTGTAAGGAAAAGGTTTAAACTACCTCTCAACTAACTAGTACTCTATGTAACTATTATTCCAGATATAAGTAAAACAATAAGATTTATGAAAAAATATAGAAACTTATAATATTTGGGATATAATTTAAATGTTAGAAATGAAGAACTAAATGCTCTATGTAAAGGTGGAACTCACCCGAAAGCCGATCTAAGAGCAAACTATTCTAAGATGTGCTCCCTCCGTTTACTTTTAAATGGCGCAATTGATTTTTATCTCAACGTTTGACCATTCATCTTATTCAAAAAAAATTGAAATATCATTTATTTTGTTATAATTTGTTTTATTACTGAAAACACTTCAATTATAACTTATATTTTTGTATATTTGCATAAAATTTTTGAATAAGTCGAATGGTCAAATGTTGAGATAAAACTTAACCGTGTCATTTAAAAGTTAACTGAGGGAGTAATATTGCGGTATGCTAGGAATAAGCTAGTAAGACGTGTCAATTATTCTTTGAAAAGTCCAAATTTATCTTGTGTTCCTACGCTTGTGATACGTCATGTTATTTTGAAAAAGTCAGCGGACTAAAATATTGACATGCACCATATATATAACAATTGAAATTAGCACATGGTAACACTAGTGATCTATTTTTTAATTTTTATCCATCCATTATTGCATATATATGGCTCAAGCTATCCTAATGTTCCGCTCATGACTATGAATATAAGGTATAACAACTCTAAATAGTCACTTGAGCCTATAACAATAAACCATATATGTTTGATCATAAAAAATATTACTGCCAACATCTAATCGTTGAATACTTCTGTCTAACTTAAAAACAACCGGTTGTTATATGCTTCCTGTGCAACTTTAAACAGTCAGGTGAGCTCACGGTAGTAAAGTAGGTATGCTTAACTATAAATATTATTAATGCTAACGTCTAGATGATATATTTTTTAACGTAAAATTAGTACTAATACCACTTACATTGAAAATTAATGATGGGTTGAATAATCGACGATGTAAAAACTATTGTAATGATGTAGGTCCAAGACGCCAAGGAGGCTCATCGACCTTGCACGTAGAGATGTCAACGGCAAAATTTTCGTCCGGTTTTACCTTCCTATATCTATGTCTTTCCCGTCTTCCAATGATGATGAAGATATGTTTCCCCATCTCCGTTACCTGCGCATGGATTTTTCCTCCTAGAGCTCCCGTCCCTGATTCAATTTAATCATCTAAAGCATAATTTTCAAGACAATATAGAGACCACATTTTACTAAATTTTTTAACTGCAAGTGATTCCAAATTTTAGTAAAATTTGTAAAAATAACAAACCAATCACTCACTAACAAAAAACATTAATCAATAAATTTATAAAACAACCAACATGAGCTATTGGAATGAAGCTATTTTTATGAGTTAACCGGTCCTTGTGGGGTACGGAGATGGAGAATAGAAGATCATACATGTCCCTGTGAAACCCGACAAAGACTATTTTTCTATATAATTTCCTATGGGTAATAAATCTCTACCCTTAAATCTTAATAAGAGAATTCCCCGTGAGGAATATGAAAAGGTCCCATTGACATCTCTACTTGCATGGTTCAGTCACCGGTCACCACCAAACCAAAGGAAACCAACTAATCTTCCAGGTGGACGGACAATGGATCTACGCGGCACAAAATACCAAGTCAACATCAACTACTGCCCGTCCACCGCTGGAGACGTACGCGTGCTACCGATTTCCCGTGTACTCGTGTAGTCGGACGCCACCACACCACGTCCGCCGCGCCGTCGATGAGCCAGCCACCACCCCCCACCTTCGCCTCCCGCTCTCCGTCATCCTCCCCAACGCGGCAAAGCCCAACGGCCGTAGCTTGCTGCCCTTTTCCGGTGACCAGTGGCCAGTCCACCTAGCTACACTGACACTATTACGCGGGGCCCCGCGTCATCAGGAAAGCCTTTCGCCGCTGTTCCTCACGCGTGACCTTCGCCTTTCGCCTCCCCCGAGGCCACGCATCCGATCGTCCGTGCCGGCTATCCTACGGCCGCCGCGGGTTACCCGTCGACCAGTCCCACGCGGCTCCGGCTGCCACTTGCGCCGCTGGCAAGCGGTAAAGCGGCCGGTCCACGCCCTTGGCCAGACGCCACCCGCGTTGCTGCGTGGAAGTCCGTCCTCTCTCTTCCTCATCCCCTCCCCCCGTCGCGCCCAACCACCGCGCCGAAGCCGCGTGGAGGTGGAGGTGGAGGTGGAGCTCAGGAGCTGTCGTCCGGATCGGAGCCCGCCCGCCGTGGGAGGTTGTTCCATGCCCCGGAGGTGAGATAGCTCGACGCCCCGTTTTCATTGTGGATTACGAGGCGATGGCGGAGGACGGCGAGGAGAAGCTGTTAGCGACGGTGCAGCACATCGTGCAGACGCTGGGGAGCAGCGATACCATGACGGAGGACATCCTCAAGGTCTTCTCCAACTACGATGGCCGCCTCTCGCTCGACAAGCTCTACGCCGCGCGGGCCGCGGCGGTAGCGGCCACTGATGGGGGCAGCGGAGGAGGAGGGGAGCACTCGATGCAGGCGTCGCCGACGCTGCCGCCTCCTCCCGCGGCGGTGATGTCGGGGACCTCGGGGAGGCCGCCGCCGGTGACATCGATGGAGCGGACCGTCCGCACACTGGACCGCCAGATCTCGCAGTTCGTGGCGATGGACGGGCTGATCTGGGCTGACTCGGCGGACGCGGACGCGTTCCTTGAGGCGGTCGACGACCTCATCGGCACCGTGCAGGAGCTGGACGCCGCGGGGACCAACCGCGTCCTGCTCGACCGCGCGGACGAGCTGCTCAGCAGGTGCATGTCACGGCTGGAAGACGAGTTCCGGGCACTCATCGAGCGCCCCGACGACGCGGCCCCCATGGCGCCGGGCGGATTTGGATCAGACGGGAGCGACGAGGAGGACTACGGCGTTGGGGACGGCTACGGCGACGAGCCGATCCCGATCGCGAAGCCGGTCACTGACTACGATGTGGTGATCGACGCGCTCTCCCCGGGGTCTGTCGCTAACGTGCACCAGATCGCGCGGAGGATGGTGGACGCCGGCTTCGGCCGCGAGTGCGCTGAGGCGTACGCTGCGGCGCGCCGCGGCTTCGTCGACGAGAGCGTTGCGCGCCTCGGCGTCCGCTCGCGAACTGCCGAAGAGATCCATGCCTCTTCCTGGGAGGAGCTCGAATTCGACATCGCCCGCTGGATCCCGGCCTTCAACATGGTGTTCCGCATCCTGATTCCCAGTGAGCGCCGGCTTTGTGACCGCGTCTTCGACGGTCTCGCCCCGTTCGGCGACCTAGCTTTCGTCGCCGCCGTGCGCACCCAGGCCCTACAGCTCATATCATTCGGCGACGCTATCTCTTCCTCCAGCCGCGCTCCGGATCGCCTGTTCCGAGTGGTGGACATGTACGAGGCTGTACGGGACCTCCTCCCCGACCTTGACCCGGTGTTCTCCGACCCCTACTCTGCTGCGCTCCGTGCAGAGGTCACGGCGGTGTGCAACACCCTCGGCTCCTCAATCAAAGGCATATTCATGGAGTTGGAAAATCTCATTCGCCGTGATCCTGCTCGAGTTGCAGCCCCTGGGGGTGGCATTCATCCCATCACTAGGTATGTCATGAACTATCTTCGTGCTGCTTGTGGGTCGCGGCAGACATTGGAAGAGGTGATGGAAGGTGACTTTGGTGCTGTTGGTGGAGCCGCTGTCGCCGTTGACCCTGACCGCCCCACCTCATCACTAGCTGTGCACATTGCATGGATCATGGACGTCTTGCACAAGAATTTAGATGCAAAGTCAAAAATATACCGAGATCCATCACTTGCTTGCATCTTCTTGATGAACAATGGCAAATACATCATTCAGAAGGCAAATGACAGTGAACTAGGTGTTCTACTTGGTGATGAGTGGATCAAGCAAATGACAAACAGAGTGCGGCGCTGGAGCGTTGATTATCAGCGGACAGCGTGGGGCAAGGTCACAACTGTATTGCAGACAGGCGGTCCTGGTGTTGGTGCGCTCCCTGCGAAGGCAATGATGCAGAAACTGCGGATGTTTAATACCTACTTTCAGGAGATCTACGAAGAACAATCAGAGTGGGTGATAGCAGATGACCAGCTGCGGGTGGATGTTAGGGCAGCAGTGGAGGATGCTGTAATGCCAGCATATGCAGCCTTGATCCACAGATTGAAAACGTCCCCTGATACCGGCCGCGACTTGTACATCCAATACACTCCAGAAGATGTTGATGCACGCATCCAGCACTTGTTTGAAGGAGCAGCTAAGTGATCGGTTAATAGGTACGTTATGGTGCTGGAGCTCTGTAGCCTCAGCTGCTACTCTGGGGTTTGTGGAGTTCTTGCTATGGATCGTGGTGTATATCTCATTCATGATGATTTTCACAGCTTTACCTTTCATTCCGTATTGTTTGTGTTGTCTCCTCCATGAAGAAATCATGGGGTTTAGACAAATGGTGTACAACTGTATATGACTGTACTGTAGGTTTATCTGTGCCAATTAGTAAGGTGATTATTTTGTAACAATATCAGATTTTTTTTGTTTCAACTATCCCAGTTTAACCCTTCAGTGTTTATGTGTTGATTTCAGCATCTATTTAGGAAGTTGTGCTGTTGTAGTGCTCAAAATGTTTGAAAGAAGTGGTTCAAAGTTCTATCTAGTATATGCCTTTTCGTGGTTGATCTAGTTCTATATTGCCAGATCCTGAAATCCATGTTCAATTGATGTTTTCAGCATAGAGATGCCAGGGAAGTGATGAGTAATTTCTTGCAATATGAAGCGGTAATGAGGGACTTCACTATGTATTGTACCTTTCAAAGTTCATTTCTAACCTAGTAACCGGGTGAGGTTGGCTGGCAGCACTTTGGATGTCACGTTCTGTATTATTACTTTTTTTTCCAGAATATAGACTGGTTTTATCTCCTGTCAGATGTTTTTGAGATGAGTTGGTGTGTTTCAGTTTAATTTTTTTATGAAAATTACTCGCATACCATTATGATTCTCAAAATTTGTCAACACGTCACTGACATGACAGCAGCTTTCATCTGTCAGTGATACACCGATGACATATTAACAAAAATGACATAGAAAAATACTATAGAATTTAGGTATTAAATACTAGGTATATTTAGATTTAGTTTACTAGGTAAACTTGTTATCTAATGATCAATATTCGGATCAAATTAAAATTAGGTGGGCCATCGGGGAGGCATTTATTGCGCTTCGCCGAGGCGCGGGGCGGGGCCCACCTTTGGGTCTACTCCTACCCTTTCCTTGCAGTCTACGCCTCGGCTGCACGGGCCCAAAGCCCATAAGCCTCACTCGTCAGTCGTCACGGCCCACGTCTGGCCTGCCCCCAGTTAATTATTGTGGCGGTATTTTCTCTGTCTTGCTGAATTTTTTTAAAAGGAATTTTTAAACTGACTAAGGACTAGTTTGGAAATTGGAATGGTCCATATTATGTGGATGTCGAGATTATAAAATCATACAAAAATCTTATTATAATCTTTACCTGTATAAACTAAGAGTGTGTTTGGTCATGGGGCTAAATTTTAGTGCATGTCATTTGACAATGTGATGCTATAATAAACATTTGCTAATTATGAATTAATTAGACTTAATAGATTTGTCTCGTGAATAATCGTTCGATGCTGCAATTATGGAGCTAACTAGAGCAAGCGAGCAGGCTCCCAGGTTCGAACCCCGAGCATGCGATATACTGTAAATCAGAGTCAACCACTACGCTACAAGTGCTTATAAGTTATTGTTTTATTTTTGGGACTTATATTTTTTGGGTGCAATCGACGGAATATATGGAACCGATAAAGTTACGTTAACATATATTTTGGGTTGCTGAAGTTTAGGGACTAAACTTTAGCCTTTTAGTTCCCAAAACCTTGCTAAAAGGGACTAAAAGTACTACTTACCTCACATACATCACTCTTCTTTAGTCCTTAGAACCAAACAGGAAGGGACTAAAGTTTAGTCCTATAAAAAATAAGAAGCTAAAGTTTAGATTAGTCGCTAAAGAAACCAAATAAGCCGTAAATGTTAACCATTAAAATCAAAAAGCTCTGAAATAATATATAGAAATACAATCTGAGAAGTCGTTTTCTTTTATGGCAAAGAATGAGAGACATGGCCGGGGTCCCCTATCTCTCTCGTAGAGTTGGTAGTCGACGAGGACGTCGGAGACAGAGGAGACCAGATAGGCCGTGTCGGAGTCACGAGAACGCCTTTGGTTTATTTTATTATATTATTATTACTACAGGCGAGTGAGTCCCGAGTACCAACCAAGCAGTACGCGCTGCACACATTTTGAGGGCTGGATCCCATGCATGGGCATGGCCTCCATTTTTTTTTACATAGAAGAGGTGCCACGTAGGACTAGGAGCTGGTTTTACGTACGTGGTAACTGGTACGGAGTCGCATAGAAAATCGTCTGATACCGTGCATTGACCTGTCCATGCCACTTCAGCGTTCAGCTCGCAGCTCGCTGTGTGGTTTGTGTTCATCGCGAGATGTGACCGACGCGACGCCAACAAGATTCAAGACTGTGTTTGACGAGCTCTTAGAGCGTGTCAAGGGATTCTTGGTTTCACTCCTGATTAGGATAGGTTGTGTTGGGGAGGATTCCGACTCTAGTTTCTTTGTTCAGTTTGTAAAACTAAATATTTCTTGAGGAGTGGATTTTATTGAGAGTACTCTAGAAAAATCAACTAAAATGGTGGAGCGAAGCGATGGTGGAGCGAAACGAGATTTAACTAACTTCAAGTGTTTCATTCCAACTTCAGTATGAATTTCAGGATTTAGAGTTGTAACAAACATACCCTTATATTCAACTCACAAAAATTAATTTAAAGGATCTAACGTTCGTCTTAGCTGTCTATAGATTTAAACAGCTTAATAACAATTTGGAGAGTAAAATATAGGAGATGAAACGAAATGAGTTGGCTTGAGAAAAAAATATAAAATGAAAAACAAAATTGATTTCTTATTTTCATATTTGTCACTCGTTTCCTCGCTGATATACGGGTTGGGACCACATGTCACTCACATACATGCCCCAGGACCACACGTCTCACGGATTTCATATTAAGTTGCCTATAGTTTTTCCGTTTGAAACATAATCCAATTGTACTGTAACCAATACCTGCCAATAAATTTGTTAGGTTACTGGTCAATTGGGTCGGCTATTAAGCTGGTGAGCTATGTTACTAGCAATTTTAGTTTTACTTCACTCACGAAAAAGGGCTATGACTTATAATGAGAGTAGCCATCCTCATATTAAACCGATCTTTTAAATTGACAAGCCTTTCAATTTATAAACTTTGTCGGATGTACATGAACATCCAAACACGAATCAAGCTCCTACATAAACCTCATGAAAAAAGTGTTTCTCCGATCAAATGGCCGGCGGCCAAGATACTTTGCTCACCGACAACAAAGTAAAGTAGCATTTCATTCGACTAATTCAATCGCTCGCTGACCCGTCATTCAAAAGTGGCGCAAGCCTGACGAGTAAAACAGATCATGAGCTAGCGTCCAATTAGTGTGAACAGGGAAAATCCTTGTACGCCACCGAATTGTAACCATCTCCGTCTCTAGTTGAACGGTTTTTTTTATTATTATTTTTGTCCCACCATCAAAAGAAAAAGTGTTCTAACCCGCTTGTTTCAGTTTTCCGAAGCCGAGCTGTAGATTTAGTATTTTTTCAGTTTCTAGATTACTGTTAATCTTTAGATTCTCTAGTAAATCGTTTATTTCAATTATAGATCTTAAAAGTAACTGTAGGTAGCGGAAGCCGAAACAAACGTATGCATATATTCACGGAAATTAAAAAAATCCCCAACGAGAATGGTTTTTCTTGATTCCTATCTCTTAATTACAAAATCCTCTCGAAGAACACAATGGGAGATTTTTTTGAATAATAATATTTTAAAAAAAATGTTTGTACGTTTGAAAAATTTGCAAAAGTAGCATACGGTCGGCACTTGAAGTGTCGACTGGTGCCACGTCAGCTCCAGTCGACACTTCAAGTACCAACTACATGCTACCCCCTATCATATCCTGCCACGTCAGAAAGTGCTGACTGGAGCTAACGTGGCACCAGTCAGCACGCCACTTAAAGTGTCGACTGGAGCTGACGTGACATCCAGTCGGCACTTCAAGTGCCGTCCGCACGCTACTTTTACAGATTTTTTAAACGAACATACAAATTTGATTTTTTTTAAAAAAACATTGTTTTTTAAAAAAATCCAATGGGTCCGGGGCCGTTGATATGCCTACCTCCAATCCCCTGGTGACGAGCAACAAGTAGCCGGATTGATCTATGTCATTCATGATACAACCCTCAGCCGGCCCTCTCCTTTTGGCATGAGTCTTTAGAAGAACCCATTTGGCTCCACATCCTTTCTCAAACATCTACCCCCCAACAAGTTGGCACATAAACAACGGCGACATCGACGACAAAACCCTCCCTACTTAATTATTGTTCTTCCTTAATGGCACATCACTTTCCCTTAATTCTACTTTGACCCTTTGTAACCCCCCTTTGCCCCAACTAACCAACCAACCAACCAGACATTTATCCCATAAATGTTTTATTTCAGCAATTTTAAGATGGAAAAATTGATCATATACTCTCATTTTGTATGGAAATTGAGGATTTATCCTCCTAGTCCATATGCTATTGACCTATGTGAACCCTGCTTGTCATTGAGATGTGATGGGTAAATCCTCAATTTCTATCTCAAAGGTAGATATATGATTCAGTTTCTATAAAATAGGGTAAAATTCATGACTTCCAAAAATCTCAGGCATTGTTTGGGAATACAGTTTTTTGTAGTTTTGGAAGCAATACTGCAGTATTGAGCAATACTACATTATTATATACTGAAAGGTGTTTGGCAACTCCATCTGAAATCTCTGTAAAGTAAACTGCAGTATTAGAAATATTGTACTCAATCTACAGTATTGAAAATTTTGGTACAAAACACTTTTTCCAAAACCGTGGTATTATAAACTATGGTATTGTTATAGATGTATGATAGTACAATTTTTGAAATACTATAGTTTCTAAAAACTATGTTCCCAAACAGTGCCTCAGTTTCCTCCATTCCACCCATTGGAAATGTAGGAAGCAGAGCCCAAACCACTAAGCATTTCTTTGTCCTTGCTGCTGGAAAAAAACCTATCCCAAAAGGACCACATATCTCACAAGTGTCCTTAAACCACTTGCTGCAACTTGCAAAAACCAGGGTAACAATTGGCAAGTGTAATTGAGTAACTTGTCAAGTTGTGTGAGCTGTGACCACACACCTCAGTGAGTACTGGTTAAGCTGCTTGCTCAGCTCCAAGGTATATAAGTGGCCAAGCCTATGTTAAGTGTGAGAGAAAACAATAACTCAATAAGCTGGTGCTGCCTGCAGCCTAGCTAGCTTGAGGAGTCAGGAGGAGATAGGGGGTGGATGATGCCGTACACGGCGTCGAGGCCGTCGCCGGCGCAGCACAGCCGGATCGGTGGATGCTGCGGTGGCGGTGGCGCGGTGAAGGCGGGGGTGGAGGCGGGGGCGGGGGCGGGGGCGCACGCGGCGTCGTGCGTGGTGGTTCCGGCGGAGGTGGCGAGGCACCACGAGCACGCGGCGGGGGCGGGGCAGTGCTGCTCGGCGGTGGTGCAGGCGATCGCGGCGCCCGTGGACGCGGTGTGGTCGGTGGTGCGGCGGTTCGACCGGCCGCAGGCGTACAAGCACTTCATCCGGAGCTGCCGCCTCGTGGACGGCGACGGCGGGGCGGTGGGGTCGGTGAGGGAGGTCCGGGTCGTGTCCGGCCTGCCCGCCACCAGCAGCCGCGAGCGGCTGGAGATCCTCGACGACGAGCTCCGCGTGCTCAGCTTCCGCGTCGTCGGCGGTGAGCACCGCCTCTCCAACTACCGCTCCGTCACCACCGTGCACGAGACCGTCGAGACGACGGCGGCTTCGGGTGCCGGCACCACCACCACCACCACCCTCGTGGTGGAGTCCTACGTGGTGGACATCCCCCACGGCAACACCGCCGACGAGACCCGCATGTTCGTCGACACCATCGTCCGGTGCAATCTCCAGTCCCTGGCGCGCACCGCCGAGCAGCGCCTCTCCCTCGTCGCGCCGTCTACCTTACCTCCCTCCATCCCTTGACCCTGATCGCCGCCGTCCACCGCCTCCCTCGCCCCTCCTGAGCTCGTTGCTTATTCCTCCCCGCCTTCTCCTCCGTGTGTTTGGCTCTTTCGGGATTAGATCGACCCGCGTTTGGTTTAGCCTGTATTTTTATCCCCTTTTTTCGTTTGTTAATTGGCAACACAAACTACCAAACAATTTGTGTGGTTGCTGTCTGATATTAACTAACTATTGTTCATAGTTTCATACACATGTACAACAACTCGCACTGGTTCGATCTCTAGCTCTTAGCTAGCTAATTAATCACATAACCCGAGTTAATTGCGATTAGTGCCAAAATTTGAGATGATTAAATTCAGTGGACTTAATTAGGAACAGGTGTACAAAAGGAATGCACATGGAGGGTG
This sequence comes from Zizania palustris, assembly GCA_019279435.1. NCBI lineage: Eukaryota > Viridiplantae > Streptophyta > Magnoliopsida > Poales > Poaceae > Zizania > Zizania palustris. Next base: position 50,875,250 of record JAAALK010000082.1, on the reverse strand, counting down.
GGGTTTTAAGCCTGGTAGTGAGCAGACATTTCAGTCCAGTTGGAATAGCAAGTGTGCATGATAGCTAACCGTGACCTGGCTGCTACTTAAGGGCTCCTTCAATTCACTATTAAATTCTAGAGCTATTTTACAGTCCTTGACGAGGTACAGGAGGTATCATATTTTTTAGTGTTAATTTTGGTAACTCATGATACTTATGTATCAGGATGTACCAAAATTAACACTAAAAAACGTAGTACCTCCTGGTAGCTCCTGGTGCCTCCTCAAGAACCGTAAAATTTCTCTAAATTCTATACGGTTTTACAATGGGAAATTTTGAAATGTGCCATTACAATTTTCTGTAATTTGAAAAATGCCATTGTCAGTGACTGTGGTAGGTCCCATATGTCAGTGACACACCGATGGTATATTTCAAAACTGTAAAAAATATAATGACATAGAAAAATTTGGCCCATTTTACAATACATGCCTATGGAATTGAAGTACTGTTTTTATGTGGTTAGTGGAAAACAAAACATCAATTTTGAAGGAATTTGTTTGTGAACTTGAGAGAAAGGGAGAGTGTATTGAGCTTCTAAAAGAAAATTAAAGGAAAAACATAGGGCATGCATGAGGTCATGTTTCTTTCATATGGAACGAGAGATATTCGTAGGAATTTTGTGATCTTATTTATTTGTTCCAATTGGATATTTAGATTTTTTCAAATGATTTCAATCCTCTCGTCATTGCATATGAACAACAATATATTATGGGGTGTTTGTAGAAAGATTTTGGTTAGGCTAATGGGGTGTTGTGCTATGATCTAATGGTTATCTCAAGAGATGAGAAAGAGATAAACATTTTTTAGATAGATTCGGGTCTCTCAGAGAATAATAACCCTACTCTTGTATAAGTATATTATTAGAGAAATCTGACAATAATCTCTCTTGTCCCTCTTAGTCCCTAATTCCTTTATACGAGAGAGATTAGGGGTTACAAACTATGAGTAATTGGTTTTGTTAATGATTGGAAACTTATCATTATGTGGGCAATAATTTTGGAGGTAACTGTTCTAATTGACTGTGGGTTTATGGAGATTTAATTACGATTTGACTTTTAATGGTGACCGTCTGAGTGCTGGTGGTCAGGAGTCTTCTTCTGAGTGCCAGACTCATAAGCTTTCGGAACCCTAAATACTTGCCACACGGAGGATTTTGACCAGTGATCGGTCGACATAACCCGAGATCATATTTCCGACATACCGACACCACTATAAATCAAACGAAAATTTACTTAACCCAAGCCTCGAAGTATCTATTATTATCTTAGTCCAATACTTTCCGGAAAACATAGTCCAATACGAATCAGATCGACCTCGTTCTATTATTATCTTAATCATCTTGCACACACATTTCTTCCTCAAAGGACCTTTCTAAAGTAGAAGATGGAGGATTGATCAAGCTGAGATTTATGATACTTATGGGTTCAAATGAATAAACTTAATACAAATTTACGTTGATAATAGGGTTTACAACATTTTTTATACAAAAACTACTATCTTATTGTGCTGGCATGCATAAGGCACATTATTTTGAGATATCTCAGGTGCCATCCTTGCAATGCGGGTCTGCTGCTGCTCAGCTCAACATTTTGCACATCTCGATGCCCTAACCTTACATGCATACAAAATGCCCACCTCATGTGTCATTCACACGTTACTGTTTAAGCTTTAATAAACCAAGAGAGAGAAGGAGGTCATACTCAATTACTCATGCATACGAGCATGACCAAACAAATGCAAAGCTACGAATGCTGTCAGGTCAGAGCGTCGAAGGCTTGCAGGTCGCAGTGGAAGTAAAGCGGCGGGCGACGCTTCACCCATCCATGCATTCATTCATCAACTTGGCAAAAGAGTCGAGCGCTACATACAGCCTAGCGATCGGCAGCTGGGAGACCGTGCGTGCGTGCGTGAGCTTAGGATTCTTTTCGCTAGCTACCTCGCTCGCTCGCTCTCGCTCGCCAATCGCCATTGATGGTGTCGTTGCTGCTGGAGAAGAAGCTAGCAGCATATATCAGTGCTCACTGCTCGGTTGTTATATGTATCTCAGATTCTCGGTTGATTCTTGTCCTTGCTCAGTGTAGCAAGCGTAGCTGCGTAGTGCTGTCCCTTCAGCGATGTTTACGGCAAAGCAGTAGTGGTAGGCTGGTAGCAGTACATGGCTCAACTACTGGTCTTTCACTGTATTAATGCATGCCGGCTGATATGACGAAAGATATTCACAGCTCAGTCACAGATGGAGCTTGTACGTACGTACGTGCATGCCTGGCCGAATTGTACAACGTCGCCAATCTGCAACTGGCATCATGGCGTGTGCACAGCAGCTCAGCTCTCTCTCTCTCTCTCTCTCTCTCTCTCTCTCTCTCTCTCTCTCTCTCTCTCTCTCTCTCTCTCTCTCTCTCTCTCTCTCTCTCTCTCTCTCTCTCTCTCTGCAAAGGAGCACTTGGCATTAACAAAGCTGAAAGCTTGCGACAGATGAAGGGGTAGGGTAAATACCAGTTACCATATAATATACTGGCACTTGACCAAGTTGTTCAACTGGCATTTTTTCCCGCCTTAATTTCTCTCTGCTTCGTTCCCGCGGTCAAGAGAGGTAGCAACTGGCAGGTCGCTCGCCAGCAATTTGTTAGCTTGCTTCCATGCTTGCTTCGTCATCGTCGAACACGCACGCAAGTCGACGTGCAACTTGCTGGGGCCGCCGTGTGTGCTTTGCGACGAGAGGGCCGGAGACGAGAAGCTTCGCCGTGCTGATCCTTTCCGGATTTTCCAGCTGCTCCTGCTCCTGGTCGTGGCTCGTAACGTTCCGCCGACGGCCGGCCGGTCGACCTCGTCGTCGGCTGGGATTCGATCGACTCGGTCCAGCGTCTTTCGAAAAGGGGCAAAAAAAAAATGCTTCTTTCGAGATGCGCCGGGTTTCTTTTCGTTAAAGAAGAGACGAAGACGATCTCTGTTATATTTTAATTGCCCTATACTGCTACCCGTTGCAGCTTTCTATAAAAGCGGAGCTCGTGGCTTTCCTTAAAAAAAACGAATTGAAGTGTAGGCAGGGTAGCCACCTCCTCTGTCATTCGAAAAGCTATATAAGTACTGTTTACATTTGCATCTTTGACAGGTTCAATGGCATTACCTATTTTAGGGGCTATGAGTCTTTAGTACTAAATTTCAGTCCTGTCATATCGGATGTTTAAATGTTATTTTAGAGTATTAAATGTAGACTATTTCTAAAACCTATTTATAATCGGTGGATTATTCGTGAGACGAATTTAATTGTTATTTTAGAGTATTAAATATAGACAATGTGATGCTACAGTAAACATTTGTTAATCATGGATTAATTAGGCTTAAAAAATTGTCTCCTGAATAATCCTCCAATTCTGTAATTATTTTTATAATCAGTTGAAGTTTAATCCTTCAGATTGATGTCCAAACATCCGATATGACACAGACTAAACTTTAGTCCAGAGAACCAAACAACACCTTAGGGTGTGTTTGGTTGAGCCGCAAATTTTGAAAAAGCTGTTGTGAGCTGTGAGTTGAGGAAAAGCTGTTGTGAGCTGTGAGTTATAAAAAAGCTGAGAAGCTGTTTGGTTGGAATAATTGCGGATTTATATTTTGGTAGTTCGTGATGTTTAGTTATATTAGTAATGTGTAATTTTACATATAAATCATTGTAATCATGGATTTTTTTAATGTTTATATTAAAATTATATATTTTTAAATTACACTAAAATTATATGTTTTATTAAAAATTTACTTTTTCAAATGTTACATAAACTGAAATGTTTTAATAGCATGGTAGGTAATATTCATTCAAAGTTAAACTTAGAATATATGAAATCTAGGTTATACTAGCTTTCAAATTTGTAGTACAAGAATCTGCAGATTCTAGAAAAGTTGGCTGACCAAAAGAACTCTTTGGTTCAGATTTTAGCTTCTGAGCCAGAAAATTAATTAAAAAAATCTGAACCAAACATATCTTTAGACATATTCCTTTGCTGCCGTATGCATTGATCATATTTCATATTATAGATTGTTTAACCTTTTTAAATCCAAACTCCTACAATTTTAACCAAATTAAATAGAAATTTATTAACGTACGTAATATCAAATAAATACACTATTACAATATATTTCATAGAGGATTTAATAAAATAACTTGGTATTGTAATTGTTAATACATTTTTTATTAAATTAGTCAAATTTTAAAAAGTATATATATTTTTCAAAAAAAAAAACGACTCGCCAGTTGTGATTTATAACGAACGGACCGCACAAAAATTTCAGTCCAGATAAATTTAATACTAAAAAAATATTATATCACACGGCCAAAGCCCAATCCAATACCTATAGAGATATTTATATATAGGATGTGTTTGAGAGGTTCGATTTATCATTATTAGCTCCGCTCCAAAACTATATGGTGAAGTATATCTATGGTGTATAGCTTTATATCAACTTCAACATTTTATATTGTGAGAGACCCAACTCAATGGAGTTGATTATTCTACGAAACTATGAAATTAAGGTGTTTGAGATATAGATTATTTTACGGTTCTTGAGGAGATACTATATTTTTTAATGTTAATTTTGGTACCTCTTGACACATGAGGTACCAAAATTAACACTAAAAAATGTGGCACCTTATGGTACCTTCTCAAAGACTGTAAAATTTCTATTGAGATAATCATTTCTAGCAATAACAACACTAAAAAAATGAGACATGTGTGACCACCAAGAGTTGAACTTGGGTGACATCAATAGAATCTACCGGTTGAGACAACCTTCGTTGCTTTATTTAATGAGCTATTTTACCGTCCTTGAGGAGGTATCATATTTTTTAGTGTTAATTTTGGTACCTTATGTGTCAGGAGGTACCAAAATTAACACTAAAAAATGTGGTACCTCCTCAAAGACTGTAAATTTTTTCTATTTAATATCATCTTGGTATGTATAATTCTATCTAAAACGACTAAAATTTATACACCGAAAGAGTATGTATGATCCTCGTGATTAGTGTTGCTGTTTTAGCGTAAGTAGGTGCAGGTGCATACGAGAAAAAGGGACGTGCCCGGGTTCAAATTCAATGCGTTAGACAAACTCCTGTGTTCTGACGTCCGTACGGGCTCAGCCGCTGCGTTTTGTCGCGAGGCGTCACAGCCCTGCATCCTGCAGGCGTGCGTGACTGACGGCGTGTTTGGTTTGGTGGCGATGCCATGAATTTAAGGATGAGATGGTTGGATGGATGAGATGAAACAATTTTTTGTTTGTTAAATTTAGTGGGACCCACTTGTTAAATATATTTTTTAACAAAAATATAATCATATGAGATCTTATTTTATAGATTAAATTATAATCAATACAATGATGTAATTAGATCATAAATTGGATAAATAATTTGGGAGTAAAAATCATTTGAATATTTATAAATAAAAAATTAAATGTGTAATAATCAATCAGGAGACGACATGTCATCTCGTCCAATGTTGGATGAGCTCATACAGAAAAATTCCTTGAATTTCTTCATCCAGCATATTAAAGAAATATTTCTCTCATGTACCATCCCATCCACATTCGCCCTTCAACCAAACAGCTGACTGGATGAGATGACCCTCTCCCATTCAGGAATATCCAGTAAAACCCTTAGCGGACGAGGGATGGATGGATAGATGGATGAGCTTTTTAGCCAGCAAGCAGATTTATCAGACCGGGACTCCGGGTAAAAGCAGGTACGTATACGACTCTAATTTTTAACTCGTGAGTGAGTTCTCATGGCTTACCTAGCACTTAATATATAATCTTAAGGTTGATTAGCTGGCTCTGATCTTCGCCATCGTACTCTCCACGTGGCTTTTCGATCTTCGATTTGCTGTTAACCTTTGACCAATCCGTAATCCCCATCCATGCTGTCGGATCTCGTTCGCGCCCCGTCTTCTCCACCGGCCGTCGCATCTACAATCTGTCACGCTTGTAATCTACATGACAAGAAGATGGGTTAGATTTAGATCCACATGAACTAATCCGAATTTCACCGCCATCCATCCTTCCGTCGAAACCGAGAGAATCCCTCGGCGCTATCCCAACTTGCCCTGGCCCCTGGCTGCGTGCTGCCACCGGCCGCGACGCGCGCGGGCGCGCGCGCGCGCGGGCGCGCGGATGAGGCCCCGTGTTCTCGTGGGTGGCGCGTGCGTAGCGTACGGCGGTTTGCCCAAGTTGGGGACAGACTTGGGGTGTACGACGTTGTAGGCTGCCTGTGGTTGGGTTAAAATGGGGGTGCTGGTGGGGCGGTGGGGGCTCGTCTCTTGTGGCCAACTTGGGCGGAGGATGCGCCCGACGCGCGCAAGTGGCATGCCCGCCCGCCTCAGGTCTCACCTCACTCACCTGCCTTTCCCAAATCCCAACTCCCACTTGCGGCTGTCCGGCCCGTAGCTGGGCGTGGCGTGGGCGTGCTTTCGCATGCGCCGCGTGCCCATGAGCCATGAGTGACCGACGACGGGCCATGCACGCAGCACGCACACACCGCTCCAGCCGCCCGGTTGTTTTGATTGTTTCGCACTTTCGCTCGTGGTCGTGCATGGCGTGGGCAAGGTACGTTTAGGTATCTCTGATGCTTACTGTTAATATAAGTGCTTAGCATAAAAAAATTAAACATCTTTATTAAGAGCTTTATATGTCAATGCAAAGATATATAGTACTGCTATATTTATTAGTTAATTTTTTGTTATACTTACTTGACTAGTCATGGTTAAAATTATTTTGTTTAGCACCCACTAGCACCCGATGCTACAGTAAACAGCAGGCTCGTGTGTTAAGCATCCATGATGGGAAAAAACCGTTTTTCCCTCTAAACGCTTCTGTAGGTTTTCCATTAGAGCTACCGTATAAGCTAACTATATAAGGGTGTGTTTGGTTGAGCTGTGACTGTGGAAAAAAACTGTTGTGGGCTATGAGCTGTGGAAAAGCTGTTGTAGGATGTTAGCTGTGAGAAAGCTGAAAGCCGTTTGGCTGAAACGACTGTGAAGCTGCTTTGAGCTGTGAGCTGTGTAAAAAAATTCAATTTAAGAATTTTTGTATGGTTGTATGAAATTTGAAATGTCAATTTATGAAGTTTTGTATGGTTGTATGTAATTTGAAATGTCAATTTATGAAGTTTTGTATGGTTGTATGAAATTTGAAATATCATTTTATGAAATTTTGTATGGTTGTATGAAATTTGAAATGTCAATTTATGAAATTTTGTATAGTTGCGAAGCCAAAAGCCAAAAGCCACAGAAAACAGATCTGGAGGAGCTTTCACATTTTCACTGCACCAAAAACTGCTTTTACTAAAAGTTGTTGGCTTGTAATAAGCCCTTTGATTTGGCTTTTGGCTTCCAAGAAGCAAAAGCTGCTCTCGAAAGCTAAACCAAAGACTCTAAGTCACGCACATTGGTTTTGGCTTACAATTAGACCCTTATAAGTAATGTTTGTTGGGTTGATTTGATAAGATGTGTAGAGGCTTAGGTCTTGTTTGGATCTTATAAACTAATTGTTAATAGTTAATTTTTAGTTTTAGTTTATCTAAACAGTACAACTAATTACTAAACCAATTGTTAGTTTATGGACCAACTAATGATTAGCCATTAGTCCACAAAATGAACTAATGAGAGCTAATAGAGACTCTTTACTCTTTTGTCAGGTATTAGTCCAAAGTATCAAACACATAAACTAATTATTAGTTGGCTAATAATTAGTTCCAATTAAAAATTAGTTAACGGGCCCTCGGTTACTCCGTTTTGGTTAGTGGACTGAAGTAAGATAGGTGGGAATGTGTTTGTTCTGATTTAAGAAATATTTATAGATAATTAGTTGATCTTAGGATAAACTTTGCGTCATGGAAACGGGAGAAAAGAACATAAACAACTTGTTATTTGACGTAACAATAGGTCTATACCTATGGGGTTTAACCGTCTCAAATCTATATTCGTTAGAAAAAAACTTCTTCATCGAATAACACACACATATATATATATATATATATGCGGGTACTATTTCTCCCCAAAACTCATACCCATGCGGGTAAAATATACCCATCGGGTACTCATACCCATCAATAGGCACCACACAAAAAAGCTAACAAATAACAACTGTGTATCTATCTTCGCAAAAATAGTGTTTTACCTAATTAGATCAATCATTCGGTGAGTTATAAGATCAAAATTACATGTATAAATAATAAATAAGCTCCTAATCATAATACATCAATGATTTAACCTACAACAATAACAACAATGATTTAAACTCCCAAAAAATATAGCATCTTGGGTGATGGATACCCATCGGGTAACGGGTATGAATATTAGGAAACCATAACTGCGTATCCGTTGGGTACTATTTTTTCTCGTTAGTAGACCCACGGATAAATAATTTTACCCGTATAACTACCCTAATAGAGTAAAAATTCATCGAGTTTCGGTTAGCCATTGCCATTTTTACTAACGTCTAGTCCATCTTGTATGTCTAAAATATCATGTTTCTAAAATTTTCAGGTGTGCTTGTTTGCAATTTTTTTTTCACCCGGGCCCGTGGGTTCTCCTTCTTTGAGATTTCTTCACAGTTCACATGGTCAGATGGCCCGTTTCGAAAGATGCTGATCAGATGGGCCTTCATGCGAACAATGCAAAGTTTGGACTTACTTTGGAGATATGATATGGTCTTCCCAACAGTAATGGATCATGGTCGCATGAGTCTCATGTTATCTGACGAAAACGAAAGCTTCTCGTACGATGCTGTGTAGATTAGGAGAGGGAAATGAACCAACAGCTACTTTGCACATGAGCACAGTAGTCCACAGAATCACAGGTGTTTTCTTGGAGTAGTAGTAATAGAGTACACTGGTAGCTGAAAAGATCAGAATTCTGTGCAGGATTGGCATTATTGTCCCTGAATCCCTGATCTGTTCTTCGTTTCGCACGCGGCACACCGTCCAAGTGAACTAGTCTCGTCAGCTTCAACGATGGTTGATGTATCTTTCTCTTGGAATCCTTGCGATTTCAGCCATTCCGATTACCAGAACGGCTGGTAGTTGCTGCTCCTCGGTTTTGTCTGATCAGATACTTACAAAAAATTGTCCTTTTTTTTTGGGTCAAGCCCAGACGGCGAGCATGGACATGAGCGCGGCGCCGAGCAGCAGGGAGACGTTCATGGCGAGCTGCAGGCGGCCCCTGCTCTGCACCTTGGCCTTCATGAAGTCCTCGGCGAGGAAGTCGACGAGCGCCATGTAGATGAGTATCCCCGCCGCCGCCGACTCGAGGAGCCCCTGCACGACCAGCGCCGTCGGGCTGTTCTCGTCGTAGACGGAGGATATCGCGATCCCGACTGCGATGCCGGCCGGCGTCGTGAGGGAGAAGAAGAGCGCCATTGTCACCATGGACCCGACCCGAAACTTGGCCTGCCGGAAGAACAGAAACGCAGTAGGTTAATTAATCGATTACATGCACTTCTGGTCCAGCTGCAAAAGTTGCAGGATCTTCGCGTGCAATATTCTTTCAGAATCTCGGCGTCATTTCCTCGACTTTTTGGTCCGTTAAACGAAACGATCAAAAGAAAAAAGAGAGCACTGGAATTCGATTGGTGTGCAGTACGTTTCCAATCACCTGAACGATGCATCCGCCGAGCCCGATGCCCTCGAAGAGCTGATGAAACGTCAGCGCCGGCACGAGCGGCCGCACCGTGCTCGGGAAGTCGGAGGCGCCCAGCGACATCCCGATGATGAGCGAGTGCACCACCACCCCCAGCTCCAGCACCTTCGCCGTCAAGACGGGTAGCCGAATCGATTAAGACGACGAGCAGTGGCAATTAATTAGCAGCTCTGTTTCTTGAATGGTCCGCGGCGAAACGGCCGGTGGCGGTTTTTTTACCTGAGAGATGACGCGGTGGCGAACGAGGTCGTCGTCGGCGGCGTCGTGGGGCGCGGAGACCATGGACATGCCGTGGGCGTGGCTGTGCTCGTCGGAGGATTCCAGGTCTACGGCGGGTGGCGTCGGCTCGTCGACGACGGAAGCGGCTTTCCTCTTGGCGTCCGTCCGGCGGAGGTACCCCGTGGCGACGGTGTCCACGACGAGCGTGCCGATCGCGGAGAGCATGGCGAACATCCCGGCGAACGGGAAGCGCTTCCACGGACCTCCCACGAGGCACGGAGAGCCGAGAGCCTCGAATGCCGCGGGCAGGATGTGCACCAGCCCCGTGGCGAGGATGACGCCGCCGGCGAAGGCCTTGACGGAGAGGAACACGTCCGTCTCCGGCCGGAGCGCCGGGAACTTTCCGCCCAGCGAAGGTATGGCCGCCCCGATGGCGCTCCCGGCGAGGATGCAGAACATGGCGACGATCTTGAGGCGCAGCGCCTGCGCCTTGTCCCGCCCCGCCGCGCCGTCGGTCCCGCAGTCGCACTCCGCCAGCGCCAGCGCCGGCAGCGAGGACACCGCCACTAGAAAGCAGAGCACGGCCAGCTTCGGCCACGCCATCGCCGATCAAACACCGGAGGCACGAGCTCGCGCGGCACTTGCGCTAGCTCTCCGCTTATATTTGTAGTTTGAGCTCCACGGAGGCGTGGACTCATCAGAAATATAAGTTTTTTAAATATACAATATACAATATTAGTTTTTTTCACTATATTATCAACAACCACTACAATAATTATATATAAAAACAGTTTAAAATATCGATACAACTATATAATATATACAACTCACGCCGTGATGCATTTCTGATGCCGTTTTCCCCCTGTTTTTATCACCTGAGATTTTCTTTGACGGTTTAATTACCGCTGCACGCACGCGTGCTCGGCACAAAGCTAGCCATAATAAATCTTTCCAAACCGAACGAAACGCGCACAGCTCTAGCGCATCACTTCGGATGAAATTCGGTCAAAATCGCTGCGAAATCACTTGAAAAACTGGACAGGCCGGCCGGCACCCGAGTGTGAATGAATGAATCCTTTTAAATTTTCTTCTACCAACTGCCAATGCCGATTCCTCTTGTTTTCAAATGGGGAAACGGACAGAATGTATAGCACATGTGCCACTTAATAGTGGCCGGTTTTTAATTTGGGATCTTCAAACGTGAATTTTTTCATGAAATAATATTTTTAAAAAATAAAATTTCAAATTTGTATGACGATTTTGAAGAATTGCAAAAATAGGTACCGATCGGTACTTAAAGTGTTGACTGATGCCACGTTATTAGCTCCAGTCGGCACTTTTGACTGATGCTGTCCCCCTATCAAATTCTGTCACGACAGCTCCAGTTGGCACTTGAAATGCCGATCGGTACATACTTGAAAATTTCTTTTTAAAAAATATTATTTTAAAAAAATTCCTTCAAACGTAACTGCAAGTCTCCCAGTAGAAACATATTTGGGAATAAAATCTTTGGCATTGGTTAGATTAAAATTTTTCTAAACGTATTGTTTTGGAAGTAAAATTGGACAGATGAAGTAGATGCTACCTGCAGTGTCAATGATTGTGACTGAGAATTGAAATCGCACCAGCTTTTCTGATCCAGATATTGAAATGAAATGATACCCAACATATGCATGCAGCTAGCTGTTTGGTCTGTTCAACATCTGAACAAACGTGATGATTTATTGAAATCAATTAACACTTTCACACGGAATTTGATCGATCTGTAACTTTCTTTGTACAGTAAAGTAAACCACACACTAAGAAATTGATCTGTAACTTTTTTAATTTTACAACCAAGAATCAAAACGAGAAAAAAAACCTTTCCGCAATATATGCCACGTGCATAAATTGAGTGATTTTATGATCATTAAAGGTATCGCGAGGGTACCGTAATTTAATTTTAGTGTTTATTTTGATTGTATTAAAGATAGTAAAAATTCTCTTATTTTTTGCAAATATTAATTCAAGCCCAAATACCAAGCAAGGACATTAGAGTCGTCCCGACCAGCAGCGAGAAGCTTGTGATGAGCTGCAGCCTCCCACTGTTGCGCACCCTAGGGTTCATGAAGTCGTCGGCGAGGAGGTCGACGAGGGCCATGTAGTTGAGGATGCCGGCGGCGGCGGAGTCGAGGACGCCTTCGACGACCAGGGCGGTGGGGCTGTTCTCGTTGTAGGCGGAGGAGATGCCGATGCCGATCAAGATCCCGATCGGCGTGGTGAGCGAGAAGAAGACCGCCATCGTCACCGCAGACTTGAGCCGGAACCTGGCCTGGAGCCAAAAATTTCATCGCCCAATGAACAACAATAATGTACATTTAATTGCTGGTAGATGAATGCTACTTCCCCTCTAACTAATTATAATTGGCTTTGCTATTTTGAGTGTGAAATGACATGAGTTGGTATGGTTTGAATAGGCAGAAAATGAGAGCATTGTAGGGCCTGCCAATCTAGCTATATGTTACTTTATCAACAAGAGACCAATCTAGCTAGTTGGTATGGTTCTGAATAGGCCAGAGCCACACATGCGCTGAGGCATGCACGTAGGAATGCAGGATCAGGTGCACAAAAGCGATAAGCGAGCACTTACTATGTTGAGCGGATGTGAGAGGAAGTCAGGAAGACAAATAAATTTTTACAACTTCAATTCTTACGTGGATCGTGTATATATATGCAGGGGGGCCATCAGGATGTGGCGGCCTAGGGCGGTGGCACCGGTGGCCCCATCCTAGGGCCGGCCCTGATGAGGACTTCTCGAGAGGTCATTCGGAACTTGGTACTACTTCCACCTGAGCACACTCAACATTAAAGTTCTAATGAGATTTAGTGTGAGCTAACTCACATCCTTTTCATATACCTATTTTTTATCTCCCTGAGTTCCCATACATTGTTATTTATAACTCACATATATGAGTATATGACACCTTATATGTATTGTTTTTAAGCAAAAACAAGCGCGCGCATATATATATATATGTGTGTGTGTTAATTTTTTTCATAAACCATCGTACACCTCAACAGTCACAAATGATTTATAGTTATTACAAGAGCCAACACATAGATGGAACTTATAAGGGGGCAGTTATGGTGCCCTCGTTACCTCTTTGAGGGGTAAAAGTTTAAATTGATTTGAACCCTTCATTAAATAGAATTAAAATAATTAAATGAATTATAATATGAGGTAAATTTGCTATAGCCGGTGCTTGCATGACGTGATTTAAGGAACAATACTCACAAATAACATTATTGATTGTGTATATCCTGCTTGTATTTAATTGTGCATGCAATCGTTCGATATTTTGTTTGCGCTGATTAAGGAACATAAATCACATCATCATTTTGATGAATATCATAAGTACTAATCAAGAAAATGACAAACAAAATTATTTCAATTAATTATGATACATTAATCCAATTATGCTATGCAAAATATTTTATATCCACTCGTATTCATGCATATCTATAATAAGAATATGGTTCAAATTTTAATTTTCTAACTTAATTTCAACCAAACTTGAAAATTAATTGTGCGCACCAGCATATGTTCAATTGAATTATTTATTTTTCTTTCCAAGTTTACTTGCTTGATTTATAAAAGTACGTTGCTTAATTAGGAAAATAATCTTTATGCATATGAGCCCCACATAAATTAAGGGATTTCAAATTATTTTGGCGCATGGAAAAAATTAATTTGCATGTACGTGAGTCCCGTATTTAGGAAAAGGAAGATTATATGACATATTACATCCTAGAAGTAATAGGTCACCTATTTTAAATATGAGCCGTCTGATCATATGGATTGGACCATTGATAATATTTTGGGGCACTGTAAAAAACTCCACTTATAATAATATGCGCGTCTCATGTATGTTTATTACAATTTAGAATTGTGGCATATGAGCTCCCCTATACAACCCTTGACTTATAATCAATCTCCAAGTTGGTTAAGTCGATCATTTGCCTCCATAAACCCTAAGTAACATGTACCAATGTGACATCCCAAGCCCCCCCCCCCCCCCCCCCCCCCCACACACACACACACACCACCACCACACACCCACACACACACCACAGCGTTTTGCACAAACCCGCCGGTCACCCCTGATGCTAACCATGCATTGCAGCCCTCTTATGTGTTGGTTATAAAATACATTATCACATCATATACGCGCCAGTTTTAGAACTAACATAAATAAGCATCCCCTATATGTATTGTTTTTCATGTGTAAGTATATTGTAGGGATAGTAGACATGCATTTAGAATTAGCACAAATATTAAGCATCTCATCATGTGGTTAGATATGATGGAATCATCTCATCCTATTTTTTTTTCAAATGTTTGGTTAGTAGATATTGTAGTAGGATAAAATGATTCTCATACGAAAATATTGGGTAAATGATAGACTAGGTCACAGCCAATGTCCTAAAGTAGTGGGATCGATGAAGTTATCCCATCACTAAAAAAATAGAATATAGTCATCCTATATTTCAAAACTGAGACAAAACCATCTCGTTACACTTTACTCTTCAACCAAACATATCATATATATGCTTTCGCTTGCTTTAGACAACACATCTCGCTGTATATAAGTCATATTTACTGTGGACATATATATTGGTCTAAAGTACCATACACACAATATTGTTTGGTTTGGCTCTAACTTTAATAATGTTTGACTTGGATCGGATAATAAGGATACATAAGCTGTTGCTATATATGCCAAACATATCCTGGATATATATATATCGATATAAAAAGTATTATACCTGCTGATATAATTATTTACATGAATGCATTGTTCTTGAGGAGTGATTTTATGATTCTTTATAAGTAATAATTCAATTCTTAAGTGATTTTACAACAGAAGATTTTCAGAACTTCTATCTGGCTTTGCCACAATGAATATATAATATATAATGGGAATATAGGATATATACCTTACTGAGATCAGTAGTCACGGCGCGAAATTAATTAATTTTTGTCAAGGAGCATCATATCATATCCTACATACCTGAACAATGCATCCTCCGAGCCCTATCCCTTCGAAGAACTGATGAAAAGTCAGCGCGGCCACGAGTGGTCTGATCGTGCCGAGGCTCTCTGATGCACCTAGTGATATCCCGATGATGATGGAATGCGTTATGATCCCCAGCTCCAACACCTTCATTCGCCCATGCATGCAAAATTAAATGCAAACGAAACGCATTCATCGTAGAACTTAACCACGTGTAAGCTAGCTCAAGTCAGTGGCAAAACCTGCGAGATGACGCGGTGGCGGATGACCTGTGCGCGGTCCTGCAGGTCGGCGCAATCGTCGTCGGTCGACATCGCCGCGGCCGACGCGACGACGGCCGACACGCCGTGCGCGTGGCTGCGTTCATGTTCGTCCGAGGCCTCCACGTAGCCGACGACTGCCGCGGCGCGGCTGGCGTGCAGGCGCTGGAAGTAGCCCGTGGCGATGGTGTCGACGAGGAGGGTGGCTATGGAGGCGAGCATGGCGACGAGGCCGGCGAACGGGAACTTCTGCCACGGCCCGTTATCGGCGAGGCACGGCGACGTGAGCTTGTCGAAGGACTCCGGGAGGATGTGCACGAATGCCGTGGCGAGGATGACGCCGGCGGCGAAGGCCTTGAGTGCGAAGAAGAGGACAGCATCCGGGCGGAGCGCCGGGAACCTCCTGCCGAACGTGGGGATGGCGCATCCCGCTGAGCTGGCCAGGAGGATGCAGAAGATGGCGATGATCTTGAGCTTCTGTGCCTTCGCCTTGTCATGTCCTTCCTCCCCGGTATCGCACTCACAGCCGCCGGCGACGGCGAGTAATGGAAGGGAGCTGAACACGGCAAGGAGGCACAAGGTTACCTTTAGATCAAAAGCCATCTTTTTAGTCGGAGGCACAAGATTGGTGATGAACTAACAATGTGTAGGCATTATTTGTACGGATGTACTGCAAGTGCTACAATACGAATTAGATTTTTTAGGTCGGCATCTATGATTTTGACCAAGGATGTTGATAATAAAATCAATGAAGATGCCAACGAAAATGTAGAAAGATAGTGTAAAATATTTGGTATGATAAAAGCTAGTGACAATAATCTAATCCTAACTATAGAATATAGAATACAAAATCGGTGTCGCGTTGCTTTCTAATAAGCCAATCACCCCGTACAAAACCAATAGAATAGACTAAGTCGTATATAAACATATTTGGTGGGATCCACAACTTGCGTGTTCTAAGTACAATTTATGTACGGTTCGTACATATTAAAATAACTTATCTATTAGATCCAATAGACTTAAAAAAAGATCATCTTAAAACACACGAAACTAACTACCACATATTCGTTTGTGGTGGTCCCTATGATAAACATCTAGTGCGACTTTGAGACAATCGACCTCGTCATGCCAATAGTTTGAAGAGATCAAAACTGTGTGGTACGTCAGCAATATAATATGGCTCAATCAATCCAATAAAAAAAGAACACTATTGGTTTGCATATAAATCATAATGTAAATTCCCAAACGTGGAGAGCCACATAGTAGATAGGATTCAACTATTCATTTCCTTCGTTCGATCACCAAGGGATGGGCTTAGCAACGAAATGAGATGCGATAGATGTCGACATGGAACGAAATCTAGGAGCTTGTGCCATATATATATGTGTGGGGTTTGCTGCTGTGTTTCATCAAAATTAACAGCCGTTGCATGCATGCATGGATGAACTGTTGAGTGTTGATGTGCCGCATCCATGCCAGCCAGCTACAACGAATTCTAACCGCGTGTGGTCATAGCAAACTAATCTCTGTCATAGACACGATCACACATGTTAAGGTACACAAACTGTTCCAATTGGTTACCGAAACAAGATTCTAACTGTGCCACTCAAGTTCAACTCCCGGTAGCCTTTCGATTGACGGGATAACTAATATTTATGCACTCTTACCTAAACATCAAAATGACTACATCCAGACTCAGCATCAGTAGCACAATTAAACAAATCACATGAACACTGTCATGTCAGACCAACCTTCAATTGCCAGCTACAACGAATTCTAACCGCGTGTGGTCATAGCAAACTAATCTTTGTCTTAGACATGATCACACATGTTAAGGTACACAAACTGTTCCAATTGGTTACCGAAACAAGATTCTAACCACGCCACTCAAGTTCAACTCCTGGTGGCCTTTCGATTGACGGGATGACTAATATTTATGCACTCTTACCTAAACATCAAAATGACTACATCCAGACTCAGCATCAGTAGCACAATTAAACAAATCACATGAACACTGTCATGTCAGACCAACCTTCACTGTAGCTACTAGCTAGCTAGCTAGGTTTTGCCTTAATTTTCAGAGAAAATGGCCTACAGATCGAGATGTCGACACCATGAGTGCATGCAGAGCTGAGCTAGGTATCAAGCGTGCAGTGACAAACGATGAACTGTATATATGTTCGCTCTATTATTAGATCAACACTAAGACGATGATTTGTACCGTACCACTTGTCCCGTCGACATTACGTTTTTAGCTGCAGACTTAGTTGTTGACTTGTTGTAACTGTGTAAATGATCAAAACATCCTTTACTAATAAGAAAACTGTATTGTGAACAGGCATGTAAGAGTTCGTTATTTAAGAAGCAAGTAAGACTTCATAATTTACTAATTTAGGGTAATTAGAGGCACCACCACCGTACCGGTTGGTCGCAACAGCTAGCGTCAAGTGCATGCATGTGTCGCCGTACGTAGCTCGCAGTTCGAGGAGTGTATATTTTTTTTTGTCGGAGCTCATCTGATCATCTCGTCAACGGTTAGCGTATGTCTTCAGATGAGAACATCGTGTCGTCATTTTGTACAGATCGATGTGCATGCATGTACCAGCTGCACGCGCCTGCGATTAACAATATAATTACACATGTGGCAGCGGATGGATCATGAACATGGTATGTAGAGCTAGCCCTAGAAGAACTAACATTTGACTCTGTGCCACGATTGAATTTATGACAAAACAACTAATGCAATGTATCCATCACATGTACATTCTACATGAAATAGAATTGAGTCAACTAGCTAAATGATTATATATTTTTATTATATCATGAACTCGAATTCAGTGAGCTAGCCAAATAATTTCGCAGTTGAATTTGATTTATCAGAGGATCACTTCCCAGGCAGTTCGCAATCGTTGGATGGGCCGAAAGAAATGGGCCTGTTGGGCCGTCTGTAACTCTGTATGAGTGGGCCTTGATCCAGCGCGGTCCACCTGTCGAGGCGAGCCACGGCCACTTTCTCCTGGGAAATTTAACTATTTGCCACCTTCTTCGTTGCCACCTCTTCAAATGACATCCTCTTCGTTGCAATTAATTTTTTGCCACTCTCTTCGTGAGCCAATTAATTTTTTGCCACTCGGTGTCCAGTCACATGCCACGTCATCCGCCACATCACATTTTTGCCACCTCACGCCGCCACGTCACCTTCTTCTTCCTCCTCCTCTTCTCTCTCACCCCAACCGGCCAGCCGCCGTCGCCACCGTCGCCGTGCCCCTGCCCCATCCGCCCACCGCCGCCGTCGCACCCCTGCCCCCTCCGCACGCCGCCATCCCGCGCGCCGCCACCCCGCTGCCCCACGCCCATCGCCGCACGCCGCCGCGCCAAACCCGTGCGCCCCTATCCCAGCCGCCCACCGCTGCCCCATGCCCTCCGCCGCACACCTCCTGCCCCTTCCGCACGCTGCCGTCCCGCGCCCACCGCCAGAGGCCCCCGTCGCCCACTGCCGCTGCCGCGCCCCTGCCTCCTCCGCCCATCGCCGCCGCCGCGCCCCTGCCCCCTCCGCACGCCGCCGCCCCGCCCGCCCTGTCCCCGCCGCCCCTGCCCCCTCCGCACGCCGGCGACGGCGGTAGGCGGCGGTGGCCGGCCGGTTGGCGTGAGGAGTTGGGGTGAGAGAGAAGAGGAGGAGGAAGAAGAAGAAGGTGACGTGGCGGCGTGAGGTGGCAAAAATGTGATGTGGCGGATGACGTAGCATGTGACTGGACACCGAATGACAAAAAATTAATTGACTCACGAAGAGTGTGACAAAAAATTAATTGCAACGAAGAGGGTGACATTTGAAGAGGTGGCGAAGAGGGTGGCAAATAGTTAAATTTCCCCCTCCTCTCCGCCTCCGCGGCAGTTTCCATCGCGTCGGTGGCGGCGCTCACGCCGCTGCAAACCGAGCTCCCCACCCAGCGCCGGCCGAGCTCGCCGTCGTTTCCCGCCGCCCGGCGCCGATGGGGCTCCGGAAGCCAGCCGAGCCATCAGTCACCAGTGGTCGGCGACGGGTCCGATCTGGGCGTTTCGTTACGAGACTATTCGGAGACGGAGAACTGGTGGAGTGGGATCGCCGTGTTGCCAGGAATTCAATGGTGAGATACGTTTGCGAAATACTGCTGTGCGTACGTCTTTGTAGGGGAAAACTTCTAATTGGTTCGTCGGGTTCAAATTTTGGAACTCTTTATGATTAGTGGTCCTCACCTCATATAGTCTTTTCATATCACCGAGCAAAGAATTGTGTGTCACTCTTCTAGTAGGGAGGGGGAGTCACAGTTAGCATTGGATTGTTACTACTTACTAGTATCATCTACAGGGGTTGTTACTAGTTACTTATTCTTGTGCTAGATTGTGAACTGTCAAACCTATCATAGGAATGGTGGCTTCTAATATGGTCATTGATTTGCCTTGTGAATTCAGCTGGCTCTCATTCATGTTGACAAACTTGTTTCAATCTCAGATCTTTTTTATAGGCTGAATGTCAACTATTTCTGTTCAGAAGAAACAGACCTTAGAAGTCATTCAACAACGGTATGCTGCTGCCAAAGCTAAGAAACTGCAAGAAGAACAGGCTAAATGTCTGAAAAGGAACAAAGATAGTGCACTCAACCCCAAATTTGATGCATCAAGGAAAGGCAAAGCTCCTGAATTCATTCCATGTCGCTTCTGCTCAGCTTCTTACTAAAAAAGGTTTTGATGCTGTCCATCATTCTTTTGATGCAAATATTTTCCTTTCCTTGCAAATTTTGCTAATGCTGCTTCTGATCTCAGATCTAGCAATTTCCAGTTCTTCTGCTTCCTCAGGCACCCACTCTAGGTTTTTTGTGTATGGCTTGTTTAACATGTACATTCAAACTTTATAGGTAGAGAAATCAACCCCGTGTACTCTGGACTTGCATTTGTTCTTCATGATAATTTGTTTCAAGGAGGCATTTTGGTACATATTCTGCGTGTTGTGGATTTCTAAATTAAATTTAGATGCAAGGAAATAATTTCTAATATTTAATTTGGTGAACTGTCATCATTGTAGGATTTTAACAGTACGAATGTTGTGCATAATGTTTTTTATGACATAATTCAGAAAGGTGGAGATGCTGGAAAAATTATCAAGGGAACTAAAAAACTAAAGCTGGAAAAAGGGATTTTGCGGGACAATTATGTTCACAGGGGTCCTAGATTAGTGGATGCACAAGAAAAATCTTTGTTAATTCATTTGAAGCAATCAAAAAGGCACATGTCACTTAGGCAGCATAAGAAATGTTGGTCGTTTGATTTACATGAGACATTCTGCAAGTAAGTCTTGTTCAGGATTAGCCTATATATTGACTCCTTTTCTTTTCCCCAATCAAGATTTAGGTATCATGGTTTTCTTTTGATGGAAAGGAAATTAAATCCCTTGAGAGTAATGATTAAACTACACATTATATGATTGCTTGAATATCCGCATAAGATTACATTTGGAGAATTGGAGATTATGCGGTTTTTACATATGTGGACTTGCCTTTGCAGGCTTGACCTGTATAAACCAATGCATGAAATGTGGAAAGAGTGTATCACGGAGCTTACTAAAAGTACACCGTATGAATTCCACATTGTCTTTTTTGATTGTCATGTTACAACTTATCTTCCTTCTAGTTGTTTACTTCTTGCTTGGAACATGAAACTTATATCCTAAAACTTCCAAGGAAAAGAAAAACATTTAGTCTATGAATGTTCTCCTGCTACCAGTCTCTTCATTTTAACCCTCTTATTTCATTGGCCTTTGGCAATCAGTGGTTTCTTTGATAGAATCATATGACTGATAGGTTGAAATTACAGCTTTGATTCTGAACGCAAGATTTGTGTTACTTACGCCAAAGAGTTAAGCGGCCGTACTAACTATATGATGTTAATAAAATTGAAAATCGGGTCCCGCCGAACTTCTCATGTACACAAACTTTCTTGATTGTAGGGAAGGAAAATGTCAAAATCTTTGGTATCCATCTCGAATAATTGCTGAAATCAGTATTCATTTTATGGAAGTGAACTTGACAAAGTTCACAAGGATTAAATGAATATGCTAAACATAGTCCTGAATGGTTAACATAAGATTTAGACGTTTAAAATCAACAAATACGACAATGATCTCACTGTATAAAATAAAACAATAGAGGCAAGGAATCGATTCATCCTTTTTCCAAAACTTGGTTATAACCCTTTTATTATGCTCTCTGTCTTCTCTGCAGGAAAAGGCAGTTAACTGAAAACCTCCTTTCAGCAGATCTTCATGGGGCTTATGAAATAGGTGATTTATATACCTAGAGTAGCTGCATATTCAATTGCTTTATTGTTTCTATTAGTTCCTTCATATTTTTATATGGTATTTGTGGTATTCACAGTGGCAGAATGCAAATTATTTGTGGTATTCACAGTGTCAGCGGCATCATGATTCGGGAGACCACCGAGACTTTTGGAATCATATCTAAGGACAATCGCTTCCAAGGTATTTCTTTTACTTCCTGGTGCATTATTTTAACAGCACGTATAGGGTGAATGCTATTTTCCTCAAGAAAATGACAGTTGCAATCACAGATGTTTTTTTTTCTACTGGCGACACTAACACTCCCATTGTTGTAGACACTGTTACGTCGTTCTTCTGTAGCTCTTCCTCCATATTATGCTCATTGAGCTATCAAAAGAAATAGTATGAGATACCATAATAAATTTACAATGGAAAAGGTGCTATGTGATGAAAGTATTTGTATTGTACTAAGGTGTACGCACTTGAAATTTGCATGATCAGTAGCTGTTCAGCTCCTTGGCACACCTGAAATACTCTTGTCAATCAACCTATCTGGTAGCTTCCTAGGCTGGTTTTTGTCGATCTTTTTTTGTAAGGGGACATGCGATTCTATAAATAACTGCAGAGCTGACGGGATTGCTGTTTTGTGGCTTAATTTGCATAATTTGAACCTGCAGTTGTGTCAAAAGCCTGATCAGTTTTCATCCTGCAAGCAGACTGGTGGAAGGTCACACTGATCAGCGACAAACTGTCGCCTGGGGAGAAGCTGATGGAGAATCAGCATCAGTAGCGTGCGCAGGCAGGTATCAGATAGAGTTTTCATCCTGCAAGCAGACTGGTGGAAGGTCACACTGATCAGCGACAAACTGTCGCCTGGGGAGAAGCTGATGGAGAACCAGCATCAGTAGCGTGCGCAGGCAGGTATCAGATAGAGTTTTCCACCATTTGCCTGTTCCAAAATGTACATGTTTTGCCCCAGCAGAACATGTACAGTTCCTAGTTGTTAGGTGTTTCCATTGAAGCTTAATAAATACCTTGGCCGATTAGCCCTAGCCCACTCTTCAGTAGTGTTACTAATCTACTGCAGAGAAGCTCTGTGCCTTGTAATCTGAGTCCATCTCAGACAAATGAAAAAATTGATCTTATACCTTCCATTTAAATGAAAAATTAAGGATTTACTTTTTTGACATATATGTTGAGATATGCAGGGTAAAGGTAAATTCTCAATTTTGATCTAAAGGTTAAAGGGAACCGTAAACTGATGATATCTAGGTGAATGTTTTGACTGGTGATTGGCCTTTGAATGGAACTCCCTACCTACAAACAAAGACTTAAATTTGATAAATTTAATGGTGAGAGTAAAATACTAAAGTGTATATCATTAATAAGAAATCAATATTATAAAATGGTACATAAGTAATATTGATGGAATATATATTTTTTATTTGTGATTTGACAGTGACTAAGGATGTAGTGAAAATAAAATATTTTTGAGACAAATTTGAAGACCTAAAATCAAAGTGTTTTTGTGAATTGTGATGGAGAGAGCAGGAGGTCATTGGTAGCCTAGAAGAAGGGGGAACCGGGAATGAATTGTTGTGCCACTAGTATTTGAAAGCGTTTCTCAGTGCGACATTACCCGTTTCCACCCGTCGTCGCCACCGTCGAAAACGACCTGCACCTTCCGCCCGCCACTTCCCGGCGGAACCCGCCCGCCATCTTCCACCGCGGCCCGCCAACTACTTCAGTCCTCCCACTCCCACCCACCTCCTCCTACCTAACACCCCCACCGTTGTCTACCACAGCGGCGGGCGGCGGCGGTGGAGGGCAGCAGCGATGGCCGTCCCCTCCGACCTCCGTAAGAGGCTATCCCTCTTCCTCCTCCTCTCCGCCCTCCTCGTTGTCGTCTTCCTCTTCCTCGACCCCTCCGCTCGAACCCTCTCCGTCCTCTCCTCCCGCCTCACCGCCCCCTCCTCCCTTGCTCCTCCTGCTGCTCCGAGGCAGCAAAATCCTACCCCAACTCCCACCCCCGGAAACACGCAGCCGCGCGCTTCAGCGGCCGTCGACGCGAAACCCGAGGAGAGCACCGACGCAAGCGCAAAAGCAGAAGAGAGCGCATCGCGACCAGACGCCATCGCTGGGGCTGGAGGAGACATTGGAAACAGCGAGTTGCCACGGGTAGACGACGGCAGCGACGCGGACGGGGTGGAGGGGAAGGCGCGCACTGGCGCCGCTGACGCGGAGGGAGTGGTGGATGGCGACGGTGGGGGGGACGAGGCTGCGGCGGAGGTTAGGTGGGAGACTTGCAGGGTGGGGAGAGGGGTGTCGGCGGCGGATTACATCCCGTGCCTCGACAACGTGAAGGCGATCAAAAAGCTGCGTTCGAGGCGTCAGATGGAACACCGGGAGCGCCACTGCCCCGCGCCGCCGCCCAGGTGCTTGGTGCGGTTGCCCCGGGGATACCGGCCGCCCGTGCCGTGGCCGCGCAGCCGTGACATGGTGAGAACCTTTGCTCGCTTGCCTTCATCGGTAAGGGAGGGAAGTTGCTCTGGTTGTTGATACTCTTTTGCATTTTTCGTTTATAATATTCGTAGCGTTCTTGTTTAGTTATGTGGTTGGGTCAGTTGCGTGCTTACTATATCCCAGGTGCTGGGTACCGTGATCTGCATCGACATAATCAGTATAAGTATAAAATTATGCCGTAAGAACATTCTGTGGTAGGAGTATCTTGTTTTTCTTAAGGCAGAATAGAGAATAGCAGCTAAGATCTGCAACTGCAAGCCTGTATTCTTGGGTATCAAACAGATTTGCTTGGTTAACCTTTAATGTGGCCAAATTTCTTTTTGTGAAATCACTATTTTAACTAGATCCTTTATATGATATCAATTTTCATGGCAGTGAGTAGAGTGAGTACAGATTGCATATTTGCCCTAGTTACATGAACGCCTTGTGGTTAAGATGCCATTAACTGAATATTTGAAGCTATCTCATTTCATTTCCAAATCCAGATTTGGTACAACAATGTTCCTCACCCTAAACTGGTGGAGTATAAGAAGGACCAAAACTGGGTAACTAAGTCTGATGACTATCTTGTCTTCCCCGGAGGTGGAACTCAATTCAAAGCTGGCGTTACAAGATACATTCAGTTTATTGAACAGGTAAATATTATTGTGCCCACTTCATGTATGTTTCAACAGGAACTTCGCCCAAAAGATTCCTTAATTAGCTTGATGGCCAAATGAATCCTATTCTTCTTCTTCTTCTCTTTCTCTGTCTCTTAAACTTTCTGTTATTTTCACTACCAATGTTCACTTGTTCAGTATTGTCAACCTTTTTCATTTCAAGACTTTTGAGGCGGTAAACACAGCTGCCACCAGTTCTTTGTCATAGCTTGTTGTTTTGAAGGTGATATTGGTAGGAGCAGGAGATGAATTAATTAATTCCTTCTGCTTGATTTATTGCATGACCTTAAGGGGTATTTATAATCCTAATACAATCTAATATGCTGTCCTTATCTCTATCTTTAAAACAGAAATAACTAATCTTATCTTAATCTAACTAATTCTAACTAATTGTGCTGCTGCACATAACAGATATACTATTAACTTCTTGTGATAAATTCGTTCACAGGTAATGCCAGCCATTCAATGGGGAACACACACCAGAACTGTGCTGGATGTTGGATGTGGTGTTGCCAGCTTTGGTGGATACCTGCTTGACAGGAATGCGATTACCATGTCATTTGCCCCAAAGGATGAGCATGAGGCTCAGATACAATTTGCATTAGAGCGTGGTATTCCAGCATTTCTAGCTGTGATTGGAACACAGAAGCTTCCTTTCCCTGATGAGGCATTTGATGTCGTCCACTGTGCAAGGTGCAGGGTCCATTGGTATGCGAATGGCAAGTATTCCATTAATTCACAAAATTTATAAGCTCCTGCAGTATCAGTGTTCCTTTTTTTAGAATGCTGTGTTTTTTTGCTTTCTTGCAAATTTCTTGTTTAATTCTTATGTGCTATTGGGGATGTGCAGGTGGAAAACCATTGTTGGAGCTTAACAGGGTGCTTAGGCCTGGAGGATTTTACATTTGGTCTGCAACCCCTGTCTATCGTCAAGAAAAAAGAGACCAAGATGACTGGAATGGTTAGTGGTGTCATATACTATCATCTTTCAACCTCGAGTTTTCAGCCTAGTAATATTACCCCAAGGATTTCTAGAAAAAACGGGCAAGTACTTCTTCAAAATGTTATGAGGATTACTGAAAGTGCAGAGTTTGAGCTAAGATTGACCAAAACAGGGATAAATACAACAGATAAGTATAGTATCTGCTTTTAGTCGTGTAAATATTACCTTCCTTAGGAAAAAAAAAACGCTTGGGTGTATAACAAGTAAATCCTAATATGCTAATAGTACAGAAGCTCCTGCTGCTAGACAAAAGAGAATATCATCTTACAGTATTGTGTCACAATTTTATTTGTACTTTTCCTTCTTCCCAAAACATTGTTTGCTTTACAAGTTACTATTGTTGTTTATTTGGTGAGTCATATCTGTGTTGTTTGAAATATCCATTCCACGTGTGGCAGCAATGGTTACACTTACCAAATCAATCTGTTGGAGAACAGTGGTAAAATCTCAAGATAGTAATGGAATTGGTGTTGTCATATATCAAAAACTGACTTCAAGTTCTTGCTACCTGGAGAGAAAAACAAATAAACCACCTATGTGCTCCGAGAAAGATGGACCACGTTTTCCTTGGTATATATATAGCTCATCCTTCTCTTTCTTGTTTCTTCACTGTTGTTTCATAAGTCAGATGCATCTGATCTTATAGACACCAGTTGCTCTGATACTTATTGGCTCACAGGAAGACAGCAGTGAAAATATATTTTTGATATCATAGATGATTTATACTGTTGTTTCTGTTTGGTGACATGTATACCATTGTTCTTCACTTTTACAGGTATGCTCCTCTTGATACTTGCATTTTTTCAACTGATGTTACCAGCTCAAATGAAAAAATCAGTTGGCCCATTCCATGGCCTGAACGACTTAATGTCAAATATCTAAGCACGCCTGATGATTCTGCCAGTACCAAAGAGAAGTTTGATGCTGATACAAAGTATTGGAAACAAGTCATTTCAGAAATATATTTTAATGATTTTCCAGTTAATTGGTCATCCGTCCGTAATGTGATGGACATGAATGCTGGTTATGGAGGGTAAGAGAACACAACTTTCTGCTGCATATACTGTGAAATTCGTTTGGCAAGAATTTTAGTGCTTCAGCTTCAAGGATGTTTCTTTGGGGGTTTGTGCAAGGTGGTTATTTCAGTCAAATGTTCATTTGTCTTTTCAAATCACTAAAAAAATGCATCAGACTATGTTCTCTCATTGTTGCTTATATATGTAGAATTAGAGATTAAATAGATGTTGGTTGGACCTGGGTTCTTGCCATTCATTCTGGATGAATAATTCCTTTTTTGCGGTGAATGAGTAGTTTTTATTAGTAAAACAGAGGAAGTTATCAATTTATCATTAACCTTAGCTTGAACTTGGTCATCCATTGCTCCAGCAAATGGGGTAAAATGTTGCATTTGGACCACGTCTTTTTCCTTCTGGGGATCGTACAAACATATAATGGTGTTAAAGATCATAATATGATATTAAACCCAAAAAGTCTTCATTGCATGGTCTGGATATTAACCACGCTTGTTTTGTTGAATCAGATTTGCAGCAGCACTTATTGATAGACCATTATGGGTTATGAATGTTGTTCCTGTCGGCCAGACAGATACTCTGCCTGTGATTTTCAGCAGAGGCCTTATTGGGGTATATCATGATTGGTGTGAATCTTTCAACACGTACCCAAGGACCTATGATCTCCTTCACATGAGTTATCTCCTTGGAAGTCTTACAGATAGGTAAAAATTCACGCCTTCAAAACCTTATTACTATTTGTGCTCCCTTACCTCAGAATGTAGGGTGATCAATCTGTCTTTTCTTTAGGTGTGGCATCATCGAAGTAGCAGCTGAAATCGACAGGATGTTGAGACCTGACAGATGGTTTGTGTTGAAAGACTCAGAAATGATTCTAAAAAAGATGCGCCCACTTCTGAAGTCCCTGCATTATGAAACTGTCGTTGTCGGACAACAATTTCTTGTTGCTAAAAAAAGTTTCTGGCGTCCTGACAAGTGAGCTCTCAAATCAGGATGAACACACTTTCAGGGGATTCGTCAACAAAAAATGATTCAATTGATTCTTTAAACTCAGATCGATTATTTTTTTATACAGAAGATATAGCTCAGTCAGATTCAGACAACTGTACTGTACTGAGGTTGTTTAGATCTGTCACTAGTTAGTAGTGATTCCACAAAATATGTACATGATTCTTGTTTGCTGATCTGTAAACTCTTTTCTTTTCTTTTGTCCGAGCAAGACAATAATGAGTTACTATAGTAGTACACACGGCTAGTCCGCTAGTGCTCACAAGTTGAAATCGACTTCTGTATACTTGATTGTCAATTACTATTTTTTACACATTACTACATTAGAAACAGAGAATTTTCGGAACACGTTGTATGCCGCAATAAATGTGCAATGTTGAACAGTTTCTAGGGAATTGAGGGTATGTTTTTAGCCAATGAAGCTATGAAAAAGATGAAGTTATTTGGTTTGAGTATTTGTGGATTTACGGTAGAGTGATTCTACGAAGCAACAACAGTACAAGTGTCAGATCATACAAGAAATAAGCAGGGGAGGGCGAGGCAATGGGAACCACTCACATATAACTCGTGATTTATTTGGAGAGCTTTGGATTATAAGAATGAATGTGAATATCTAAATGGTGCATATATTTATTTTTAGATTTTAAATCTATAAATTTCGCATTCAAAACTAGAATCTGAATGGGAGATAATCAAGGAATATGGCCCATAGAATTTTTCGTACCCCTGGCCCAATATGAAATTTTGCGTATTGAACAAACGTTAATCAAACGAGGCCATGACAAATATAAAATTTCCAGTTACATATCAGGAATAATTTATAATTAAATCGGTTACCATTAAATTTTATTTTTTTAAAAAAATGCAATGAATAGTAGGTGAGTTAATATGTTTTTAGAATTATTTTTAAAAAATTGACAAAGTTATATGAGTAGATTAAGTTCAATAAAAAAATAAATGGGTCGCCCAACCTGCCATTATATTCCACGTTCAACATTTTTCAGTTTCGTTCAAAATCTGCATCGATAACGAACGGTTCGGCAGGAATTTGAATTTTTGCAGATTTAATTTGCGGACAGATAAGACTGATACGATCGGCAAATGTGAACCCGGCCGGCCGGCATGAAAGTCATCGTACGATGCATAAATTCTCGTATGTAATTTTTACCGCGCACACGGTTGCCTACTGCCTGCAGGTGTACTGTGTCGGTCGTCGCTGAGCGCCGGACTCGCTGCGCGCACCCGGTGAATTCTCGCTGGCGCGGCCGTCATGTCGACCGGCCGGCTAGCCGGCCGGGCCCCTCCGGCTAGCTCTAGCTCCGGTTGCCGCCGGCCGGCCGGCCGGCGCGCGAAGCGACAACTTGACACCGCTAGCGCAGAGCGCGCACGTACAATACACGCCCGCCCATGCATACTAGCTCGTACGCGTATATATATACCCGGTACTATACGTACGTACAGGCCGGCCGGCATAGTACTCTCCAAAGTCCAAAATACACGGATTTTGGGCGTAGCACTGTCTCGACGGCTCTCGAGACGAACTAACGATATATTTCTACGTACCTCTCCGTACGTACGCACGTATGTATATGTATACGAGACCATGTGATCGAGTACGTACGTACTTGAATTGGCGTCCACCACACGTATTGCGTACGTATATGTGAATAATAATGCCGCGAGCGCTGCACGCTACGGTGAATTCTTGCACCGATGGAAGCAAAGCTAAGGCATGCAGGAGCTGAGAGATCGAGCTAAGGATCCATCAAATTAAATCTGAGACCGATAGATCAGTTAGGCCGTCTGGACTAGGGTGTTGCCAGCCAACTTTAATCCCACCTCGCCCACGCAAGGGGGCTATGAGCTCCTTATAAGGGAGAGTAGCCATCCTCCCTCAGGCCGGTCTTTTGGGATGGAGAGGGCTCTCCGCTTATAAGGGTGCGTCGGATGCGCATGAACACCTGAACGTGGGGCGAGGGTGGGTGGAACTAAAGCCTGGGACGCTAACAACTGGTATCAGAGCCAGCATCGCCATGCCTACCTGGGGGGCTTCCTAGGGGGGTGGGATGTTAGGGCGTCTGGACTAGGGTGTTGCCAGTCAACTTTAGTCCCACCTCGCCCACGCAAGGGGGCTACGAGCTCCTTATAAGGGAGAGTAGCCATCTTCCCTCAGGCCGGTCTTTTAGGATAGAGATCGAGGGCTCTCCGCTTATAAGGGTGCGTCGGATGCGTATGAACGCCTGAACATGGGGTGAGGATGGGTGAAGCTAAAGCCTGGGACGCTAACAAGATCTCTCTAATGGCCACGACAAATCTGCTCGATATTTTCCTACAATTTAACATGCTATATATGCATGCATATCATGCAGCACATCCAGTCCAGGCTCGCGACGAACACATGTCGCTATGCATCGCATGTTCATCTCCATGAATTAATATAGGCCAATTAGGTCGCAACACCACACATACGTACGTGTATACTGTAATCATCAATGAGATGTCTTTCATTGACGTGGATGACACAGAATATTAAAGAAGACATCTATCTCCATCTTCGTCACGGAGATATGACTCAATCGTCACGCGAACGATCTCTTGCGGTGCATGTCCTCGATCTGCACACACAAAATGTTAATTAGTGTGCTGCTTACATACACAAATACATGTTGTTTTAGGATCTTTATTGTGTGATCGATTTTAGCCTTCTCGTTTTTTTCTTAAATACATGTTGTTTTAGGATCTTTAATTTATTATTTGTCTTACGTATTTGCACTCGTAAAACAAATACTACGCATGCACTACTTACACAATTTTCCAAAAACAGAATAAACAAGCGATAATTAGATTATTTGAGTTGATTTCTTAAATCGATCGACATATATAAAGAAACAGATAAAAGTACCGTATTCGATGACATAAACAATATGAGTAGTTCACATAATATGAAAGCACGAAGCTAGCTAGCTAGCTAACAGGGTGGTTGAATTGCCCTAAGCAAATCCTATTATTAATCAGGCGAACTGAACCGACTGCACTCACTGCACCTAGCTACCAAATTTGACCTAGTACTTCTAAGTAAATCCTAGAAATATTATTAATTAATTAAAAATAGCAAACCTACTCATAAAAAAATATGAACATTTTTCATGGATTAACATACGTTGAATTATGACTGTAAAAAAAATCCAAGTTCAAAACATGTATAAAATGTGATATGTGCTTACATTATGATTTCACATAAAATAATGAGCATTTTCACTTTGCCGAGTGTTTTCACGTTTGGCACTCGACAAATATAAGGGTTTACCGAGTGTTCGTTAGTGGCACTCGGCAAACCCTAATTTCTTCATCTACGGTTATAACGGCGGCATGAAAAATGGGGCCGCGGGATTTTCCTAGTTATTTGCCGAGTGTCTTAGCCGTGGCACTCGACAAACCCTCGTATTTTCCGTGTGTACAAGGTTTGCCGAGTGTATTTTATGGTGCACTTAGTAAAACCGCGGGCACTCGCTAAATATTAGCTTTCCGGTAGTATCTCTCCTTTTACTATTTCGATCTCTGTACGATGCTATATATGTGCTATTATATTTAACGTCGATATATATATATATATATATATATATATATATATATATATATATATATATATATATATATATTCGACTTCTGGTTAATGTGCCCTCATAAAGTGTCCGTACACATGCTATCATAGCGCATAGTTTTGTGGGAAATATAATTAATTACAAGTAATAATCTTGATCAGACCCACCACTAATTCATTCCTGAGATTTTGAGTGCTCGCTGCACGTACAAGAGAGAGAATCATTACGCGTCAGATCACCTTTGCTTAACGCTGAGCACATTGTTATTATTCTATATCTCTCTCTCTATGTATGTATATATATACACACCTATAGTACAATGGTACAAGGAAATATATACAATAACACAAAATAGTACAAGAACAGCATTGCCATCAGAATGATTGGGGCACCAAATTACTCTACTGTTTCCATATAGCTAGCTATAGTTTATTGGACAGGATTATTTGAGAGGCCAATAATTAAGTGTCTATCTCTCTGGGAATAATTAATTGGATTACACATCTCTATCAAATCTTCAAGGAAAACAAACCACTAACTGGAAGCTGTGTTCTCACTGAAAATTAAACTAGTATAAATTAAGCTCAATGGAATTGGTGCATGAACATTGCCCAGTTGGATCTCTGCTCATATATTCAACTAGTGAAAATAAACTATGCGAAAGAAAATTGTTCACTTATGCATATATAAAATGAACATTGTTTATATATGCATCTGCATCTGTTTGTTCCCAAAGGTACACATATATATTTATTCCAAAGCACTCAGCTCCAATCTAGTACTGACCAGAGTCTAATTAATGATCTATGAACATCTGTTACACTACAAATATTTATTCACAAAATAAGAACATCAAAGATCACAATATTTAAGCTGATCAGACAGCAATATATATATAAAAGTTATATGGTAGTAACATAATGAATGGCCTTATTAGTTTATTAGGTGCTACTGAGTAGTACTCCGTAGTATACATCTTCGTAAAATATAACAAGCAGATATTATAATATGCTCTCGATCACTTCTTCAGTAATTAACTTATGGGTTTAAGTGTAGGATCACCATAAGAGGTGTGGCGAATTGAAGAGACTGATGCATGTACGCGGCTTTATCTAAAAAAAGACATCGTTTTTTCTTCGGTCCAATGGCGCCATATTTTCTTCTAGCTCTAGGGCAAAAGCTGCATATGCTTTGCGTCTTCTACCTGAAGCGAGCAGTGTGTCCACTGTTCGCAGCACTCCCTGCATAACTGCACAAGCCTGCTGCTGCAAGCTCTGAAAAAAGATGACAGCCGCGGCAGAATGTGGAAGCATTGGGCGGCCTTTTTGCAGTTCCCCCATCTGTCGTTTGCCACTTGCCAACCACAGTGACAATGTGACATATACCAAGAACAATACAAGTATAGTAGCACTAGCAGATGCATGGCTTCGTACATGAATAATGTCTACGAGCTAGCTAGCATATGCATGCTGCGTGATGCGTGCGTGAGTGATTGGATCGTTAAAAATTGAGAAGATGCATGCAAACACCGGCAACATTACAAACATCTCCGCTAGCTACTATACTCCTGCATTAATATATCAGCCGAGACGTACGGACATGCATGACGTCTAGCTAACTAGCTAGCATCGGCTTGTTGATTATTAGTTGAGTGAATGAACAAGCAAGCGACATGTCGATGTATCGATCGAATCAAGATCCAAACTAATCGATCGATCGATCATACATCTAGCAACTTGTTCATTGTCCCCTGGGGTATATATATCTGCATCTTCAGAGACCAAGGACGACGAATTGGACGACGACGACGACGACAGCAAGGAACAAAGCGACGAGAGAGAGAGAGAGGGGGGGGGGGTAGCTCGTACGTTAGCCTAGCAGTGCAGCGAATGTACGGGCGTACATTTTTATGTCACCTCCTCAATCATCACAGCTCGAGAATCCAATGATCGATCGATGCTAGCTTAGCTATACTAGCAATGCAAGTAGCAAGCAGCTGCTTGCTTGGTGAGCTCCCACACACTACTGTCTAGCTCCATCCATGCTGTTCATGGAGTATTAGGCTATTAGCAACAACAAAAAGATAATTAATCAATCGCTCGATCCATCGTTGCAACCACACGTACACACGTACGGCCCCCTGACCGATCGAATAAAGCACAAGCAACCTAGCTAGCCAAGTGTACGTACGATCGACTGTACACGCAGCGTCATTGCACTCCTAATACATACAATAATATAATTAGCCGGTACGGTACTGTACATTAGTAGTAACTACGCTCATGTATGATTCTTTGCTTAGTCCCTCCTCCGTTCATTTTTAAACGCCGTTATTAACTTTTATCACGATATTTGAAAATTTGTCTTATTAAAAATTTTCATGCAAATATAAGTTATGTTTGAAGTACCTTCAGCAACAAAATAAATGATATTTCAAATTATTTTTGAATAAGACAAATAATCCAATATTGAGATAAAAGTTAACGACGTTATTTAAAAATGAATAGAGGTAATTATTACTCTATTTTGATTTCTTTAAGAATTAAGAAATCAACTAAATAACTGTGTGTTACCTTTTATTCATTCTGCTAAGGGTCATTTATTTGTTATAGGGTACCATTTATTTGACAATGATAAACATAAAATAATAGATAAAAAATCCATAAAAGTTGTAAAACACTTATATTTTTTTTTAAAAAAAAGAGCCGATAAAGTTAAAATGGATTGTATAAGAAACCAAACAAAATTGATAATTAGCTACCTAGCTAGCTACTAGCAGCTAGCTATAGATTGCTTTTTATAGCACACGAATCTAGCGTACGGAACAAAGGAACAAAGTAGTGATGAATTGAAGGGGTACACTACACATGTGAGACATTTGCTGGTGTTAACAGATCATCAGCTCAGCTGCATGCATGCCAATGGACAAACAGATCGACCGGCCATTTTCTGCATGGTCTACCACCAGAGATTCGGTGGAAACAAATAAACAAAAACCAAAAAGCGAACTGATCGATCGAACCACGCCAAACCGAAACGAATTTCAATTCAAGCTTGATTGCTTTGTTTGTAAAAGTTTTGATTTTACTCCAAGAAGATCCGGTTTTTTGTTCGGTTTAATTTCGTGAAAACTGAACGAAATACATTGTTTCATAGAAATCCACATCAGCTTTGCAACTGAATAAAATATCTTCTCGGTGGAGAGTTTTATTTCACTATTTCCTAGGCTAACCAGTGTAGTTAAATGCAACTAGCTCTCATGAAATACCCTCTCTCTCTGATGAAACGATTTAGCTCTCAGTGGACGTTTCATTTCGTTTCATCTGTCTTGAAAACGGGTTAACACCATGTCATGGTGATAACACTACTTTCTTCTCTTCCCTCATTAATTAAACGTCATGTCAGTAAAAAATCTGATGTGTTATGATAATTAATATCATAAAACCTCCCATAAAACTACATTATGAATAGACTTACGAACCATAAAAACCGAGTGCCGATAGATCATCCCTATCTACCACAATAAATTCGGGACAAGAGCCGGCAGGACGGAATTAAAAGCAAGCACGCGGGAATCGAAGCTGGGTTTCGAGCTAGAGGAGAGGAGAGAGATCGATCGAGTGGGTCATGGCGAGAAGGAAGCTAGCACGCGATCGAGCCTGCGAGCTGAGTGCATGCAGCAAGAGGAGATCTAGAGGTGAAAAAACTGGGCAAAGTGCAAGCTAACACAGTTCATGCTCAGGTGCGCGCACAGTGATAAGCTAAAGCTAGCGACCAAGGGATCGAGGGGCCAAGTAAAAGACAAGACCAGCAGCGAGCTGAGACTTGAGAGCGATTCATTAGCTTCCCTTTCCTCGCATCAGGCAGGCCTAGCGTGGCCGCTGGCCGCTAGCTGCCCCACGCGCGTACGTGTGTGTGCCCCAGCAGCGAGAAAGCTAGTGATCGAGGGGCAAAAGGCTAGAAATAGCTACTGTTCTTCTTCCTCTCAGCTCCGATCTATAATCTATCCATGGATCGATAGCATGATGCAATGATGCAAAGCACCCGTTTTTGTCTTTAATTTCTGGTGTTGGTCATTCAGTCTGCGGCTCTAGTCTGGAGTGAAACCGTACGTACGTGAAGGAATCAAGGCACGAGAAGAAAACGGAAGAACTAAAGGTAAAGTGAGAGGGGAGACAATATGCATACAACATACATACATTCATATATATATATATATATATATATATATATATATATATACTTGCATATATAGAAGTAATTCATTGTGAAAGGGATGTGAGTTAGCTGACACCAAATCTCCTCAGAACTCCATTGTTCACATCCCAACACATTCATGGCCTTCAAACAAGTTCAGGCCCATATGACCTATTTCAAATATATATATATATATATATATATATATATATATATATATATATATATATATATATAATGGAGGGGGTTGGGATTGGGTGGAGTGTGGGAGCACGGAATGATTGGTGTAGAATAACATTCTACACCTATAGTGTAGAATAGCGTTCCCGTATATATATATATATATATATATATATATATAAATAAGTAATTCACAAGACGAAGACACAAACCATGGAAATTATTGCAGCGTGCTGGACTCGCCGCCGGACATGCACGCACTGCACCGCACGCATGCACGACGAGTTCGGAGCTGTGGGAGAGATGCTCGAACAAGCATGCGCGCGTGTAGGTAGCTGGTCAGAGGTGGCGAGAGATCGACGGCCGGAGAGAGATCGTGCTCTGCATGCCGGCTGATCTGCAGGTGACCATCCCAGCTTCTAGCTGTGTTGGCGGCGCGCGAGATCTCTGGGGAGCTGGGAGGAGTGAGACGTACGGGAGAGATCGAGCAACAGTGGCGCGCGGGCGCGCACGTGTGGTCAGCGCGCGGCCTAGCTGACTCGGTAGCTAGTAGCTAGCTAAAGCTAGCCGCATACACCTACAGGCTACAGTGTCCCGGCCGGCCGGCCCTGGACTGGACCAGGAGAGGATCGGATCTCCCTCGATCACCTCCTCTCCTCCTGCGGCATCCATCAACTGGGCTAGTTCGCTCTGACCACCCGTCCATCCAGAGCTGCTATTTATTTAAGACTCTCGAGGCAGTCCTTCACTCCTGCATGCATGGCGTCCGTACCCTCCTCCTCGATCAATCGCCATGAAAAACCTTGAGAGAAATACCTCCAGCTGAAGCGAAGAGAACTCGACACTCGAGCAGCTCGCTAAAATGGAAAGGAATTAATGGTATACAGTACTGTCTACTGTCTACTATCTAATGTGTGATTAATCAGTATATATATATATATTTTTCCTGGTGTGTGTGCAGTGTACTACCAGGCACCAGCTGAATGCTGATCAGTGTGCTGGGGAGTAGATGCGCCATCGATGCAAGCTTTTAGTTTGCCTCTCTACTTGCACCGCATCAGGGAAACACCAAATTAACTGAAGATGTGTGTGGAGCACTGCATATCACTATACTGGTATATATAAATTATTTATCAGCAACTATAGAGAAGCAGTCATCAGTAATAGTGCTCACAGCTCACTAGTCAAACAATATTATGGAAAGATCATGGCCTGGCAGGGTGAAATGGAATTGAAACATCTTAAATATATAAACATGCAAGCTAGCAGTTAAGCTCAAGCATTGCTTTCACACACACATATATATATATATATATATGACATATTCATGGTAGTATGCATAGTATGGGAGATGAGCAAATAGTAGCACTGAAAATTAATTAATTAGCTCACTTTTGTATCTTATTACTCCCAATTACCAGATGCCGATTGCCATATACTTACTCACGCACTGACCTATTAGCTAGCTAGGTAATTAAGCACGAGCTAAGGGAAACAAGGACCGAATTTAAGGAAGAAAATTTCAAGAATTTAAGGATGAGATGGAGCTAGCTGCTATGGCTAAAGAGCAAGGAGGATACTAATTAAAAGCCAAATGGGAAAAGAAATAGCTCAAATCTTGCAAAGGGAGAGACACATACAGAAGCAAATAGAGATGGAGCCTTGCAGCAAGGTGATCCTACTATACTCGGGAGGAGGTGGTCGGTGCAGCAGCAGCGGTAGCGTTGCTTCCTCCTCCCGCCTGGCCAGTGGTGGCGCTGGCAGCGGGTGCAGCAGCCGCCGCGCTACCACTGTCTTCTCCTCCTCCTCCTCCTCCAGCTCCTCCTCTGCTGCTGCTACTGTAGCGGCCGACGACGAAATCGATGCCTCCCCGGCGCCCGGCTGCTGGGGGGGCGGCGGTGGCGGCTGCGTGCGCTTGCGCTTCTTCTTCTCGTAGGGTATCCCGCGCGCCTTGGCCTGCGCGTCACGGACCTCGCGGAGGTAGATCCGGACGGCGCGCGCGGCGAAGGGATTGGACTCCGGGGCGTGCCCGCTCTCCTCGTAGGCGGCGCGGAGGCGTCCGATGAGCGCGTCGAGGGAGCCCCACGCCTGGCGCAGCGGGCACGGGCACGGCGCCGGCGGGCTTGGCTGGCCGTAGTAGGCGCACCCGGACGCGTGCACCTTGGTCTTCCCGAACTGGTCCAGGTACTTAAGAAACTCGATTACATGCGCGCCGCTGCACCGCGCCAGCGTCAGCGGCGGCCGGTGGTTCCGCAGGTACTGCAAGAACGTGTTCCAGTCCCGCCGCTTCTGCGACTCGTACCTGCTCAACTGCGGCTGCGGTAGCGGCGGCGGAGGCGCCTGCGCCACTGGCTGCGCCTGAGCGTCGGCGGCGCTGCCCGCTCCTCCGTCCATACACGCAAAGATAGCTAGCTACGCCCTACGCGCTGTCGCTCCCCTCCTGCCTTGCTAGCCGGCCGGCCACGGCCGGCGGAGCTCGGTCGATCGATCTAGGCTTGTGATAGAGTGGTGACTCGCGCCGGTGGCTCGCGATGGGATGCAGGAGAGAGCGACGGGGAAAGGAGAGAGGTGAATGGTAGCGAGGTGAACGGAACGGATTGGAGCTGTGCGAGTTGAAGGTAATAGGACGGAGGAGGCGCTGGTTAGTTGTAGGGGCCCGGGAGAAAAAATCGCAGCCGCGCTGCGGTGCAATTTTTTTTAAAAAAATCATATCTGATTTGAAAAATTTACAAAAATAGCATGAGAAGGTGTCACGTCAGCTCCAGTCGACACTTCAAGTACCGACTGAATATTGTCCCCCTATCAAATCTGCTACGTCGGCTAGTTGGCATTTGAAGTGCCGACTGGAGATGACATGGTATCTAGTCGACGCTTTAAGTGTCGACCGCATGCTATTATTGCAAAAATTTAAAAGCGATAAATATTTGATTTTTTTAAAAAAATCGTGCGTCTGCAACCTGCAGGGACGCCCCTGTAAAATTTATTTATTTTCTTATAAACTTAGGTTTTAGGCCGAATTAAACTGGTTGGATTAATTATATTGTGATAGAATTCGGTGTCAAGATACATATATACATCCTTTGTTTGTCGAATTAAACATCTAGCTAGCTTCGATCATGCATGATAATTTGAGCGTCACTTTCCCATTTCGGTTTTCCTCTTCTATGAATTCAGTGGATTAACTACTCTATTTTGGTGTTCCAGCGCGTAGGAGCTCGCTGTTAAAAGTAAAAACAAAAGATAATTTATTGAGGAGTGATTCTATATTATCCGAGGAAGTACTAGAAATACTTGAAAATATCAAAATTAATACTAAAAATTATGCTACCTCTTATTATCTTCTCAAGAATATTAAAAAATTTCAATACTACAAATTGTGATACCTCCTATATTATCTCGTCAAGAACATTAAAAAATGACAGAGGATATTATTACTTAGCACACACATTTTGATCATCCGTGGAGCGCGCGGTCAATATCTGCCTAATTTTTCTACAAGACTATTAGAAGATACTCCTCCAGTTTATAATATTGTTTTATAGAGTTTGATTTTTTATTTTTATTAAATTTAAAGGAAAACATATTTTATCTAGAATATCTAATATCTAGATATATTTTATAGTGTATTTAACAAAAACTAAGTTGAGTGACTTACTTCCGTTCTAGCTGTTAGAAATGGTTACTAATTATGTTAGAGTATATGATAGGTTAGAGTATGGTATATTGGTAATATTGACGATATCAGTCGGATTAGATCTATATTTCATCATATCTTATTTATTTTTATACATGTACTCATCTTATATACACCGGTCTC
Organism: Zizania palustris; assembly: GCA_019279435.1. Classification (NCBI taxonomy): domain Eukaryota; kingdom Viridiplantae; phylum Streptophyta; class Magnoliopsida; order Poales; family Poaceae; genus Zizania; species Zizania palustris. The sequence goes on along the minus strand of JAAALK010000082.1, from coordinate 50,835,673 downwards.
CGACGTTTAATGTAAAGCAATACATCTGATCTATTATTCACATATTCTCTCCTCTCACACAATTCAACCACTTGCTGCTTGTATATATGTTTGATTGTCTAATTAAACATGAAAGACGACGCTCTTAATCAAATTAGTTGTATTTTTGTGACAATCTTTTTTGGTGTTCCATGGAGGCGGCTAGGGATAATCCAATTAACATCTGATTGTCCACGGCAACGCGCGCGCTTGGTTTGTTCGGAGGCAGCCAACAAGCAATGCATGCATCAAGCCGCGGTTTTCTGCAGGGAATTGAAATTAGCATGACTTAATTGCAGCTAGCACACCTGGCAATCAATCTCGCATGCATTATATCATATATTCTCTCCTCGACTCCTCCTTTTTTCACAGGATGAAAGTAACATCATCATTGGATTATTAGTGGAAGAGTAGCTACCCACTGGTTATGTCCTTAATTTCCTGCATGCAGGCTGCAGCTCGATCTGAAAAGGAGTCAAAATTTTTGAAATGCTCGGCGATTTGGTTCGAAGCATTCTCGCATAGCTGTTTATCACACTAAGTAGACAAGCTAGACCCACTTCGGATAAAGGGTACGTCCTGTCAATACTCAAAGGTAGGCTAACCTAAAATGTGAGGGCCAGATCAGATCAATTCTACTCCCACAGTCAACGTAGAACTATTTCAACACTAATCACAAAAGAAAGAAACGAGGATCGAATTTGTTTCCTGCAAAAATTCTCACGTTTCACGGGCTCATAATTTGACAGCGGATGAACAAACTTAACTTACCGTGGTGTGTGCCATGCATATGCATGCATCCAAGACGCCAATGCGAATAGGCACACGTTCTTTTTTCACTCCAAACGTGAACTTAACCATGCGTGTGCTATATAAGATGCATGGCCCTAATAAGTAAGCTAGCAACAACGTAGCTCCTGGACTATCATCAGAACGTCAAATACCTCCGTTTATTCAGTTCCCGTGTGCTCACCTCACCTTTAGTTTCTCCCCTGAAGACTTGAACTAGTAGGCGGCGGCGGCGACGACGACGACGAAAAGCAAGTCGCTGCACCGGCAGCTGGCTGGCGGCGCCGGGCTAGCTGTTGCAGTCCCGATCGCGATCAGGGGCAGCCGGCCGGAGAGATAGCCGGGTCACCATGAGTAGCTTTACTTTGCCTGGGCACTAGCTTGATTGATGACTATTTTAGCTGAGTTGAGTAGACTGGTTAGCTTCGTAGTAGCCCACCTGGAATAATCCCAGGGGGAAAAAACCGCGGACGTACGACGCGACGCGACGCGACGGCCAGAAATTAAATTTCTCTCTCGTCTTTAAAATAAAATTAGATAGTTTAACTAAATAACTTCAATTCACTAACAACTCTAAATCTAAATTTTATTACAGATAAGTTTCATCAACTCTAAATCGTTCGTGTACGGCCGATCTAACCTGCATGTTTTCTTTTCTTCTTTTTTTCTGCAGGTTTATCACGGATTCGTACAGCCGTGATCGCGCGCGTGCAGTGTCCGAACCACCGTTCCTAAGCTACATACGGAGACCATGCCGATGGATGCATGCAAAGTCGGCCATTGCATGTCAACTGTCGTAGTGCAGTGGTGTATATATATATATCAATCACGCTACAGGTCTTGGGCCCTACCTCCCTCCTGCACGATCATAAACCAATGATCAATTGACAGCCATCTCACACCAAGAACAGGTCAATCGAAACAGTAACGCGAGGCGGCACAGTACTGCAGTTTACACGCACATTGGGCTAGCTTGTGCACCGGATATATTAGAGATGGCATCTTTCACCAGGTAGCTACTAGCTAGCGATCGATCTGTGCCGTTGGAGTGCAGGCAACTGCGACAGATTATCATGCATGGGGCTTGGCCCCAGCCCCAGGGGATGGGGGAATCCTGTAAAAACAGAGTCGTTCGTTTCCTCAGCTCGTTGGCCTGACAGGGTCGCAGCGAAATTCCACGGTCGCCAAACGACATGGAATCTAGCTAGGGCTCCGTGGACTCCCTCCCAAATGCAGAGAGGACTGCAGTACATGTGGTCTATACTCCAGATCAGTTTCAAAATCCATATTTGCTGGCCGGAAAGGCATAGATCCAAGCTAAAAGTTCGGTTTTTAATTAAAATGAGTGATTTTTTTACAGGACGATCCCAATTCCCGTTCCCAATCATAAACGATCTTTAGACGACGGCACACACCTACATGAAAGTCTGGCACGAGATGCCGTGCGACTGTGCCATGCACGTCGTACCTAGCCAACACCCCCCTGCCCCTCTGGTCTTCTTCGGGTTTAACTTCTCCGGCGCATCACGCCATGCCTGCCGGAGTGCCGGACTCCCTGCCGGGACGACGACGACGCGGTCGAGATGCAGAGGATTAGCAGGCAGCGTCCTCAGGTGACCGGTGACCCTGCAGATTGCGTGCGCCTCTCAGCATGGTCAGGTACACACCGCATTATTGTTAGATGCAGGCAGGCAGGCATGGAGCTTGCGTACGCGTGTCGAGCAGGTTCTTGCTCATGTGCCCTTTTGTGCTAACTGTCTAGTACTGTACCAGTGTACCCTGTGACGGTACTGCCTGTACACTCGCATTCGGTCGGGAGCATGCATGACGGATTATTTAGCTAATCGACTGGGTCACACTCACATACAGCAGCTGTACCAATCCGTCCGTACAATCATATACATCTTCGGATGTGACCGGAAGAAATGGCATCAAAATTCTCTGCTTCTGTTCTTCTTTTCAGAATTTGACGCAGACTGATCCAGCGAAGAATATATTGAGATGGACTTAAGAGATGTAGATGTATCGAGCGTGTTGCAACTTGCCCTACAACGACAACACAGGTGCTAATCACCGTTACCTTTTTCAGATCGCCTCACGAACAAGATAAAAAGTACATATAGTACTTCAATTTGCCACTCACAGTGACCGCTACAGAGCACGAGCGTTTAACCTTGTACAGCTTGATCGAATAGCTGAACAACTTGCACCCCTTCCGATCGATCGATCGGTCAGATAAAGTGAGAACAGCCGGCCAAAAATAATTGATCGGGGACAACAAGATCTTGACCGTGTTCTGTTGATCCATCCGGAGCTAGCTAGCTTTATTGGCCTATTGCTGTATATCGTCTTGCAGAAACCTCGATCAGGACGAGTTGCCATTGCCAGAATCGTCGCCAGATCGAGGAGCGGCCGGGCTACTGTTGTCAGGTGACACTAATGAACAATCGGCAAGAATCAAACTACAGTGTGGCTAGCTGCCTAGCTAGGAGGAACAGACACAAACAGCAGCATCGATCACTGCATGAGCATGCATGCATCCAGGCCAAAACACGCGCGGCAGCTGCATGCATGCCATACACGTACGTGGCTAGTAGCTAGCTAGCTAGCTAGCGATTTACATACGTACGTAGAGGAGGGAAGCCAAGAAAGCTACGTAGCGTACGTGGTGCTCTCCTTTTTCTTCTCTGTGGTGGCATCTATCCGCGGGAAGCTAGAGGAGAGAGATCGTAAGTAAAGTAACCGCGAGATGGCGATGTCTCCTCGTCGGATCGGCCGTGGCAGGCAGGAGTAGCCCCCGTTTCGACTGTAGCGACACATCTGCGACGGCGACGTTGCCACAGATGACGACGGATCTAACACATGAAATTGTTAACTTAACAAGAAGTGGGGTGGATGGGCTGGATTGGTCTGGGTTAGTCTGGGCTAGACTGGGCTTCTCTCTCGGCCGACTCAAGTGTGTTCTACTATCTAACCTTCTCGGCCCTTGTGATCGATCGATTCTACAGATTTTTTTTGTAATAATCAATTTCTTACTCAACATAATAAATCCTGAAGTACCTTCGAATTTTTTTAATAATAATTTTTTCGAAATTACATTTCTGAAATTTAAAAAATTAAGTTTTATTAAAAACGATAGAACAAAATGATTATTTTATTATTGAAGTTACTTCAAACATAACTTAGATTTTTTGTATATTTATACATGATTTTTGAATAAAACGAACGATAAAAACGTTGCGATAATTCAACATCGTCCGTTTCTGTGGTTAAAAAAAGAGGAAGTACCATTTATCATCTATATCAAATGTGGCCTAGTATGATACTGTAGTACTTCCACTCCGCCACTCTCCAGTTTTGTATTAAACTTACAGATGCGAGATTCCTCTATGATTGTGTACTTCCTTTGTATACAAATATAATTATACACGCAAGTTTTTTACGTAGAGATTAAAGTTGAGAGAAAAAAGAGAGAGGAGTTAGGGATAAGATGGATAAAAAAATAAATGCTAAATACTCATTACTAGGAAATTAAAGTAGGATTCTAGAAATCATTTTATTTATGGATATATTTTATATGTTATAAATCCTTGCATTGTATTGATGGGGAGGAAGAAACATTATTATTTTGTTATACTACGAGACTATAACGTTGTAAATGAATTCTTCCAAAGGTTAGCTGTCATAGTTTTTTTTATCAAAATATTATTATAGATTTGCACAGGTCAATCAACGCATCAGCTTTAAACATGGTGTGGATATGCTTACACCAAACAATAAAACGCAGGAATTGCCACGACATTTCGCTGAATTTCCAGGAAACGATGCATCTTTGGTCGCTTGCACATGCCAACAACCATAAACCATTGACCAGGAGGCCTCAAATGCTCAGCTCAATGCGAAATCAAGCGCAAGCCCAGCCGGCCGAGTCAATTTACCCCAATTGGGTATGCAAGCACGAGTATCAATTCTGGGCTTGCCCATCAGAAAAAAAAATACGTTTTTTTGGTAGCGAAAGGAATTGACGCCGCCTCTCCCCTGCGACGATATAATTGAACGTGTCATCCGTTCGATTCCGTCTCTCGCGTGAGCTTTCACGCTACGTCGGATTACGCGTCGCACCGCCACTCCGTTTCCCACGGCGTCGACGGCGACACAGCCCTTCTTCGCCTTTTCTAACCTTTGTTCGCTTCCGTTTTCTTTTCTAGTACTCTTTCTTTCTGATCCACCAGCAGGGTTAGGGAGTTTGGCTTCTTCCTGAAGAAGCGATTTGGGTAGTCGCCCGCTTCTTGATTTGTTCGTCTTGGCGCCAAATTCGATTTTTTTTTCTTCTGTCCTCTCTGTCTGGATTTCTGCCTAGTCCGCTTCGCATTTGGGGGTCCCGAATGCAAACCACGCGGTCCCGTTCTTGAATCTGCGCAAGGGTGGAGGAGAAAGATCGGAAAGGGAGGTTTTTTAGTGCAGTTTATTGGAGGAAGGACACGAGGTCAGCAGTCTTCGTGCTTCGTTCTTTGGTGAATTGGGGTTGTGTCCTTGTGGAGCTCCTCAGGCATGGGGACTCGTCGGAGGAGAAACCCAGTGATATGCCTCTTGCTGTGGTTCTTGATGGCGTTTGAGCTGTGTGCATCTCTGAACCATGAAGGTGCCAGATTGTGATTTGGATAGCTTCTTTGCGTGATTTCTTTCTAGTTTCTTGCCCAACCTTTGCTTGACTCGCTTTAGGGGTTTCTTTGCTGAATTGCAGGTGTCGCTCTTCTGAGGTTTAGAGAGATGATAGAAGCTGACCCATTTGATGCCCTGTTGGATTGGGATGAAGGGAATGCCAGCCCCTGTTCTTGGTTCGGTGTGGAGTGCTCGGGTGATGAACGAGTTATTGCCCTGTAAGTTATCACTTGCACAGCAAAACACAAGAAGAATACTCAAATATATGCATACCCGTTCGGAAGAAATGGATTGTGTAGGAATGATAATTGACATTTTCTGTGTATGGGAATCATCTGTCTTTGGAGGGACAATTTTTTGCTCACCCTATTGAGGGTTCTTATAAATTCACTTGTAGAGCATCATCTGCTGAACTGTCTCTGTTTACACCTTTTTTGGTCCACAGGCACATAAAGCTTATGTGGTTATTCATTTAGGATAATTATGCATGATTCAACAGTGCACTGCAGAAAGTCTACATATTAATGTTTTTTTCTTTTTGGGACGAAGTAGCAGTTTATGTATTTCATCATGCTTGATATTTGCAGTATATCCTTATGCTATGAGTGATTATGTCTTTGATGATGCCCCCCCCCCCTTAATTGAGTGTGCAATTGTTGCAGGAACCTATCAAATCTTGGTCTGAAGGGTATATTACCTCAGGAGATTGGAACACTTACACATTTACGTTCTTTGTAAGCAACTATGCATATTCAATACTCTCTTCAGTGAAACACTTTGGTTATGTTGCTCGCAAAATGGTGTTCCACCTACACACTGGGCTAAATTTAATTTATGTATTACAGCATTCTACACAAGAATTCTTTCTATGGAACCATCCCCACAGAGATGAAACATTTACATGAGCTAAAGGTGTTGGATCTAGGATACAATAATTTCAGTGGACCATTTCCATCCGAGCTAAGAAACAAATTATCTCTAAAATTTCTGTAAGTGAGCAATTTCAGTATGGCATTTTAATCTTAATTTAGCCTATCTATTTGATCTTAACATCAGTAATTGATCGCAGCTTTCTCAAAGGCAACAAATTTTCTGGTGGTTTGCCAGAATTACATGAATCCACATGGTTGGATCAGACTATGTCAAATAGCATGTCTACTGCAAGGTTTGTGTGAGCTGTTTCTGCTGACATATCTGTGTTATATTTGTGATTTGTACAATATTTGAAACATTAAATCCAACTTCTTATAGCAAAAAAATCAAATTGGAATAGTAAATTCTGTGATTCTATTATTGCATTGCTGATGTCAACAATATCTTAATTTGTCTTATTATCCTAGGCTGTCTTATTATCCTTTTTCTAAATACTCGATAAGACCTCTAGTGCATTACCCCTGTTTATATAGACACAGGTCTGATCTAATCTAGCAACCCTAATATGATTCTAATAACCTTAAGCTACTAGGACTTATTTAATCTAACAACTCAATCCTAACTGAATTAGAATCTTAACCTAATCTGATCTCTAACTATAGATGGCCATATGGGCCAGCACGAAGCATAGAGATTTTGGCCCGGCTTAGGCCCGACACGGCCCATCTTTCACTGGGCCGAGGGGAAAGCCCGTGGGCCAGCACAACACGGCTTGATAGTAGCAATTTAGCCCACATGCCACTCTTATTCGGATATTATCAACTCCAAACCAAAGAAAATCACAATTGAGTTGTAGCTTAATGGTTATTCTCACTCAACCAAAACCCACAGGTCTTGTGTTCGACTCTAGTAGGGTGCAAATATTTACTCATTTTTGCATGGGCCAGCATAATCAGTTCGGGCCAACGAGCTTTCGGTCCACCCCGGCCCGATTTTAGGTACATTCGAGCCGTGCCTAGGCTGAGGACCCGACCCGTGAGCTGGCACGACATGGCTCGATGGCACAGTCAGGCCGTGCCGACCCGAGCACGAATCTATATCTCTAACTCTTAATCTGCTACGGTACCGTGCGGTACTATTCACGGGCCTGATTGGGCTATGGGCTGGCTTGCTGCAGCCCCCCCCCCCCCTCCCTTGCGTGGCGCATGACAGTGTAACTATGAATTCTGGTTTTAATATTTCCTGATACAGAGGGGATAGTTTTATTAACTGTAATCATATAATGCATTACTTGAATTCAGTCTTTATAATCAATCACCTATGACATGAGGTACCATTACTTATAATAAGGACAATCATGTTTCTTGTCGATGAATGGTTATTGGTGATGGAAATTGTTATGATCTTATATTATTTCTCCCTAAATGTCACCTATTCATCTTGTAGAAACGAGGAAAATGTCGCAATCAGAAGACTTCTAGCAAGCAAACAAAAACATTCCCAAAAGAACAGAATGCTTGGTTCTGGAACTTCTACATTACCACTAAAAGTGTTCTCATTTCCTCTTGTTCCCGTCAATCCAGCAATGGCACCTTCATCCCCCAGACTTCCTCCACCAAGTCATCCACTCTCTCCACCCCCTTTTGAACCCATTCCCTCCCCTGCTCCTTCTATATCTCCCACTACAAACCAAACTGAAAGCCAAGACAACAAGAGCAAGAGTAGAAGTCGTTCAACAATATATGCATCAGTTGGAGGGGTTGCTTTTTTCGCTGCAGCTCTGTCAATTGCATTCTTCCTTTGCTACCGCCACAGGAAGACTAGCACTGTGGTGCCCTTTTCTCCAATTACAAGTGGACAGACCGCTACCCTGGGAGGTTAGTTACTGTGCTGATTGATTTGCACGCTTCTTGGTTAAATTATTATTCAGTTTTACATAATAAACTGTGCTTTACTGAGTTTAGCATGTTCCTGAGTCGTGCTATGGAGCATTCTTCTTTGCAAGCTCACAGCAGCATTTAGACTCAACATCTAACCGCTGTTATACAGGCATAACTTCCTTCAGACGCTCGGAGCTTGAAACAGCTTGTGAATGTTTCAGTAACATAATTGACACACTATCTGGATTCATATTATATAAAGGAACTCTGCCATATGGAGCAGAAATAACCGTTGTGTCTACATTGGTAAATTATGCATGTGGGTGGACCACTATAGCTGAAGCACAGTTCAAGAATAAGGTATGCAATGATTTTTCTGTCTTATTTCTTTTACCGTACTTAAGATGTTTACTTCCTAACATGTATATGCTATGGTGTTCTAGGTTGAAGTCTTGTCAAAATTGAACCACAAGAATTTCATGAACCTTGTGGGTTACTGTGAAGAGGAAGAACCGTTCACTCGGATGATGGTGTTTGAGTATGTCTCAAATGGAACACTATTTGAGCACTTGCACGGTAAGAACTTGAAGTTTAGTCTGTTATTCTTCATGCCAAGATGAGTCATGCTATTAGCAGCTATCACCATTGAAATGTTGTTGTTGCAGTCAAAGAAGCGGAGCAATTGAATTGGCAGTCACGCTTACGTATAGCAATGGGAGTGATATACTGTCTGAACTTCATGCGACAGCAGAACCCTCCTGTACCTCTGAGAAATCTAAGCACATCATGCATATACTTGACCGAAGACAATGCGGCAAAGGTTTCGGACATCCATTTTTGTGGTGAGAAAAAGGAAGATGAAGATGAATCCGATGGCTCTGATGAGGAGGACACAGTTTATAAGTTTGCTTTGCTTCTGCTTGAGACAATCTCAGGAAGGCGTCCATATTCCGAGGACTACGGCCTCCTTATTCTATGGGCACACAGATACCTCATTGGTGACAACCCCTTGATGGGCATGGTTGACCCAACACTCCAATCAGTCCCTGAGGAGCATGTCCGGGCACTCACAGATCTGGTGAAATTATGCATAAGTGATGACCCCAGGGAGAGGCCGACGGTGGCAGAGGTAACCGCACGAATGCAAGAGATCACTGGGATTTCTGAAGAACAGGCGATTCCAAGAAATAGTCCGTTGTGGTGGGCTGAACTTGAAATCATCACTTCATAGAGCCAGTACATTGTGCATCCGTCTTGCAGCAACTCTGCAAGATCACAGAAAATTGTACAGTCGTTTAGAGCCCTTTTTAGGCAGGCAACACAGTTGTACAGATGTGCCTGCACACACTTGTTTCATTCTTTCGTTCAGGAACGGCAGATTTTTTTTTTGAGATGACAAGAACCACATGTTTCTCTCTGAAGTCTATCAAAAATTGTGACTCAAGTGAATGTAAAAGTTTATACACAGCGTTCCTGCAATGAAATCAATTGTTGAAGCAGCGATACATGTGCAATGCCGGCTCTCATGCTGATCACAAAATCTCACCTTTTGTTACCCCACTGTGCTGTTCCCGCGCGCGCGACTCAGCCAGGAATCCGACGGAGGCACCAGGTGCGGCATCTTCCCGGACGACGAGCGCAGCGACGAGGCTGCCGGCTTGCCGCTCCTCCTCTCCCCGCTGACCGTCGGGTAGCCACCGCCTTCCATCGCCGAACGCGCCAGCCTGCTCAGAGCCTTCCTCGCATCGGCGCAGTACCTCTTGCTGGTGCCGAGAATCGTCATGCCCCATGCTGGGCTCGACCAGTCCCTGCCGCTGCGGCTCTTCTCCTCGTGCCACTGCGAGAGGTCGCCGTTGCTGCGTAGCTTGCTATCCTTCTCCTTCTCCAGGACATCTCCGAGTGTGACGCTGCGGCGTGGAGGGGAAGACGAGGTGGACAAGTTGGTGCGCGGCGTCCGGCTACACCCCGGGCTCAGCGGGAACCCGCAGAGCACCGGCTTGACGCTCCAGGGGAGGAACAGCATGAACCCGCAAGCTCTCGGGGACATATGGTCGCCTTGAGCCTCCTCGTCGATGTCCTTGCCCTGTCGCGGCGGCGTCTCCCTCTCCTCGCGGTCGAGAGAGGGGACGTGGCGCAAGGGATGTTTCGGTTGCTCGCGGGCGGTAGCGCGGCGCAGCGAGTGCGCCCGGCGTCTGGCCGCGGGCGGCACCTCCTCATCGTGCATGGAGTTGCGCGCGCCGCGGCGCGGAAATTTCTTCGGGTGCTTGTCTGCGGACGTGGTGGCGATGGCATTGGCTGCCGGGAGGAAGCGGTCCATGATGAAGCTCGGCAAGCGCAGCGACCCGACGCCGTCGATGGAGCTCAGCCGAGCGGACAACGCGGCGAACCGGTCGGACGCAGAGATCCTGTCCAGCGCGTCGGAGAATGTGTCGTCTGCGTCGTCGTCGCTGCTCGTCGCGTCGATGGTGTTGCCAAAGTAGGCCCTGGCGTGGGCGTGGCACGGGGTGTCACCGCCACCCCGCCCCGGCGGCGGCCTCGGGGGCAGCATCTCCCTCACTCTCCCGCCGCATGCGTCCTTCGGTACGCCCGGGGAGCTCTCCCACGAGAACGGCACGTGCGTGCGCTGCGGCGACGACGGCGCGTCAGGCGAGCCACGCCGCACGCTGCTGCGCGGCGTGCCCGCCGCCGACCCACAGCAAGACCGCCGCGGCGTCGGCAGCGGCGAGTCGAGCAGCTGCGCCACGACATGCCCGTCGCTCGCCTTACGCCGCCGCCTCTGGTCCTCCTCCGACCTGCACCTCGCCGTCACGGCCTCCATGCCGCGGCGTCCGTACGTCTCTGCTAGTAGAGCTGCTACGCTATGGCGCTCGGCAAGCTGGCGCCACTGCTGCAGCGGCATGGGAGGCGTATAAAATGGCCGCGTGAGGAGACTGGAGACGGTTGGTGCGGCCATTGGCGCGAGGGAAATGGCAAATCCGCAAAGGCGGAAGCCGGCGCAGCGCTAGTGGTTGGACGTTGGGTCGGCGTGCGGGCAGGGGCGATCTGCCTCTCGTGATGGCGTTTATAGGCCTCAATGGAGGTTGCCGAAAGGATCAAAGACGCCATTTTCAGCTGCAAGCTTCGGTGCAGATTTTGGAGGGAATTTGCACGTGAGCTTTTTTTACAGTGAATGAACCAATGCTACTGAAATAAACAGCAATCATACGCAGATTTTGACTTGAGAATTTCCCTAAACTTCCTGCCCAAATTGAAACTTTGTTTGAAATTTTGGCACCCCCTCTCCCCGGTACCTCAAGTCGCTGGGTACCAGTACCGATTTTCTCTCAAGAGCCAAGTACAGTAGGCAGTGGCACTGTAGCAGTACCAAGTCGGCGAGCCATTCTTCTTCACGCCACACGCAAATTTCATGAGACGCACGTGCCCTACTCGAGTTACACGCATGCCCTCGATCGGTTTTTAACGGTTTTTATATGATTAATATAAACCGTTGGTTAGGATCGGTAATTGAGCTGGAAGCTAACAGTCAGTTCAGGCTCAGTTTAGATCGGAGATCCCTCGATCTGAATTTGAGCTAGTATTCTGGAAAGACAGTTCGGCAGTCGGAACAGCGAGTCAGCGACCGTCCCTGCCCTGCCCGAGATGAAGCTGCATGCAACTCAACGCTTGTAGTACTTTCGAGGCGTTGATTCGTCGCCCGGGGATGGTGGTGTTAAATGCCAAGTACCGGAAGCATTTTTTGGAGGCATCATTCTTCTCAAGATCAGCAGCAGGGAGACCGTTATTTCAGGCCGCCTGGTCATGTGTGCGCGTTGAATAAACTATACTTCCTCCGGTTTCAAAAAGGATGTCGTTTTGGACATGATTTAAGATGCCAAAGAATGATTAATTTGTGTATACTTTTCTTATTTGCTCCTATTAAATACAATGCATTAGTAAAGATAGCACGGGAAACGAGAAGAAAGTAGTACTACTTCGGAAGTATAAACGTCCAAAATGCACAATAAAATATAAAACGACATCTTTTAGGCAACTTTTGATACAAGTCTAAAACGACTTCCTTTAGGAAACTGGAGGGAGTATATACACACGTTTACCGCTAAATACTATATCAAGGATGTGTTTACTTTGAGCTATATATTACTAAAAAAATATTGTGAGGCTGTTAGTTGCGGAAAAACTAAAAAGTTATAAAAATTGAGAGTAGAGCAACTTTTTAAAGTTTTTATGGAAGGAGGATAATTTTTGTAAAGTTTGGACCGAAAAACTGTAAAAGTTGGGATGAAATTAATCTTTACAATTTTTCTAATTTATACTGAAAAAATCACAGATTTAAAGAAGCTTATTGTTAGAACATGTTTGATTCGATTTTCAGCTTGGTAACTAAGAAACTGATTGAAAAAATTGAACCAAATATAACCTAAGATGTATTTAGAAAGCTTCAAAGTTAGCTATTTCTAAAATCTAAAACTTTACAAACAATCTAACTTCTAACAAAAACTACATAATCTATAAAATATATTGAAATCTAGAACTAATTATCGCAAGCTTCTTACAACCTGAATCTGTCCAAACATATACTCTAATTAAGGGTGTGTTTGGTTGAGCTGTAAATTCTGAAAAATGCGTCGTGAGCTATGAGCTGTAAAATGGTAGTTCATATGTTTAGTTATATTATTAATATGTAATTTTACATGTAAATCATTCAAATCATGAATTTTTGTAATGTTTATATTAAAATTATATTTTTTAAAATTACACTAAGATTATATATTTTACTAAAATTTTATTTTTTTTCAAATTTTACATGAACCGATATATTTTAATAACATGATAGATAATATTCATTCAAAGTTGAACTAACAATCTGTAAAATCTAGGTTATTCTAGCTTTCAAATTTACCGGCTGAGCAATCTGGTTCAAAAATCTAAACAAAAAGTTTATGCAGTTGGCTTTGCATATGATTGCATGGGACGTCTTTGGACATCATTGGGCCTTTATAGTGATCGAAAATGAGGCCCATAAAAGCACAAGGCCCATCGTAACATTAGCTCTCTTCCGCCTCTCCTCCTCCTCGCTCTCCTCTCTTCTGAAGAAGAAAAAGAGAAGAATCCTTTGTTACCCCAAACCCCAGCCATGGCGACCGCCGCCGGCCAAAACCCTAAGGACGCCGAGCCCCGGGATCCCGTGGAGGGAGACGATGCGGAGGTAGCGGAGGAGGAGTACGAAGAGGATGAGGAGGAGGAGGAGGATGGAGAGCTGGACGGGCCGGCGGCCGAGGCGGCGAAGCGGGAGAGGGTGCATGCTGTGCTGAATCGGCTGTTGTCGAGCCCCGTGGGAATCCGCGTCCACGACGTGATCATCAAGGGCAACGCCAAGACGAAGGAGGAGCTCATCGAGGCGGAGGTCGCCGACCTCCTCCGCGCCGCCCCCACCGTGCAGGACCTGCTGCGGAACGCCAGCATAGCCAGCGCGCGGCTGCGCCAGCTCGACGTCTTCGACTCCGTCGAAATCACGCTCGACGCTGGCCCTACCGAGCTTCCTGGCACCACCAACGTCGTCATCGAGGTCGTCGAGGCCGCCAACCCTATCACGGGAAACGCCGGAGTATACTCCAAGCCCGAGGTGAGATCTGCAATTGGTTCGCCTTGATGGTAAAATTTCTTGTAGCTCAGAAGTTAAGCAATAGTAGATTGCTATTATATGGTCTGCATTGGGGTCTAGAGTCATATCTACGTTGGAATAGTCCCACATTGGATGTGATGGAGAGTTGATCCAACTTAAATAGTGGAGGAGTCCCTCACCTCTTAAGCCAACAATCTAGCTGTTTTTATTCATATTTCAGAAATTGAGCATCTTCCTTGTCAACTAATTGACAGGCTAACTAACTATTGCCACAAACGTGTGATTCATTGACACATATTGGTAGTGGTTTATTTATGTTGGCATTTCCTAAATGGTCTATTATGCTTAAATGCATATCACAAGTTCTGGATTCTTACTAGCTGGATGTGTAGCGCTAATTGATATTTAATCCTCTATAAGGTTATCCATTTTCCAAGTAATCATGCATTCATGCCAGCAAAATTACTTAATAGTTAACCTAACGAGAGGGGTGAATAAGACAGTATTAACTTCATACTTGCCTAGATCAACTACAGCTTGCTGAATTGATTTGGACCATTGCAATTCATATATGTTGTCATTTTGAGAAGCACTTATCAGGAATTCTTATTTTCAAATACATGGTAGATTTGGATTTGCAAACTGTGCTATTTATCAAGGAAAACACAAGAAGCATTCATGAGTGTTTTATCATCATGTAATGCTAGGGCAGATATCTATATCATGATATGACCAATATGGAGCATGAGAATGGAAGTCCATTTCGATTTCTAGATCAATACACAACCAACATTGATATTTGCAGCTGTGTGAGTTAATAAGCTCATCTATGTATTATTGACATACTTTAGTCATCTGTTACACATTAGCCCCTTCCACCTTTCCTGGTGTTTACTGGACAGTGGACATATCATATATACAAACTTTAACCACTTCACATGAATAGAAATTTGTGAACATTGAAACTGGACAGTCCTTTTCTATGTTTGCGGTTTGCCCACTTGAAAATTTACCCACTAGATGTTTTGATCAGGAGGTTAGGAACTATCTAATCTGGTGCACATAAATAGAGTTAGTCAGCTAGTAGAAACTGATTTGATCGTCTGTTTGTATGCACTTATGAATTGTTCATTTGTTCCCCCTACTAATATGCAGATTGGAATGAACAGTTGGTGGACATACGGTTGGTCGGTGTTGGGGGTTGTTGAACCTGACCGACAATACATACACCAATCGATTAATTCGTACTTTGCTCATCTGCACATTATGTTGAAGATCAGGGAAAAAATGATCAGAATCTGTTATACCACCAAGGACGATACATCGCCCATCAAATTGTTGTACTGCAATCAGCACTACTCAGCAAATAGTTGAAGCATAAGTTATTATAAATCTTGATTAGTTGATTGAGGTACATAGGGTATGTTTAGCTGTTCTGTAGGGAACTCATGCTGCCAGCTGATATTCAATCTTACTTAATTGGAGATCTAAGTAGTTCCAACATTTTGGTCTACATTCAAACTGGACAAACTGACCAATAACACTAGAAGATTATGCTAGTTGGAAACTGAAAAGTGACAAATTAACGCTGATGATTCTTTGACATGTGGCTCCTGGTCCCACTTATCATATGAACATTGATGCCAATTTATTCATGTTTGCAATGCTATGTAGCAATTTTTCCCTAATCCAAACAGGCTAGTACAAAAGACTAACACAAAGGAAGTTTATCTGATTGAGAGGGCAAATTTTCTGCCTAGTCAAGCTGTGAGTTGACTTGTTGGAGTTTGGCATATAAGTGTTGAATAAGTGAACTTACTGCATCCTGTATCTTATAAAAGGCAAATATTTTTTGTCCGATATGTAACTAATTCTAAGTAGTTAATATTTTATCCTGTACCAAACGTAATACTTTAGCATGCCTACAAATATGCAGGTAATGACGCTTATTGAACTTGTATTATTGATAGAATAAGAGCTGATAAAATGTTAATAAGATTTAGTTACTGTACAGTGCTTTTCAATCAGTTCTGCTATTTAGAGGTTTTTGCACCTGATGCATGATTATATACATTATACACTGCTTCTGTAGGCAAGATCTTGGTCACTTGAGGGCTCACTTAAATTGAAGAACATGTTTGGCTATGGTGACATCTGGGATGCTTCATGTGCGTATGGTTGGGATCAGACATCTGAGGTTGGCATTGGAGTGTCTCTGCCAAGATTTAAATCAATACCAACACCCTTGATGGCTCGGGCATCATTGTCTTCACAAGACTGGCTGAAGTTTTCATCCTACAAGGAACGCCTGCTTGGCCTTTCATTTGGATTGCTTTCAACCATGCAACATGACTTGTCTTATAACCTTACATGGCGTACATTAACTGATCCATCACATGTCTCGTCAACGTCCATAAGGAGGCAACTAGGGCATAATCTTCTGTCTGCATTGAAATATACATACAAGATTGATCAAAGGAATTCACATCTCAGGCCAACAAAAGGATATGCATTTCTCTCAACTACTCAAGTTGGTGGTCTATGGGATAGCAAAGGATTGAGATTTTTCCGCCAGGTTATTTTCCAGTTAGCTGTTATCCTTCATAGTTTCCATTGGGTTGATCCATCTATTGCTTTTCTCCCTGGCTTTTGTTTTGTTCCCACAATTCATGTATGACAATTGACAAAAATGCTTAGAATTATACTTATCATCATCTCACAATATGCCATTGATCTCTTTGCTCCAGGAGTTTGATGTCCGTGGTGCGGTACCTTTGGGATTCTACAATACTGCTCTCAATGTTGGCCTTGGAGTGGGTGCCATTCTTCCACTGGGAAGAGGGTTTATGAATCTTTCTTCACCTGTGCCTGATAGATTTTACCTTGGAGGTCATTCGTCTCCAGTTTGCAGCTTGAGCGGACTGTCATCCTTGTTGGGTTTCAGAACAAGAGGGATTGGTCCAACAGAACCTCGAAGGCTTGTCCCTAGCGAATCTGATGATGGATCTACTGCCACACAAAGGAGGGATTACTTAGGTGGTGATTTTGCTGTCTCAGCCTTCGCTGACCTTTCATTTGATCTGCCTCTGAAGTTATTTAGAGACGCTGGAATACATGGTCATGCATTTCTAACTGCTGGGAACCTTGCAAAACTGTCGGAGGGTGAGTACAAAAGGTTCTCACTTTCTGAATTTGGACGAACATTTAGGAGCTCTGCAGGTGCTGGCATTATTTTGCCTACTAAGCTTTTCCGAGTGGAGGTACATTTCTACTTTATGTCCTGACACTTCTGTTTTTCAAACAACACGTTGCAAATGCTAATTGAATGCATCAAAACTAATATCTTCTTCTATTATAATTTCCCCAGGTGAACTACTGTTACATTTTGAAGCAGTCTGAGCATGATTATGGGAAAACAGGAATACAATTCAGCTTCTCCTCACCCCTGTAATGACATGAGATACTTCGCAGCTGAAGTAGCTTCTGTAGAAAGCTATTGTCATCCTCCCTTCTATTCTTTTCCTGCTTAAGCAACAACTACCCAACAAGCCTATTTGCATTTCAATGACTTGACCTGTGGCGCTCTTTCATCTTTCATCCACATGAGGAGCCTGGAGAGTATATCATATTGTTCGGCATTTTGCCTTTCTCAAAAGTGTTTCCTTACCATTTTGCACGCAGTGATGTGTCAAGAACAGTTTGGGCAATGGAAGTCCGGAGTAATAAAGTTTGGGCAAATTGATAATTGGTCACACATAAGTCTGGGATTTGATTTTTCGTCACTCAGAATTTTAGCTTCAATTGAATACCATAAACTCTATAAAACTTTACTGCCATTTCATTCATTGTAGTTTTTTTAATGATTTTGGGCATCCAAGAGATTAAGTAGGCGGATGTGGGAGATCGCCTACTTATATGGATATGGAAGTTATGCTGCCAAGTTTGATTCCAACTTCGCCAAGAAATATTGGTTATGATGCCACGGCAAACTCCCTAACAAAAATCTCACGACCAGTCGATCGGGGGGCAGTTTTTTTTTGCTCCGGTCGCTCCAAATCTCAGGAGCCAGGACCAAATCTGATGGAACCAAAGCATCCTGCCAAGAACGTAGTGCAAAAAAACTATAACGACACGCTAGTACGCTACAGTGGAGACGGCACAATCAAACAGACGGTATTCTCAATCCTGCACAGCCATCGCGTGCCACCAAGCCCTCTAAGAATTTGACATTGTGTCTGATCGATTTTTTAAAAAGGATAATATATTTTTTCGCGAAATTGTACTTCTGAGTGTTCGTTTCAAATAAAAAGCACAAAAGGTTCTATCGACCATTGAACGGTCGATAGCTAAAAAACTCCTGTCGACCAATCAAACGTCGACATGAAAACTGTAGGAGCACGTGAGGAAGCAGAATGGATGGCAGGCCTGGCGCGCGTGGGCTTTCGTTCTGCATTTGCCATTTGGTGTTTGATTAGCTGTCAATGGGAGATTTTTTCTTCGTCGACATTTCAACAATCGACAGTATTTCTGCCAATAATTGAAATATAGGCAGGAGCTTAGTTTTGCAATTTTTTGAAACATCATCCAAAAGTTTGATTTCATAAAAAAATTATTTTAAAAAAACTCGTGTCTGATCTGCCTGAGCTCAAGCTGTTTGGTTAGTGATCTACGCCTGAGAACCAATAAAATAATATTATACCCTGACAAGTATTTAGCTGATGGATACTGATTAATATGTTCATCAGTTTTGTGCCCTTCCGTTATATCCACTATTCGTCACTTCAGTGTAAACTTCCGATTGACCAATAAGTGAGAACAACCGCCAAATTATTTGACTAATCTGATCATAACCTCACAACTCACGGGAATCATATGCATTCCATGTTGCACTCAGCGATAAAAATACATCATGAGCTCAGGCTAATGATGCATGGAATGGATTCCAGCCAATGGCAGGTCACGGGAGATCACGGGGTGGTAGCGCTCGGCACGCTCCGGGCAGAAGGAGGAGGAGGCCGTCGACGACAATGGCAGGTCAACCCACCCCAGCAGCGGAAGCGGCGGGGGCGAGAAACCGAACTCAAGGTCATCTGCGAGCTCAGGTATTGCCTCCGGGGCAGTAAGGGAAGAAGGCAGCACGTAGGGTGGGTGTGAATCGGGAGTGGACGGATCATAAGGTTCAGGCAGAGGGGTCGGCGGGCGCATCAGGTCAGCGCGGGATGGTTAATACGGAGAGTGGAGCAACTGGAGCGGCTCCGGCTCGAGCGGCGACGCGTCAGCCGAGGCGGCCGACGAGGACGGCTACGCAGAAAGCGTGGGGATCCCGAGCGCGAGGTCGGAGCCGAGATCGGGGCGGCACGGGCGCGGGGCGCGGGGGAGACCGAGGTAGAGGTTCAGATCCATCCTTCTGCTGCTCCGCGCGGCATCATCCGTGGCCATCCGTCGGACCACGCGCCTAAAACCACACCATCTCACGCCTCCTCCTCCTCCTTCTCCTCCTCCTCCTCCCCCTCCCCCCCCCCCTCCGCCGCAGCAACCCCGGCTCGCCGAGAACCTCACCCCTTCCAACCTCACCACCATGGCACGCCCGCGGAACACGGCGAGAGCAAGCGCTGGGCTCGATCGATGGAAGGCCTATATGAGGTTATAGAGATTATAGAGACAATGCCGTGGTCTCGTGGAGTGGAGTGATTGATTTTTAGGGCTCATCTCAAAAAGTGGGTCGTAGAGCTCATCTCATTCCCATTTGATCACGTCCAGTGCTACCGCCTGCCGCTAGTTTAGGTGCTCTCCTCTAGTACTCTGGCACTCTCACTGCCCTTCAAATCCAACATGACCACAAGAGATGAACCTGAACACAACGAGGAAGAGAAGCCACAACAATCAGAGGCATCAATTACTATACATCCCCTGATAGCAGGTAACAACAACCTTCAAGCAAGCATAGCATCGTGCAAATGTCATACCATCATTCACACAATCACATTGTGTTAGTTCCGGCAGACAAAGGTAAGCCTTGTTACTTTTAGCTCTAACTTGTTGCTAGCTAGCACGATCTGACTGTTTTTGTTTTCTAGCTGTATGATGCCTTGTTACTGTAAGCAGAAGAGATTATCAGTCTAATCCAGCATTCGAAGGGCCAGCAGATCCTGCATCGTCGCATCCATCATCTCCACTATCTTCTCCGTCTCCAGGGGGATCCCGTTGAAGATCTTGTAACACCGACAGTACGCCGCTGTACATCGAAGTCAAGTCAGTATATTATACTCCATTCCATCCGTCCAATATAATATAACCATTTAGGATTGGACGTAACATTTCATAGTAAAACAAATCTGGGCAACGACATTAAGCATAGATATGCTTTGATGTTACTCCTCCATTCATTAACAACAAGAATCCTTTTGTTGACAAAGAAGAGATCATTACAGCATAACAGAAGTACATCGGGTATGAGATTAGGTTCAAAACAAGTGTCATAACAGTTTCGGAGATATCAAAGCAAGTGGCAAAAAAGATCAAACAAATTGTTGGTTCCTCTGCACAGTGTAATAGATTTGAAGACCGAATACCTGAACAATGAAGGATAGCAAAGGCACATATAGTCCTTGATAGCACTGCCAGTATCATCATCTATTTCCCTAACAGATTAGCAACAGAATAATCTGTAGTGAGATGCTTTGGTATCACTGAACTATCATATAAGAAGTATCTAGATACACATATACTCACACTGCTGCAGCTCTATTTCTGATAAGATCTCTTAGATCTGATACTGCAGTGCACACAGTTTCACTCGCACACTTCTCCAGTGCAGCGAGCTTACCATTGTAAAACTCATTAGCCTCGTCATATTTCCCTTCCACGAGAAGATCATGGACATGCTGCCGCCTTGGCAGGAAAGCAAGCTCAGGGTGTTCTTGGTTAATTTCACCAGCTCGAACGTCACTAAACGGAGATATTGACTTTTTGATATTGTTTTTAACAATCGTTGTCAAGTATTCATCAACCTTGGGCCAGTCATTTCTCTGAATGAGCGATTCCAGTACCCCGTCATTGAACTCACCAGTAGCAATGATACTGTACGTTGTTCAAGGTAATCAGTGAAAAGAAATTAACACACCGAATTTTGGAAGTGCTTCATTTGTTGCACATCCAGGAATGAAGTGTGCTTTATATTTCATATTTGGAAATCCAAACTAGCATTTTCAATCTATTGTTGTACTTAGCTGCAATCCCTATGAAAATGTCTTCATTGAAAAGCTATTGATATTTGATAAACGGTGTATTCTATTGACAGTAATAGATTTTTTTTATTTGATGGTTTAAATTAATCTCTCATGCTACTTTGATAAGAGGTACTACAATGTATAGAGATATAAAACGGTATTTTTCCATGCTTTTATGTTAAACCACCTAAAATCAAATTATATCAATGGCTTCTTATGTATAATTTTTGAATTACATTTCCAAAATGACGAGTAGAAAAGAAACACATAAGTTTTTGACTTAATAATCAATTAAAAGCACCAAATTACCCTACTTTATACTACCAGTAGAATGTACAGGCACGGTTCTCACATTTAATCTCCCCAATATTTCATTATAGCATTATGCGTGAAGAATTTTAAGGTACAACTAAATTATTCTGTACCGTTCATTATCATTGATCTAACAGTTCAGATTAAAATAAAATGACTAGCGGGTAATATATCTCATTTCCTTTTTCTTTTCTTTTTATTTATTATCTTCTTTCTCTCTCTTACTCTCCCTTTCTTCTTCCTCTTTGTTTCTCCCGGCTCTCTAAATTCTTTATTTAGGTCCTACTCTAAAACTAAGAAATGTCTCTAAATTCCGCACATCTAAAAATCTAATAAATAAGTAGTTTTAGTTCTTTGAGCATGTGTAGAATGTTGTGTTGACCATCAATATCCGAATAATCATATATGTTTTGATGAGTTAATAGACTAATACACGGTCATACGGATCAAAGTTAAATTCTTTATCAAAAGTAGACCGGGGGAGCATAACTCTCTTTTGCTCTCCCACAATTCTTT
This sequence comes from Zizania palustris, assembly GCA_019279435.1. Classification (NCBI taxonomy): domain Eukaryota; kingdom Viridiplantae; phylum Streptophyta; class Magnoliopsida; order Poales; family Poaceae; genus Zizania; species Zizania palustris. Next base: position 50,813,771 of record JAAALK010000082.1, on the reverse strand, counting down.
ATTGGCACACTTACCTCATTCTTATCACTCACTTCATAGTTCATACTTCATACACACCCACAACTTTGTAAAAAAACCAGGCCAAGCTCACCATTCCTCGGTATTATGGAAAGATTGCATTCTTTGAATCCATTTTTCGTTGTCTTCATTAAAGTTTGGCAGTATCCTAGCATGAGAATAATATATCAGTAACCAATACTAATCAGGAAACCAAACGGAGTTAAACAGGGAGAGTGAGGCAGGAAACAACCAAAACCATACTCACGGTTCTTCAGCACACCGAGCTTCTTCGAGGTATACTAACTCGTTGATGTTTACAAGCGACCTAATATGAGAATCAAGAAACACTAATCATTAGAACAAAAAAAAATGACGGTGGCACTGAAGAAATATAACAAGCAAGAAACAACAATCGTTAGAAAACTGAACAAACAATCAAGCTTTTGATCTGTTCCTCGATCGGTTCTGGGTATGTGCAACAAAGCTAGAACCAATAATCATCATAAAACCAGGCAATGGTACGGAAGAAATAAATAACATACAGGAACTAAAAAAAAATCCAAACAGGTTTCGATCGGGGATGCCATTAATTCTTGCCAGGTGCCAGATTAACTAGGCGTTTAGCAAAACCCGAAAATGCCTTCAAGACGAGAAGAACACAAGAACCTCGAAAATATTTTTCACAGGAGAACTCGCAGAATAGAGAGCTCCACAAAAATCCATACAAAGTGAAGAATCCATGCAAGTCTTGATCGGGGATGCCGTTCTTGCTAGGTGCCAGATTGGCAAGGCTTTAACTAACCCGAAAGTGCCTTCGAGACGAAAAGAACACAAGAACAACTTGGAAAATACTTTGACGCCAGAACTCGCAGCCTAGAGAGCTCAATAAAAATCCATACAAAGTGACAACCCGAGCAGATGGCATTCGGATTTGATCCTTGATACACGATCTCGCGAGGCTCCAAACTACGATAGTACTTTTAACCCCCAGTAGTGAAAATCCGATCAAACGGCGTCGCATGAACCACGCCCCAGTAGTGGAATTCTGTGTGTCACCTTCACAAAGAACAGAACCCCCAAAACAGGTTCACATTGAGCGGCAAGAGAAACAGCAAGCGCGAAACGCAAATGCTTACCAATCTTGGCCGTTATTATCGTGATCAGCCATCTCGGTGACGACGACGACGACGACGACGAGTCGACGAGGAGGAGGAAGCAGACGTGGTTGGCTTCTTGGTCCTTGGTCTGCGAATGGGTCCCACTTGACAGCGCCTGCCACGTGAGGACCGCGGGCCACCCTCTTCCGAAAATATATAGCGCCGCCGCCGCTACTCTCTTGGCGCGCGGTTTCTGTTAGCCATTCGATTTACTTTACGATTCGTGACAAAATAAGATCCACGGCCAGTATGGCAGTATCCTTCTGGTGAAAGGCTCAAAGGCCCGCCGCTTCGGAACGTGGGAAGGAGGAAGTCCAATGACATGTGGGCCCCCAGAGGCAGGGACGGACCCATCAACCCGGCGGTGGTGGGCCCCACGCCCCGGCGGTTGGATGGAGGTCGAGGCGGCCATGGCGGCGGCGTAGGGCCAGCAGGCCGCTCGTTTAGCGTCCGGAATTCCCCTGCCCCGAGCAGCCGAACCGACCATTATATTGCCACATAGAGGAGCAGAGGCCATAGAGGTGGCACAGCCGCACAGGGCGCAGGGGCGCGCAGATAACCCTAGCGGCGGCGCGGCGAGCGGCGTAGAGGCAGAGAGAGCGGAGGAGCGGAGCAGCAGGCCGCCAGGCTGCGGGTGCAGAAGGCTCGGTGGAGCTCTCGCGGCCCAGGCGGCAGTGCGAAGCGAGCCGGCGAGGTCCCGCCGACGATGATCCTACAACGAAAATTCCCGAATCCATTTCTGCTCTTGCGCCGGAAGAAAGACTCCGCTGGGAAGTTTTTTTCCCCCCTTGCTTATAAAGCCTTTTATACTCGTATTTTTAGTGTTTTAAAAGTAAATGTCAAAATAGAAAAAACCTAAAACTTGGTTAATCTGACCCTTTTGCTAATACGCACATGCTCTCCCACGAACATTTTTAAAAACATTAATAACTTGTTTGATATGAATTTTTAGTTCGTGTAAGCATATAGGCTGGGATTTCAGTTTTAAAATCTTGATATATTCATTGCTTATTTCTTCCCTTTTGATACATAATTCTATCATAAGATCACATTACAATTTTGGGAAATTTGTAAAAATACCATTAAAATTTTCTGTAATTTGAAAAACTATGGTAGGTATTATCTGTTAGTGACACACCGATGATATATTTATAAACCGTGAAAATTGTAATGGTATGAAAATTTTGGCCCTATGATTTTTGCAAGTGTCTTTTCTCGTTGCATGCATGACCGACAAAAAAAATACGTTGAACATTGTGTACAAATGATTTCAAGTTTCAAAAAAAACATTGTTTTCTTCGCAAAAAAGGAAACATGTAATGATATGTGCTTAGACATTAAGACATGCGGTTTATTCTTCTCCATGTATTACATGTTATTGCATCGCATAATACATTATAAGGTTACAGCACATTAATTCCCAAGCATTTGAGTTACAAACATTATGATCATAAGATGGGCAACCCCATCGACTTGTAATAATTCAACCACTTGGCGAAGAAGATTAAAACTGGATGCAGAAGCATTGATCAACTACGGTAATTAACATATGATAATTAAGCAGCATGTAGGACATCTGCAGTAACATTCGAGCGCGTCATGACGAGCAAGATCACTGAGGATTCGGTGGCCTGCTGTTGGCAGCCGAGACCCTGGATCCCCACTCCAGAAGCTCTTTGCTCGTGTCATCCTTGTGCACGATCACCTCGATGAAGCAGAGGCAATCTTTCTTGTCGCCCATCGCCGTCGCGATCGCCTCTGTCAGCTCCGCCTCCGTCCGGACCTGCAGAAAAAGATGAGCTTTTGAGCTGTCGCCGTCGGCGGGTCCAGTGGTGGCACTTAGCCGTGTGTAGGAGTCAGTGGCCTTCTGAATTCAAACCTTCTTGGTCCAGCAGTTGCCGTCGGAGTTGTGGATGGCGTCGATGAGGCCGGTGTAGTCCCAGTTCTTGATGACGTTGTAGGGCCCGTCGTGGATCTCCACTTCGATGGTGTAGCCGCCGTTGTTGATGAGGAAGATGATGCTCTTCTGCCCGCACCGCAGCATCGTCGACACGTCCTGCGCCGTCATCTGGAAGCTGCCGTCGCCGATGCAGGAGATGACGCGCTTGTCCTGCGCCGCCTGGGCGTACCCCAGCGTCGCGCCGACGGACCACCCGATGGAGCCGTACTGCATCTGGAACTCGTACCTGTCGAGAGTGATCAGCCTTTGAGTTATTGGATTTTGGGAAGCTGAGTTTAATCGTGGATGGTTTCTGGGATGAGGAGATGAAACGGTGGGGGGTTCCTACCCGCAGCCCTCGGGGAGCCTGAGCTTCTGGCAGTTGAACCACGAGTCGCCGGTCTCGGCGATGACGGCGGTGTCGTGGGAGAGTAACTCCTTGATGTGCTTGAAGAGGATGTTGACCCTAAGTGGCTCGTCGGGGTGGCCATTGGGTGGCTCACGGTCGGGGATGAAGATCCGGCGGTAGTTGTCGTACGCCGTCGTGTTGCTCTCCAGGCGCTTGGCGAGCGCGTCGAGGAACTCGGTCATGAGGATGCAGCCGAACGCCGGGCCATTGCCAACCACCACGCGGTCGGGCTGCACGATGACGGCCTTCTCCCGCTTGAGCAGCAGGGAGTAGCCGACGGAGCTGTAGTCGTTGAAGATCGGGCCGGCAAAGAGGTAGGCGTCCGCCGACTCGACGATCTCGGCGCAGAAGGTGGTGCTGACGGCGCCCCAGTACGTGCCGATGAACCGGGGGTGGTGCTCCGGCACGAGGCCCTTGGCGGACGGCATCACGGCGAAGGGATACCCGCTCGACTCGGCGATGCTGGCGAACGCCTTCTTCGCCTTGGCCACCCTGATCTTTGGCCCGCCGACCATCACCGGCTTCACCGCCTTGTTCAGGAAGTCCGCCGCCGCCTCGACGGCGTACTCCAAGTTCATCTTGTTGCTCAATCTGATGGAGCAGATGTCAAAACCGAGAAACGCGCGGAGGAGAAAAGTCTTTAAAAAAACAGAGCATGTATGCGTTTTACTCGTTACTACCTTGGTGAGATGAACAGGGGCACCGGCTCACGGCTAAACGTCGGGTGAGGCAAGCCTGCCAGGTTGCAGCCGACGCTAATGTACACGGGCTTGCTCTCCCGGAGCGCTGTCGCGATGGCGGTGTCGATCTGCTCGTGCGCGTCGTCGAGGTTGTTGATGACGGCCTGCATGTGTGCAACGCACTCTGTTCAGGACGCCGTCCAAAGCTCGAGCAGAGGTGTTCGGCAAAATTCGCCCAGGGCAAAAGAAAGATGGAAGGCAGCGCACCTGGTAGCAGGTGATGGTCTGGAAGCAGCGGAGCTCCTGCGAGAAGTCCGGGAGGCCGATGGTGTGGTGCAGGATGCGGTTGGTGCCGTAGTCGTTAGAGTTGGGCCCGCCGACGATGCAGATCACGGGGAGGTTCTCGCTGTACGCGCCGGCGATGGCGTTGAGCACGCTGAGCCCACCGACGGTGAACGTGACGGCGCACGCGCCGACGCCGCGGGCGCGGGCGTAGCCGTCGGCGGCGTACCCGGCGTTGAGCTCGTTGCAGCAGCCGATGAGCGTGAGCCCGGGCTCGGCGATGAGGTAGTCTAGCAGCGTGAGGTTGAAGTCCCCGGGAACGGCGAACACGTCGGTGGCGCCGATCTGCACCAGGCGCCTCGCGAGGTGCCGTCCCAGCGTGGCGCCCGCCGGCGACAGGCCGCCGAGCGGCGGGTGGATGACGGCGCTGGAGCTGACGGCCGGCAGCGAGCCGACGGAGTTGCACGACGGCTTTGCCACGCCGTTCGCCGGGTTGCCGACCAGTGCCGTCTCCATGGCGCGCAAACGAGGGAGCAGTGAGGCTGTTTGACTTACAGGAGAGCACTTGACTTAGGGTTTGGACTCGTGCGTCCGAGGTTGTGGTTAATGGTTATGACTTGCTAGAGGTTAGCATGTGGTGGTTTTATATAGCGCGCGGGAGAAAACCATTTTTGCCGTTGCCGCATGTGGAGCTCGCCGTGGTTTGGCCAAACCGTCAGCTCGGCGGTCCGGAACCTCCAGTCTAGAATGATGCATCGTTCATCATGCAACCTTTTCATTAGCCAATCGTACTGACAAGTTATGGGATGTGGACATGCCATCAGTACCATCGATCTGAAACGCTAAACTTCCAAATAGCAATCTCACCCTCTGAACCTCCAAATAGCAATATCAAACCCTGAACTTTCAGATAGCAACCTGAAAGGCTGAAACTCTGAACCTCCAAATAGCAATCTCAACCTCTGAACTTCCTAATGCAATCTCAAACTCTGAACTTTCAAATAGCAATCTCAAACTCTGAACTTCCCAATAGCAGTCTGAATTTTTATGGCCTATGCATGCAAGGAATTTTAGCAAGACTGGATAGCAACGCCTTTCTAAACCAGCCTTTTGACTGGTATAATACACTTTTTTCCACTCTTTATATATTGATTTTTAAAATAATGAAATAAAATACTCTCTCTCTAATTACTTGTGTATATATATTGTTTTGGACATATTCACACGAGAATTTACGTTTTTAAAAACAGGTTGTTTATTTTCAAAAGAAATAATATTTATTTAACAACGACAAATACGAAAGAAAAAGGATAAAAAATACTGATAGATTCTTAAACGGTGTATTTTTGAAAAAGATGAGAACATTAAAACGATTTATATACTTAACCGGAGAAGTATCCATCTATTTCTACATTTTTTTCATATTTTTTATTATTGTTAGTGAAAAAAACGAGTTAATACCATCCCTTAATGTTAAGGGATGAAATGACTTCCAAAAATCACCAGTTCATTATCGATTTAGTTGGTAACTTTGCATGCTAAATACTAAAAATTACTCGTTCATTTTTTTGTATATAAAAATGAAAAAACTTTAATATATGTATTGTCGTAAAATATTACGCTAACAGGTTTGAATAGTCTCAAAAGATATAATTGAGGGGAAAGGTTCACCACAAACTAAACCAGGCCTCCGGATAGGATAATAATCTTAGATTAATTCGAAGTGTGTCTTTATTACATGAATTATTATTCTTATTATAATAGAAGGGAGATGTATTTATAGACAGAGATCCAACAGGAAAATACTGTCATAACCTCTAGCTACAACCGTCATAGTAAACTCTATTTGCAAGACCTCATATGGGTAAAATGTTAAGTGTACGTGTGAACATTCTTGGTAAAGCAAACATTGTGTCCCGTTTTACGGCGCCCCTTCGAAACCGGGGCCTCCGGAAGGTAGCAAGGTGACGGATTCCATCAAGACGCTTAAGGGCTTCGGATTTCTCCTCATGCACAATTGCTGGGGCTAGTGATAAGGGTTTCGGTGTTTCTTCTTCAGAGTACCGTAGTGGCGACAAAAGCCTTTGCACCTTGTATATTTCTAAACTATCGTTTGGATGTATTTCTAATAGCAGGACGGATGGAATTATTTAACCCAATATGCATTACTTCATCGTACTTATGTCTACACTTGACACAGGCTATGCGCATATCATAGTATTAATTTAGAGTACCGTTTACCCCCTGGCGACTGGGGCCCGCGACCGTGTGAGCCAGAGACCGGCCGACTAGCCGGGGCACCGCCGGACGTCCGGACTTGCGCCCACCGGCTCGGCTCGCGTCTCCCATAGTTTTCGTCCTCGGACCCCGGCGCGCTCTCCATGCATGTGCACGCGGCGCCGTCGCCTTTAGACTCGTCCCACTGGCCACTCCCCGAAAGCTCAGATCTGCCCGAGGCCTGCCTACTCTAGTTAATCACGGACTCCAATTGTTCTTTTATGGGAATGTCCTAAACCTTGCAAAAAAGAGAGAGAGAGAATCGCCCCTTAATCAAAAAAGTTTAAACACATGCCATACTAGGTAACGTTGTTTGCTACACCAAAAAACATTAGAAAATATTCGCATATAATTGATTTTTAGTGTTACGAATAAAGTTTTTAAATATTGTATTTCTTCGAAATAATTTTTACTAAATATTGAAAAACCGTCCGATTCTTTGCACATATTAATATGTCCTAGATGACGCATTTTCGTTATTTTAGCTTATTCTAGTGCTTTAACTACGCTTAAATATAAATCGGTTTGTGGATTTTATATGTATTTTTTTTATATATATTTATATTAAATAAATATTATATCAATCGTAAATAAAAATTGTTTGAAAAATTAAATAAATACTATAAATGTTAAATCCGATCTTAATTGTAATATTACGGGGGACCGAAGAAATAAGTAATTGAGCTGAATTTTTATTTTTATTTTTGTAAAAGTAGAGAACTAGAATAGTAGAATCAGTTGGATTAGACGGCAGGTGACCGTGTACCCACCGTAGTGCGTCCGGTTCCTACACGCGTGACACGCGCACCATGTTTCACTTTTCCCTCCTTTGCCACGTTAATTGCATGCGTATAGTAGTCGCCAAAGGCAGAGACTTTAACACCGTCAGTATAGTACTCGGCAGCAGTGCATGTAGCCTGTCGACAACGCGACATGCAATACGAGAAAAGGGAGAAGCGCGCGGCCGAGAGGCGTGTCGCTGTCTTGGTCGCTCGATCCACAGTCCACACAGGAGACAGGACTAAACGAACCCGACGGGAGGGTTGTGTACGTCCGGAGTTTGTACAGGATATTCTTGAGAATTCAAGCGTGATTCTTTACCGGGATGAATAGTTTGATGTCAAGTGGAGTAGTGCCGAAAGGCTCAGGATTCAAGAAAGTGCACACAGTATTAACCGCTCGCTGTTGGTATCAGGTGCAACCAACCGCCTTGCTGCCTACCTTTCCGAGAAAAAAACGCTCCCGGCGAGCCAAGTGGTGTGACTGCGTCCCATTGATTAGTGGCCAAATCGACCCAAAAAAAACATTCAAAATTGCAAGGAATCGTACGTGATTTGAACTAGGCGACTGGTGTGCTGCAGCGCGTGAAGGCGTTCCATGGGTGTGCGTCCAAATCCCATGTGTGTGAGCAGTACGGGTGTGCAGCAAGCAGCCGCGCCATTGGACGCGCCGATGTGAATCCTGCCGGCGAAGGGAATCAGCCAGCGCGGGCGCGAGCGAGCAGCCGGAAAAGGCTGCGAAATCTGTGGACAGAACACGGTATCCCGTATCCGGGCGCGCGCGGGGGCCGAGATGCGTATCTTCGACGCGCTCCGCATCTCGGCGACGGCGCCACATGGCGGTCTCCGAGTCCAACCGATACTGACCTGCCCCCCCCCCCCCCCCCCTCCTTCCTGCCGGTCGACGTCATTACTCATTACGTCAACCCGTCAAAACTTGTGTGTGCCCGGGTGCCCCTCCGCCGCCGCCGCCGCCGCTGACGAGTCACCAGGCGGCCGGAGGTGGCGGCGCAGGCGCTTTTCCGTTTTTCGCACCGGAGACGGGACGTGTCGCGCGCGGAAAGGCCAGGGGGCGGTGGATCTGTGTAGCGCATGTACTAATAAAAATTTTCGCGTTTCTTAAGTTGAGGTTATTGTTTTTTTACTGTAATGTTACGAATTTCAGCGAATCTAACTATATATCAATTTTTTTTTTCGTTTTGTGTGATTTTACAGAAATCAAAGGGTCTTTGCGCAAAATTCTTAGTTTATGCACGAGTAAAATTCGTACTTCTGCACAAAACATAGAAATTAAAAAACTAAAATGCAAAAAGTACATTTTTCTTTTCCTTTTTTTTCTTTTTTCCTTTTCTTCCTGCATGCATGTGGGCAGGAGGGGCGCGCGAGCATGTGGGGAGGGGTTGGAGTGAGGCGCGCGGATGAAATCCGCGGATGAATTCCGCGCTTCATATTAGTAGAGATAAATAAATCTTGTCACACTTTTTTAAGTCATTGACACACAGGATTGAAAAGAATCTTATCACAGTTCGTAACAGTAATCAACAATTACTAATTTAGACAAATTTATCTAACTTTAAATGTAACAAAATGAAACTACGAACTAAACAACCTCGTATTCTCTCACCAAGAATCTAGACAGTAATATTATAAAACATCAAATACAATATTAAATTATATATATATACAATATTATTTTACACCACGAGTGTAAAATACTATTCTATACCGACGTGGAATATGGGGTCGGGATTAGGTGGGGCGTGAGGGCACGCTGGATGAGATGAACACGGTTGAGTTGATCGACATATAATAGCATTCTACACCCGTAGTGTACAATAATGTTCCCATATCTATATATATATACAAATGCTATTCTACAGAGAAATCTACTACTAAGAAAAAAAAAGTAGTACTCAATTGCTATTTTACTGAGAAAATCTACTACGGAAAGTAATCGGTGTAGAATAGTTATTATACACACATGGTATATATATATATATATATATATTAAGACGAAGATAGTAAACAAGGCAGTAGTCAGCAGCATTGCACAAGCAGTGATGTCAATCTAGAGGAAGACATTTGCAGTTGCAACTGCTGTGCTTATGGTCAAAAGTACTTTCATTATTGGAATGTAAGAAAACATTCGTATCCCACTGGTCTACCTCATCACAACTTAAGTTTGCGTTCAATGTTGACGAAATGACAAATTACTGTCGTTTCTGTTCTGCAAGCACATGAATATATATCTATCTTTATGCCCACAATTAATATTCGTCGTGTGTGCTCTTACAAGAGCATCCACAATGGTTGTCTTAAATAACTAGCTGATGTGGAGATGAGAGAAGAATAAAAATAATAATTTATCTCACTACTAGTACTTGATCTCACATGTAATACACTCAGTTTCTTGGAATACGTGAAATCTCCTATCTATTAGTTCGTCGCTAGCTATTCTCTTTTTCCCTACATTTTCTATCCACGTAGGAAAGAGAGTGAATCTAGCTAGTAAAATAGCTTATCATTGGAGATGCTCTAATAGATTGTCCTGAGAGTAATAAGCTGCATGCATGGTAAATTCTTTGGAAAAAGCGTGTCTTTTTCAGACGATGCATGCATGTGCCGTCAAAGCAAAGCCCCTTTGTCCATAGTTTTCCGGTCGCTTTCAGCCGACAAGAGGCGTAACACCGAAGGCCAACATCTTAACAAGATTCAAATCTCGCACTTGTCCACGACTTGATCAGCCTCAATCATACGAATTAAATATAGGAAGCTAGACAGTACGATGGAAATGGAACGGAAGCCTCTGAAACTAATGAACCCTAATTCCCTCATATGTGGTAAAACAACAATGTTGCGTGCCATCGTAATTCGAGGAACGAGTAATCACGTTACCTATCGCCTATCGGCGAACTTGACATTTGCCGTAAATACTCAAATCTCTACAGGAAGTTTTGCTCGCATTGATATATATTATTGGCCTCTCACGTACCAGCACACTCTGTCACGGAAATAAATTATACTCCCTCCTCCCTCCGGTACACAAAAATAAGTTGTTTTAGGCTTCTATTAAGAGGTTGCTAAAACAAGTCGTTTGTATTTATTGTGTATTTTGGACAACTATACCCCTCAAGTAGTACTACTTTTTTTTATTTTTCGTGTTATGTTTACTCTTGCACTATATTTAATAGGGGCGAAAATGAAAAGTACACACTAATTAATTACTCCTTGGTATATGAAATTATGTTCAAAACGACTTATTTTTGTGTACCGGAGGGAGTACGTGGAGAGCCTTAAATTTCCTCCCGTGAGGCCCTTCCCTAGATGTTGTCACGTGAAAGAGATGAAAAAGCGATAGAACGGATGAAGCGACCGGAGTGCGGTGGGCGGGACGGCTGAAGCGGGTGGCATGGCTAGCGTGGGGCGACGCGAGGTCCAACGGCACTAAGACGTGACATCGTCGACGTGAGGTCGTGGTGCTCACACGGCGCGGCGGTATGAGGCCATGGATCTTCGACGGTAGTTGTTCTCTTCTCAATCTATGTCGGCCGCTCCGCGCTGCCCTAGCCGCCGACCACCACAAGCAGCGAGGCAGATGTGCATGGAGGCTGTCGTGTTGGCTGCTTCACTCCCGCTGTCCACCCCACGCCAACCCCCGTTGTCGTCACTCCGTTCAGTCCGTTGGCCACCGCATGTCGTCCCCACTGCCACACGCCACAAGTAGTGCCGCCCGCAGCCCACGTCCCGCCTCCTCCACCATAGGCCATAGCACTATGCCTCGCATTGTCGGCATCGGACCCGCTCTAGCTGCCCCGGCCACCACACTCCGACCACCTTGCTTAATCTGCTTTGTGGCTTTCTCATTTTTTTTTCACGTGGTAACATCCACGGGAAAGCCTCACGTGAGGGGATTTGAGGTCCTCCCACGAGGTAGAATTTATTTCTCTTTGTCACTGTGAAGGCCATCCCATTCCTCTCATGCACAAGTTTGTGGGTCTATGATGGCTACTTCAATAATCTAAAATGAATTAGAATACAAAAAAATACAAAAATATCTCAACTTTTATAAATTATTAACAAGTATTTTCTCTAATTTAAAATATAAATCATTCTAGTCTTGTTTGAATTCATCTATAAATCAATAAATTTAGACACATATATATTTATTTATATTCTAAAACGGAGGAAGTAACTGTTTAATAGCTACTTCTCAAAAATAGACCCAATAATTTCGACTGTCTAAAAAACAAAAGGAGAATATTTAAAACTTGACCGCTTAAAAAACTAGACTTAAACAAACCAGAAAAATAAAATAAATATCAATAAGTAAAAAAATAACAGTTACCCAATCCACTATAAATTTTCCATTGTTTCTGAGACAATCATTATGGTGGCTTTAGTAGAAATAGCACGAGAAACGAGAATAAAATAATACTACTTCAGAGTTATAAACGTCCAAAATGCACAATAAAATACAAAACAACTTTTTTAGACAACTTTTAATACAAGTATAAAACGACTTCCTCGAGAAAACCAGAGGGAGTATATATTACTAGTAGGCAATGTATCCTATGCTCAAAGAGTTATGGTGCTCAAATACACACATTAAATCTAGGCCAAAGATCTTCATTAAATGATGTCTAGCTATTTTGCGTTTACACCCTCTCACCTCTTCTTATCCAACGATTTTTTTTGCACTGGAAAAGATGAGGTAGGAAGGTATAAATGCGAAATAGCTGAACACCGTTGGATAAAAGATCATTGGTCTAGATTTAATATGTGCATTTGAGCACCATATACCTCTTTGAGTATAGGATAGGTTGCCTTACTAGTAATGTGAAGGAAGCCCAAGTCCTTCCAATGCAAGTATCACCGATTCCGGTTGGGCTTCGTTTACTAGGGTTGATACGATGCTCGGGCTGTATTGACATGTAGGAATTGTTTCAGCCCAACTAGAGATAAATGGAGCATTCGACCGGCAATGTTTAAATCTTATGACCCACTACAAGATGAGATGACCCACTGCTTCCTCTGTCCCAACATTTGAATCTTGTTCTAAAATACAAGAATTTGTCGGATTTCAACAAGTACAAACCAAATACTCCCTCCTTCCCATTATCTCCATCATCTAAGGTCATTTCCAACCAAGAAACTATCTAGTAGTTTCTATACATGCCATATCACTAAGAAACTACTCATAGAAACTCAATCTCACAATGCATGGTTTCTTGTCTCTATTTATTTTTTCCTCTTTTGCCCAATCATAAATAAGTGGGCCCATCTATAAAACTACTATACTCTTCCAATGCATGTAGAGTGGTTTCTTCATCCTTGGTATTAGTGATAGAAACCATTTCTTGCATGAGAAACCATTTTCTTAACTTTTCTCCTCTTTCCTCATTAACTCTCATGCCACATCAGATTTTTGCTTATATGGACTGTTATTTAATGCTATAGAAACTATCCTAGTCATTGCATTGGAGATGCCCTAACAACTTGACACGATGACCAAGACGAGAGATATGAAGCTTAAATTCTCTTCGTATGCTGTGTTTGTTGCTTTGTTTTTCCGCACTCTCAACCTACATGTGCATGTGACAATGTGAAGTACTATTAAAATAAGAAACAAAAGTTGAAGTCAAATCCATGCATGTGGACTCTAAATCAATTCGCACATAATACGATGTGCTGTTTTTATGACTCAACTATTAAATGATGTAGATTGCGGGAAATCTGAAAAACGCTTAGATGATGGAGATAATGGGAAAGAGGGAGTATAATTAGTTTTTATGGGCCCCGGCGCGTGATTCCTTGGGCAATGAGCTTTGGTGGCGAAGCATCTATTTATGGCAGGATAAGATTAGCCTAACAACCGGCGGGTTATGAAGCACACATCATGGTCACCTGTTTGATGCGGAACATGCTTCTACAGTTGACGGAAACCCTTGCATTTTTGCGACAAATATTTCAGGAGAAATGGAGCCATTACACACTCACGTGAAAATGGAGTCAATGAGCAACGCGGGCTGTCGAAGCAGCGTCCAGTTTCGTTGCATTTCTCGGTCGTGTCCAGATCAGCTAAGACGGCACGCAGCTTTCGGCCTTTCGTCTCCCCGTCGCGTCGATTGGGCTAGAGCGGGAAGCATGGCGCCGGCAGAAGAGCGTGCAGGAACATGGCGATCTCCAATAGTCCAGTAGAAAATTAATCTTAAACATGTTTAAGAGAGATAGAATTAATCTTAGCAATCGATTAGAATAAAAAATAATTATCTCTTAGGCTATTCACAGTGGTGGGTTTCGTATCACTGTTTCCTAGAATGTCAAATCAGCTTTACAACTGAATGAAATACCCTCTCTCAGTGGAGAGTTTCATTTCACTATTTCCTAGGCTAACAAGTGTAATTAAATGCAACTAGCTCTCATGAACTCTGATGAAACGATTTGACTCTGAATGAGTATTTTATTTTGTTTCATCCGTCTTGGAAATGGATTAGCACCATGTCATGGTGATGACACTACTTCCGTCTCTTTCCTCGTTAATTGAATGTCATATCAGCAAAAATCTGATATGACATGATAATTAAACACCCCATAAAATCCCTGAAATATCCTTACGAAGTAAGACATCTTTTTATTATTTTACTTATTTCGAACTCTAGTTAAAGAGTCGAATCTTTTATTATTTATTTAATACATTCATCGTTTAAAATGTTTTAAAATCATTAATCAACCTTTAGCATTAAACTCGTTGTTAAAAAAGCCACCGGTTGGTTCATCAAAATGGCCGAGTTCATGATCCTGTGAGAATCCTCCACTGGTTGGTTCATCAAAAGCGCCGAGTTGATGATTCGATTAGCGATTAATTAACCCCCCAAAACTCATCCTGTCTCCCTAGCTTTCGAATCCCCCTTTCGAATTGAATTTAAAAATCCTTGCACTAGTGGACAGCACGAGTTTGCTACGGTTGATCGATCGACATGCTCACCTTCTGGCAAGGAGAATTAATAAACATCTTGAATCAAAATTAAGGCGAGTAAAGTGTTAATTAAGCTTCAGAGATTCCACCTGAACTACCGCCGCATACATTGCGTATTCTCATGTTTTAAATACTCAAAAGGTATTCCTGAACAGAACACTACAAAAGTGCCCGGCCGGCCGGCCGGCGTCAGAAGATCGACGGCGAGAGTTGCATTTTCCGGCGACCACCGCATGGCCGGACACATCTCACTAAGACATGCACAGGTCTAGCTTCTACAGGATTATACCTCCAGTAAAAACAACTGACATATCAGTATGTGTTTGACCAGTGTAGATAAGTCTTGTCGTACGTGCCTATCCTGTTAAGCGAGGCGTTTTTTTAATCGCGACGAGCTCAAACCGATCGTTGGAGTGATGTGATGCGGTCAAGCTAGGCAAGTGGAGTGATAGTTAAGTGGCGGCGGCTGGCTTACAGGTGGGGTAGCTTCGTCAGTGGCGGGGAACAGCTTGGCGTTGGCGGGTTGGGTAATTGGGTTTCACACGGCGGCGGAGTCGTCGCTTGCTCCGTTGACATCGGATTTGGAGGCGGCGGCGAGGAGGAGGCTCCGGCAGAGCGGGCAGCTGGGCTGGGAGCGGAGCCAGGCGTCGACGCAGTCCGGGTGGAAGCAGTGGCCGCACGGCGGGAGGGCCTTCACCTTCTCGCCGGCCACCAGTGCGCTGATGCATATGGAGCACTGCGCCGCCTGGTCGTCGTCGAGGCCGCCCCCGGCGCCCTTCCCGGCGGGAGCGTGAGGAGGGGAGGACGCGCGCGGGCGGTAGATAGTCACCGGCAGTCCTCCGATCGCTTCCGCGTCAGTCCGGGCATCGGTGCCGCCGTGACCCCCGCCGCCCCGGCCGACGACGACGACGAGGAGGAGGCCTCCGGGTCCGGCGTGTACCGGTGGCACGCCCAGCGGAGGTACAGACAGAGGACGACGAACAGGACGACGGCGACGAGCAGCCCGACCAGCAGGTACACGGCGCGGCCGTGCACCGCGAAGTTGCTGTCGCTGACGTCCCCGTACCTCCACCGCATCACCTGGTTCGTCCCCGCGGCGCCCTCCTGCGCGGCCATTATTGCTAGCTTGCCCTGCGCACGCGTACGCTATGTCTGTTGGAGGCGCATGGGAGACTGAGGCTTGCAGCCGTCCCCGTCCCGGCCGCTCGCGGCCGAGATGCAGATCGACGACGACGACGAAGCTTCGATTCGGCGCGCAGTTCGCCTAATCGAGCCAGCCAGCCAGCCAGCGATCGCGAGAGCCGAGAGGGAGGCGTGTGGTGTGAACTGGCGTTTGGCGATGTGTGTCGTGTTGGTTTTTTTTTTAAAAAAAACTTCACTCAAACCAAGCGGCCGTCCCATTTATGGTTGGAAAAGGAGGCGAGGCCTCGCGACCCGCGCCGCACCACTAGGCCGGTCCGGCTCGAAGCGATCCGGTTTTTTTGAGCTCGACCGGGCGGTCGTATCTGCGACTACTTGGAAGTTGGAAACCGAAAGATTCGGCCGTTTTTGACCCAGCGATCGATGTCGCGGCAGCTGGCTTCTATGTCTCGCAAGTCGCAATGCTTGGTTTGAGCCACAACTCGTCTAAACGTTCAAAACTATGCTCAGATAAGTTGACTTGTGCGTACATTCGGTAGACTTTCCACGCAGGAACGTCTGATTGGAACATGCATTGTGTCTTGTTGCGTCGACGCTAGCTGCCGGTACAAGTGGGCACACATATGACTACATGAGTTAAGTTACGCGAAGTTGAGCCATTTGCTAATAATAAACTTACGCGAGAAACACATGACACGATCACACATTCACACGACACATGGTTAAGTTCACGCGGCGTTGGTTGCGTGTGAATCCACCTGACCTCGAGTCTCCCGCGCGATATCGATCAAGGCATACATGCATGCATGCAGCAACGACGTATAGTACGTGCGCTCGCAGCAGTCGTCAGTCGCCACTGCACCCTCCTCCTCTCGATCTACTGTCGATCGGTCGAGATAACGCTAGCTAGCTGTGAGATCGAGCGTGAAAAGCTGTGTTGCTACCTGCTGCATGGACGACCCCGGCACAGAGTTGATCGAGTGGTATATACTTTTGTTAATAAATTGTCAATGCTTAACAATGACTGCTACATACGCACGCACAACTTAAAGCAGCAGCAACAGAGACGGAGTAGCTATAGCAATTAGCAAGCCAGCTAGCAGCTCAAAAGGGGGCAGGATTGAAAGCCGGAAACCTCGTGTCTAATCACTTGAAGGCTAGCTCCATCATATCTATCATCTATCAATACGTCGTCTCTGAAAAATATCCTGGAGGGAAGAAGCAAGACGAAGGCCGAGCTGCTTTCCGTGCTCTGTATCACCTGCTTTCTTTCTTCGGCTTGCATACGTACGTAGTGCAGTGTTGCGGCTAGTGTAGTGTGTACAGTGTACGTTGGTGGATCGGAGTTAGCTCTTAGCTTAGGCAAAAGGCGCATATGTCGTTGCCCAGTTGGCCTGGCAGCAGCTAGCGGCCGGCATCTGCATGCAAAGACATTTCAGTTTCTTCCGCAGCTACTTCTAAAATCTGATGTAAAAATAAACGGTATAAATTCTCGACTCAGATCGTGAAAATCAGTAGCCGCTGAATTTAAAAATAAACTAGAATTCAAAAATTTGAAAACAAAAATTACTCAGACTAACTAGCTACTGAGAATCTCTAACTACTAGAAACTAAAATAAACGAGACCGAAAATGTGACATAGCTAGCTGTGGGCCGGCCGGGCGAAAAAAAAAGGCAGCGGCGATCCAGCCGTCAAAAGTGCCATATCTTCACCAGCATCGCACTATCGCTCACCTGATCCCTCTGCATCTTTCCTTGTACGGTTCCCGTCATGGCTACATTCTACTTGCTGCTGCTCGTACCATCTAGTAGAAGTGGACCATAATAATTTTAAAAACAAGGTAATAATAAAACGCTATTTTATATAAAAAAATAAACAATAATAATAGAGCACAAATTTAAAGTACCAATATAGAATATTTTTTCTAATAGCTCTTTCACCTACCTATATATACACATAATTTATAAGCATGATCACATCTTCGTATCACACTGACGTACAGGAATTCTCGCGCCATACGAGCTGGAGATTGCATGCAATATAATGCGGTTGGATGGATCGTATAGGAGTAGTACTATTATATTATTGGTTGGAGTGTTCTTGCAGGTGATGATGAGATAAAGGCGTCGTCGTCGTACGTAGGTAAGTGCCCACACGAAGCTGTCCAGCAGAAACGATGCGACGAGATAGATAGATGCTAGGATGCACGTAGAATAGTAAGGCCTAAAAAAGAGTTAACTAATCGACTACTTGGGCTCGCGAGTGCAAGTCTGATGCTAAAGCAGGCCGTGTGACCACTGCACTGAACCTGCACGATGGAACTGTTGCTGTTGGACAGTCGTCGATCCAACGACGGATGGCGTGCGACGACGAAAAAACTGTTATTTTAACACTACAATAAAGATGCACACCTTATTTACGATGACGTTTATGAGAGAGACACGTAAAACCATCTAAATCAATAAAACTGGTTTCGAATGTAAAAAAATACAAATACTATTTTTTAGAGTGTGAAAATAGCAAATATTTCGGCCGGTACGCCTCGAGATGGGAGTAGGAGGATTGGACCGCACGTTGTACGGTTGGTCGATCCATCTCTGATTGGTCATGAAATGTCAGTAATGCGGCCAGAGCCGAAAGCAAAGTAGCACACAGCCCTTTATTTGGAGTGCTGCAATTTTTGAATAGACCGTGTTAATATTTCAGAAATTTCTAAGTACTTTCTCCGGTACACAAAAACAAGTCGTTTTGGACATGATTTCACATACAAAGAGCAATTAATTAGTGTGTACTTTCCATGTTTGCTCCTAATAAATATAGTGCAGAGTAAACATAGCACGAAAAACAAGAAAAAAGAAGTACTACTTGAGGGGTATAGTTGTCCAAATGCACAATAAAATGCAAAACGACTTGTTTTAGCAACCTCTTGATAAAAGCCTAAAACGACTTGTTTTATGTACCGGAGGGAGTATATTTTAAATCATAGATGTTATGGAAAAGAATACCGTGTAGCGGGAAGTTAGGTCTTGAAGTTCAGGGCTCATCATGTAGTTCGTTTATGCGGCTCCAAATCATAGGTACGGCCGTGCGACCGTGGATTCGTCTTCAACATATGTACAATACATATGTTACATCTTTATACGGTTATTAATATATCATGTTTTGCGAAATCATAATTATATTATCTTGTTACTATTTACTAGTATGATAGATTTATTCGTGCCACTAAATACTAGTGCCATAATCTATTTGTTTCAGAAATTAATCGTGTCATTGCCTAATATTCTAACGTAGTGTGCGAACTCGCGATATCCAGTTCTAGTGGCAGTGGCACCAATGTAATCGAGTACCATCCATCGAGATATGATGATGGGGTATAATGCACGAAACGAATCAACAAGCTAGATGCGGTTAACCTGCTAAATGCTAATGATACCGTAACAATTTCAACGATGCTTCATTTAGGTCGGACTAAGATTTGGGGATAAACGGGCCGTGTTTTAACTCAATGAAAACTTATAATCACGTTGTCAAAAAATATTTCAAACAGGTACAAAATTAAACGACAATGTTGCAAACTAAGAATCAATTACGCAAGATACACTTGTACATATAAATTAACTCAGTTTTAAAGGTGTTTTATTTATATATTTTTATAAAATATTTTTTATCAGATGGTAAAACATTTTTCTTTCATGACTCATGACGTTACTGTAGTCTTAGGGGGTGTTTGGCATGACTCTGGAGCCGAACTCCAGGCTAGAGTTGATCGGAGCTAGCCAAACACCTCAGCTCCAAAAAATGTAACTCCATGGAGTTTTTGGAACTCTAGTTCATTTGTTTAGAGCACCTCAATCGCAGCTCCACAACTCCAGCTCTAATCAGAGCCAGCTCTAGCTGGATTTCTGGAGTCACTACAACAAAACAGAACATTTTCGTCGGCCAAGGTTAACTTCTGTCGGCTTTTGGGCAAGCCGACGAAGTTAAATAACTTCCGTCGGCCCTCCACAAGCCGACGGAAGTTAACTTAACTTCCGTCGGCTTCTGACAGTGGCCGACGGAAGTTAGTGGGGGTTTTTCCGCGCCGCCCGGATCCCCCAGGAAAAATAAAAAAAAAATAAAAAAAAAATACCAGGTAACTTCCGTCGGCTTTGACCTAGCCGACGGAAGTTAAATAACTTCCGTCGGCCTCCACAAGCCGACGGAAGTTAACTTATACTTCCGTCGGCTTCTGACAGTGGCCGACGGAAGTTAGTGGGGTTTTCCGCGGCCGCCCGGATCCCTCAGGAAAAAAATAAAAAAACATAAAAAAAAAATACCAGGTAACTTCCGTCGGCTTTGACCATAGCCGACGGAAGTTAGCTGGTTTCGGCCACGTGGCAGAAAAGATAACTTCCGTCGGCTATGGCCATGGCCGACGGAAGTAGCTGCCCCTAACTTCCGTCGGCCAGCCTGGCCGACGGAAGTTAGCGTCCCCTCTGCTGACGTGGCAGAGTTCCGCTAACTTCCGTCGCCACGTCAAGCCGACGGAAGTTAGCTAACTTCCGTCGCGCGCTTCCCGTCGGCCAAAGGCCGACGGAAGATAGCGTTTGCCGACGGAAGTTGGCTTCTTCCGTCGGGAAAGGGCTAACTTCCGTCGGCTTTGACCGACGGAAGTTGCCTGTTTTGTTGTAGTGAGTAGAGCTGCTCTGATTGGAGTTGGAGCCATACCAAACAGAGCCTTGTTTCCCAATCAATTTCATAAATGGTACATAAGAATCTATAACGAGGGTTCACACTTATGTGTACATAATTAAGTCGGTAGATCTTATATGTAATAAGTTTGCCGAACATTACCGAATGCATCAATACTCGCGAATCAACGTTTGACAAAACCTCCGGAATCTTAAAATAAAAATAACAGTATAAGAGACTGAGTATCCGTTCGGTTTTTTAGTCTGAAGTTTAGTCTCGAGCCACATCAGATGTTTGGATAATATTTTGGAGTATTAAATATAGATTATTTATAAAACTCATTCATAATCGGTGGATTATTCACGAGACAAATCTAATTAGCCTAATCACGTCATAATTTGACAATTTGATGCTAGAGTAAACATTTGCTAATCATGTATTAATTAGGCTTAATAAATTCGTCTAGCGAATAATCCTTTGATTCTGTAATTATTTTTATAATTAATTTACATTTAATCTTTTAAATTCGGACTAAACTTTCGATGAAAAACCTTAGTTTTCTTCGTAACAAAATGCATGATAATCTTACATGTTGTTGTGGCAATCCTAAAGATGGCAACAGATACCCGAACCTGAAACCCGATGGGTTTTTATTCTATTAGGGTAGATATGAGTAAAATTACTCACCCGTGGGTCTATTAATGGGAAAAATAGTACCCAACAGGTACACGAGTATGGGTATGGTTTCCTAATATCCATACCCGTTACCCTGGGTACCCATCATCCAATAAGTTATATTTTGAGAGTTTAAATTATTGTTGCTATTGTTGTAGATTAAATCATTGATGTATTATGTTTGAGAGTTTATTTACATATGTAATTTTGATCTTATGATGGAATGATTGATCGATCTATTTAGGTGAAACATGTTTTTGTAGGAATAGATATACAATTGTTATTGTTAGCATATTTTGTGGGTGGTGTTTATTGATGGGTATGGATACCCGATGGGTATATTTTACTCGCATGGGTATGGGTTTGGGAAAGAAATGATACCCGCATGTATATGGGTTATCCGACGAAAAATTTTTTTTCTAACGAGTATGGGTTTAAATAGTAAACCCGATGGGTATAAACCCATTGTCATGCAATCCCCGCAGCTCGTCCCGTTTGGACGGGCATGGTACAGGCCCATCAACGTTTGCAGGCTGGCTATTACAACTCAATTGCAGGGCTATACATGCTAACATGCCACTACTATGGCTCATCCAAACTGACTAATGAAAGGACCATGGATCAGCCCAGTTTAACATAGGAGAATGTGACATTCTGACGCGAGGAAGATGGTAAATCCAAAAAAAACGCGCGAGCGCGAGCGCGAGACACCGGAGATCTGCACGGAGCAGAGCAAAATTGTGATCGGTGAAACCTGTAAGGCTCTCGAATCTTCCACCCGCGGTCGCCTTCTCCGGAGAACGCGACACGACTCCGGCGCCCGGCCCCTGCCGCGTCCGCGGCGCCACGGAGCGCGTGTGGCACTCGTCGTCGTCCACAATCTGGAAGCCACCAGGATCACCGGTGGCCTGCAACGCGCGCGCGCGCGCGACCGGCCTAGATAGTGGGTCAAGCGGGCAGAGTGTATGCGGCGACGAACTGGACGGGCAGCCGGGCATGGGGCGAAGAAGGACATACCGCCGTAAGCACGTATCGAAAGATTCGTTTTTTTTAACTCAAATCGGTAGAGATTCCGGCCGGCCTTGCTGTGTTGCAAAAACTTAACGAACTCGGATCACATCATTGCACTACAGCAGCGGTATATACTGGTCATGTCGCAGTCAATCACAGAGGTTTCCTACTCGATCTAACACCCCAAGAAAGGCCAAACGGTAAAAACGGCACGAAACGCGCGCGAATCAAACCGTGGCGCGGCGCCTAGAGCTGGATGGTCACGCCCCTGGCGCCCATGGCGGAGAGCCGCTCGCCGGCAGGGCCGTCCCTCTCGCCGCCGCCCCTGGACAGGTCGTGCCGAGTCGCGTCGAACTTCTCGCCGTCGCCCCACAGCGCGTAGGCCTCCTCGCCGTGCGCCGCGTCGTCGCCGATTATGAGCTGCTCGTCGGGCATCCGCAGCGGATGAACAGCCCGATGCCAAGCAGGATGAGCGTGGTGACCACGACGTTCCACGCGACCACGAACGCCGCGCCGGCCAGCTGCTTGCCCACCTGATTGATGCCGCCGCCGTAGAACGCGCCGCGGAGGCCCGGCACCGAGGACTCGAGGGACAGGAGCTCCGGCGTGGCCAGGAGGCCCGTCAGGATGCCGCCGAGGAGCCCCGCCACGGCGTGGGTGTGGAAGACAGCGAGGGTGTCGTCCACCTTCATCAGAAGCGCCGACTTCTTGTGCAGGATCATCATGCTGAACCACGGCACGCTGCCGGCGAAGATGCCCATGATCACGGCCGCCCAAGTCTGCACCAGCCCTGTGCACGTAAATTTGCAAATGAACATACAAATCCCTTGATAAAATAACTCCGCATGTTTTTTTCTTCAATTTTACAACCCATTGATCATATCTTTAAAAAATCCGTACAATCCCCCCATTTCAAACCTGCGCCGGGAGTGATGCAGACGAGGCCGGTCATCATGCCCTGGACGGCGCCGATGACGGACGGCTTGCCGAAGAAGATGACGTCGAGGCAGGTCCACATGAGGAGGCTCGTGGCGGCGCAGAGGTTGGTGTTCAGCACGGCCACCGACGCCGCGATGTTGGCGGCGTACGGCGCGCCGCCGTTGAACCCGGCCCAGCCCATCCACAGCAGGCCGCCACCGGCGATCATGAGCAGGATGTTGTTCGGGAGAACCGCTCCGGTCGCTCTTCAGCCTCGGCCCCACCTGTCAGCCACACACACGGTAGTAATTAATTAACGTCGATTGCTAATCAAACCAGCCATTAGTGCATGAATCCCATATCTTGCACATGCTTGCTGCACGACGAAATTAATTTGTTAATTCGTGGGTTTCCTTTCCAAATTGTTTTTGAACAGCTAGAACTTGACGAGAATTTTGTACCAAAAGGTTCAATTTTACACGAATTAGGGCACGTACAACCTTGAGACGGCGTAACGGTTTTAAAGTACAAGAGACAACAAATAAACTGCATGGTACAACCCTAAGTCTTTGAATCATAAATGCAGCTAAAAGACCATGTGTACGGAGAATCGTGTAGAGCTCGTCTCTTATATTTTTTTCAGTTAATTCTCTAAAAACCTTTCAAGAAAAACACCTATTAAATGAGGTTGTACACACCCTTACCCATTAACTCAACATGTATACTCTCCATTCTTGGCTCAAACCAAACCATGGGCCACAAAAAGTTGATACACGCAAGAAACAAAACCACAAGATATTTTTAGCGTGCAGTCACGATCACAAGATATTCCGGTATGAATCTATGCATTTTCTAGAGAATATTTTAACAGTCGTAGCTATCTAAATATAAATAAACCCTCTTAAATGATTTAGATTTTTATTGAATTGCTATAGAATCAGAAAATCGAATTATTATAAATGAATCAGGATTCTACTCCACTCGTGTTGACGCGGTTCACAAGTTGCAAAGAGGCACAGGCGATTGCGACCCGAAACGCAACGGCGACCGCATGCAAAACGGAGCTCCGCGCAGCTGCTGCCATCACCGCCGCCCACCAGCCGAAGCAGTTCACAGTTGACACACCTTCCATGAGGTGAAAAGTGCGAGCCTTTTGTTGGCGAACCATCTATCAGCGACAGCAACATGCTCGTACCATATGTGACTTGGTAGAGGGATCGAGATCAAAATTCTACAGTTACACGCATTGATTTCCCTCTTGGATGATCTGATTTCCCCCCCCTCATGGCGGCTTTGATTCTTTGAACATGTAGGGGTCGCTGGACTCTGGAGTTTTGTCGTGGAGTGTGATGCATTTCCACGAGGAATCTAGATAGTTGGGTCAAAGAAATGGTACAGATTACAGGGCACTAGTACCTAACACGCGTTGGCCGGGACGACGGAACAGTGAAGCTAAGCCGCCGGAAATGACCGGGATGGCGTCACCATTCCGACAGGACGTCATGCGATCCAAATGAGGAAAGGAGGGGAAAATGAAACGGGAGGAGGATGGCGTACCCAGTAGGCGGCGGTGAAGCCGGCGATGCCGGAGGAGAGGTGGATAACGTAGCCGCCGGAGTAGTCGATGACGCCCCAACGGTAGAGGAAGCCGCCGCCCCAGAGGCTGAAGGCGCCGACGGTGTAGGAGAGGAGAAGCCAGAGCGGGGTGAAGGCCATCCATGCCTTGATGTTCATTCGGCCCAGTACGGAGCCGGCGAGAAGGACGAGCGTGATGGCGGCGAACTCGAACTGGAACAGCACCAGCGTCGCCTCCGGGTAGAAGGGCTGGGTGCGAGGGATGCCGTCGTGCTCGGTGGCCGGGAGCGAGGCGCGTTCGACGAGGTAGCTCTGGGTCAGCGCGACGCCGGCCTTGCCCCAGAACGGCAGCAGCTGCTCGCCGAACGCCATGCGGAAGCCCACCACCACCCACACCAGCAGCGACGACGCGTAGGCGTAGAGCGCCATGAACGCCGAGTTCACACGCCCACTTCTTCTTCACGATGCTGCCGTACAGCACCACCAGCCCCGGCATCGACTGGATCCCCACCAGCGTCGACGCCGTCAGCTGCCACGCGTTGTCCCCCTTGTTCAGCCACTCCGGCACCGCCGGGAGGCTCGGCCGCGTACGCCCCGCCCGCCGCCATCTCGCCCACCCGCACGGACGAATCACTACCTAAGTCCGCGCGCGCCGGTGCCGGACGAGAGGAGACGCAAATCACAATTCACAAGTTGCGCCCCACGCGCGTTTCCAGCGATCCACCCAGCCAGCTACACCATTTATATGGTAAATTAAACCGCCTCGCAACATCACGCTCTCGCAGTCGCAATCTCGCACTGCTCACTTTGTGATTCTGATTCGTCGTACAGGTTAACTGATTAGGTGGTTAATAATTGTAGGATCTCGAAGGACGAAGGGGATGGAGCTCACGGCGGATTGGTGGGCACGACGCGGCCAATGAGATTGCGAGGGGGAGCAGGAGCCAGCTCCAGCCTCCAGCTGCCTCTCCGAGTGCGAGTCAACCCGGGGCGCGTGGCGCACAGCCGAGGCAGCGCCCGTCGCGATTCGCGAAATGGCCCGTGGGATGTGTTGCGTGGTGCACCTTTTCTTAGTTTTTTTACTCAAAACTTTTCCTCTTCTCCCTAGCAGATGTGGCATGTCTTGGTTTGTCCTGGAGGAAAAGAATATAGCGTGCTTCAACGACTTGAGCTCGTTTTTTTTTTCTATGCCCACTTCGTGTTTTTAATGATGGTGGTTGAGGAGGTTCAACATTTGTTTGGCTTGTTTGCGGAGAATATAAGTACTCAGTTTCAGCAATACTATCTGATTCAGTTTCAGCGATTCTCTCTGATTCATGTCAGAAATTCAACAAGTATCACCATCTAAAAGTGTGTTTAAGATGCGCACGAAACACTCATGCAGGAGATGACTACTTTTAAGAAGGTAATTCCCTTAGGAGTTTTCTATAACTTATAATCGACGGCTAATTTGAATTTTACAACTAACTTAGGAGTTTTTCATCTTTATTTTTCAGCCTTGCCTTTAAACCGTTAAGATAAGAATAAATTATAAAAATGTTAACTTCAAATTAGTTTTTGGTTCTAGTTTACATGTCTATAGCTTATAACCCACATCCAGAAAAAAAAACTCATCCAGTCAGCCTCTTACAACCTTCGCATCTACTCAAGAATATTCTAACAAAAGTGTAGTATTGTACGATGTATCTCAACACAAATATATTTTTGGAATCTATTGTAAGTTGCCAAAATACCAAGGTATAGTACCATACACGATCACTAATACTCAGTCCAAACTGGAGATGCAGCGCATTTTTGTGTAAACAATGGCACATCGTGCAAGGGACTAATAAGGGTGATACTGATGAACCAACCAACTGGGGCCGTCAACCCGACACTAGATCCCAGCATTTATGGTCCGTTACTTTTTTAATTTATCACCCAATTCTTAGCCACAGTTTGAATTACACATGCTAGTTATAAGAGCATGTACAACCCCATTTATAGGTGGTCTGTTGAAAGGTTTTTAGGGATTAACTGAAAAAATACAAGAGATAGACTCTTCGCGAAGAATCCGTCTCTACACGATTCTCTATACACATTGTCTCTTAGCTGCATTTATGATTCATAAATTTAGGATTGTACCATACAGTTTCTTTGGGGGTGTTTGGATCCAGGGGCTAAATTTTAACTCGTGTCACATCGGATGTTTCGACATTAATTTGAAGTACTAAACGTGAACTAATTATAAAAATAATTGCAGAACCAGAGACTAAATCGCGAGACGAATTTTTTCAGCCTAATTAATCCATAATTAGCAAATGTTTACTGTAGTATCACATTGTCAAATCATGGTGTAATTAGGCTCATTAGATTCGTCTCGTGAATAATCCTCCGATTATGAATGAGTTTTGTAAATAGTCTACACTTAATACTTCAAAATAGTATTTAAACATTGGATGTGACAGGGGCTAAAATTTTAACCCCTATCCAAACACCCCCTTTGTTGTCTCTTGTACTTTGAAACCGTTCCGCCGGCCCTAATTTGGAGCATATGAATACATGTTTCGGCAAAGACGAGGGCAGCCGGTTTCAGGGCAATGATTTAATGTACTAACGTATAAAACTTCACATCCTCAACAGGGGCATAGGATAGCGACCCAGGTGCGCCAGAACGCTTACCGAGAGGGTTGAAGTGCTGGGAGACATGTCCACCATCCTGCAGCAACGCACCAGCAACCAAGTTGATGTAAGCTTCGGCTGATTCTACAATAATGAATGAATCAAATTCGGTCAGCCCTTAGTCATCCACACATAAATGAAAGAAAATGCCCCGGTATCGAGAGACAAGAAGCTAACCTCCTGCATCTGGCAAGGGTGAATCTAGCTGTATGGCTGACCACAGCAGTACTTTACATTGATATCTTGATAGATAGGTAGTGGCAGAGCTAGAGACAAACTGGCAGAGATATACTACTTTAGGTGGTATAATGTATTGGGCCTAAATGATACATAAAGGTAAAATTTGATAATAATAACTAAATTTTTTTTATCAGATTACTTTGCGGACACTGTAGCTCCGCCGCTGTGGATAGAGGTGCTAGTTTAATATGTCAGCGACCAATAGAATATTATGCATCAACCCTCCCTCTGGAGGAAACAAAACTGATACGAAAAGCGAAAACAGGAACCCAAGATTTTTCTAGTATATTTCCTTAGGGTAGCAGAGTAAACACCCTAATGCCATGCCCAGCTTTCTGCGAACCAAGATGTAGTACACGAATATAAGCTCAGAAAGAACATTAGGTAAACAGGTATAGACAAATACTTAATTATTTTGCTGGTTGCAATTAATAAATGCAAATGGATCTCCGATCCTAACTCCTTCCGCGTGGTAGAGCGCGATCTAATGGATCAATTAGATATCTATGTATCTAAACTGTTGTTTTCATTAAGACAGCAGAACAGTTTTAGAAATTACTCCCTCCGGTCTCAAAAAGAAACCTCCGATCTTAAAAAGAAAGTCATTTGGACATGATTTCGGACACCAAACACCAAGGTACAGTTAATTAGTGTGTATTTTCCTTGTTTATCCCTATTAAATATAATGTGAAAGTAAAGATAGCATAAAGTGAGAAGTAATACTACATCGGGTTATAGCAATCCAAAATACACAATAAAATATAAAACAATTTATTTTAAGTAATTCTAGATACAGATTTCCTTCGTGAAACCAGAGGGAACACCACATTGATTGCGGGAAAAAAACTGTTAGATTGTGATGGGTCCATATTACAACGGTAGAGATTGAAAGCTTAAGTTATATACAAAATACACTTCTGTTTATAGTATTTATAGAAACTGAAACAATAGTTGTAAATAGAATCTAATTTTAATTTCAAATAAACTCTAATCCACACAATATTGAGCCAAACATACGCTAGTTTATTTTATTCTGTAGGCATTGCATTGCACATCCAACTAAAACCCACAAAGTATACGGTTTAGTCATTCTATGTGGATGGCATATGTAAACTAAAATATTAGCTAATAGACATTCGCACTAGACAACTCCAATTCATGCAGCGTATACAGGTTTATCACATCATTTATTTGTCTAATTTGTGTCAGCATCATTTTGCAAAAGTAATCAAAAGGGAATAATACTTAGATTCTTATTATATGCGATTATCGTGCATTTCATATCCAGCTGATTTGACACAAACTGTGACCATTAATGTTTACTATCCATAGTGTTGAATATTCCAATTTTATCCAATAAGAATACACAATACCTCAGATCCCTCTATTTGCTTTCCAGACTTAAGTCTGTTTGGATACCGTGAACTAATTGTTAGTAGCTAATTTTTAACTTTAGTTTATCCAAACAACCCAACTAATTACTAAACTAATTGTTAGTCCGTGGGTCAACTAATGGTTAGCCATTAGTCCACAAAATAAACTAATGGAACTAATAGGGGGCCTTTACTCTTTTTTTCATGTATAATAGTCTAAGTATCCAAACATATGTGAACTAATTATTAGCCAACTAATAATTAGTTCTAGATAATAATTAGTTTTAATCCATCCAAACGGACCCTTAGTTTCCATACCCTCTGAAGAAGTCAGCTCGAGTGTTCGACTCGTATCACCAATGCTCCGGACCATTGACACGCTGGTACAAAAATAAGAGTTCCTGTAAAACCTCAAGACACGAACTATTACATATTTACAAAAAAAAAAAGCTAAAAAGAGTGGTGCTTTGCTAAATAAGTTAATCCAGGCATACCTGAAAGCTGAAACAGTGGAAGATTGTAACTGAGTGCCAGCCATAAACATATAGCAATGACAGAAGTAAAGAAAAAAGTTCTTTCAGAATTTTGGGAGAATGAGTATTCTCCACATATTGATGAATATCTCCGTCTGTACATTTCTTACATGATCAAGAGAATATGCTGATAGCATGCCTTCAAGTGCACTGTACAACAATCTATTTAAACCCTATCACCTTTTACAACAGCAACTATAAGCTGGACTATTGTCAACAACGTCCATTAGTCGTGTGCCCTCGATATAATTCAGCTAACCAGAAATCAATGAATCAAGAATCTAGTTTTGGTAATATGTCCTTGTAGTTCAACCATTTCCAACTCCACACGAGCACCATTTACAGCATATTTCCAGTGCCAGGTTCCACTGTCCATCATTTCCTTGCTTATAGGATCTAACTTAACAAGGAAATCTGGTGACAGAGAGATTCAGTCAGATACATCACATGCAAAATAAAGGATTCTTGCACAGTTAGTCTAAAACATAGTAAATTTCAAGGGAAAAAAAAACTGATGCCCTGCCCACATGGCTCTTTTGCATCACAAGTAATCTTAATTAGAAGAAAATTAGGTAAGTATGCAACCTTTTCACATAATGGCATCACAGACAACAGGAAATATGACACATGTAATTAACGAACCTTCTCCATCATCAATGATGCACATTTTATGACCACTGGGAACTTCAAGATATGGTTACCCTGGTATAACAAGGATATACAATAGTAAGAAAAATGAAAAGGTAGGAACAGAATATCCAAAGCATTTATTAACAATTGCACCTTTAAGACAACATCTTTAGCCTCAAATTCAGCATTTCCATGAAGAATGATCTTCACAGATTCTGATCTGTCAACATCATGCTTCCAATAGACATTATTGGCAGAACTCCAGTTAATCCCTTTATTCACAATGTTAACACTCTGCAGTTTGCATCTCCCACACCTTTCAACAAATATGTAATTTTGAGTTTCATCTCTGCAAGACAAGTGTTTACAGAAAAGATGTGCAATGAGAAGATTTTACCTGGCGCCATAGTGCATTATTTGTTCACCATTAGTATTCTTCTTGGTTGAACCCATAATATTATCAGCTAGAATAATAAGGCTCCCATCAAGCTAAAACACAAACAAATAAACTTAGTTTGCTATATAGGAGGGAATGTACAAGGAATACTATCTGGTTTGATAGTTACCTCAACATCTTTCCATAGAAATTCTGCTACCTCTATTTGCAATTCTGAACCTTGAGAGATTGAACCACCTACAAACTGCATATATATGGAAATTTAGGCAACCAACTGACAACCAAAATCGACAAACTGAACTAGAAAAATATATATAGAAATTAGAAACAGCTTCAGAATGTAATAACTAGCAAATAAACATGTAAATTATAAGAATAGCAACTTGTATTCACTGGAGGCTATGAGCCAGAATATATACACATGTACAAGTGCACAAAACCCCTTAGACTCTGGGGATATTATACAAGACAATAAAGAAATATACATCTCTAACATAAATCACATACATGGATGCTACTAAAGGAGTTAAGGGCCAGATTTTTAACAGAAGATCAGGAGCCCAATGCTGACAGAAGAAATATCTCATCACATGTAAGACGTCTTAAGTATTATCACGCGATAGGTAGGTTTTCTATTCAATATTCATGAAAGAGATTGTAACTGTTAGCCTTGTTGATTTATCTGCTCAAAATTATATTTGCATATACAGGAATATGGGGCATCAAGGAGACAGGGAAAAAATCTCCGCCTTTCTGGATTGTTCTTTGCCAGTTCCAGCTAAGAGACCCACATTATGTAGACTTGTGAAGCACGCTATTAGACAATCTATTAGTGCAGAGAACAAAACGGCATTCAAGTTTTACCCTTTGGTGTTACACAGTTAAAGTAGCATACCTTTTGCCTTATGATATCCCAAAATGGACCTAAAGCAGGATGAAGAAATATGAGAAATGGTGGTCCAGAATGCAAGTATTCACTGTTGTCTTTGACCTGAAAATACAAAAGGACTTAAATAAGCCATAAGAGAAAGTATCACAGAACACAAATGGTCAGTGTTCACTAAGTTTTCTTTTGACTAGACAATTGAAAAAAATCATAGCATTTAAAATACAAAGGAAGCTAGACAGCAATTGGCATCCAATATTCTCATAGAAAAATTTCTCTTGCGGTAAAATACCTCACAAGATCTAAGGGCCAGTTTGGATTGCTACCAAAATTTTGATATTATCCTCATGTTTTTTTCTTATTGGCACCAAATCAAACACAAATTTCAACTCTACCCTACCAAAATTTTAGTAGTGCCAAACCTTGGCCAAGCTAGCCCTAAAAGTGTTCTACTGCCCTTCTAAACTAAAATCGACATGTTTGAATTGATGCACAAAAATGTTATTTAAATGCTAAGCACCCATTTTGGAGTTCCCAAAATACAAATCATTAGGCCCTTTTAGGGTATAACCATATAACTGGATAAATTGCATTGTTCTAATCAATTAAACATCAATATAGCATCATATCAAGATGAGGCATTGGTCCAGGAATTCAGGTATTTCACACTGCATGGTATCTTTTTTCTAATATTTTTCAGTTGATAAAATCATAAAATCAATATGTTAGCAATCTAGCACCAATATGAATGACTGGATTCATTAAAATTGATACACCAAACAACAAACTTTATGTTACTGTATTGGATGATATTTATTTGAAGATGAACCAAGGTATTAAAGTTTCAAAATATTAGCTAAACTACTATTGCTAGGTAGAGGCATAACCAATGGTAACCAACCATAGTACCATAGTTTCTGTGCTACTGAAGTGGGCTAACACCACATTGAGTGTCAATTCATGCTAATGAAAAATATAGAGGAATAGAAAAATGTACAAATAAATTTACCTTAGGAACCTCAATGTTGCAGCTAGAAAGAAGATCATAAGCATTACGCATAATGTCAAGGAGTGAACCTTCTGGGCTCTGTAGAACAAGATAAGGGTATATTTGTTACATACTTACATGTGAGTCTGAAAATTTTTCAGCTGCTCAAGTTATCATGACAAGCTTTAGAATAAAAGGTGAATTTTACATTACACATAATGTCAATTGTCAAGGAGTTAGTGTCACGTGCAGCAACCAAGTTGTCTCGTGCATGATAATTTCTGGAACACATGGCCGAATTAGCCCCTAGCCTCATCGGCGTGGCAGCCTCTGCGCCAACAGGGTAAGGCTCCAACCCAGCCTGATCTAATATAATTCTTGACTATTTCTCCTCTTAATTACAAACTATGAACCTCTTTATATAGGACGGGGGTCCCGCTTATTTTAGGACAAATCGACTCTAACTACAATTGAACTCTTAAAGAAATAGGACTCTTAACCCTAAACCTAAAACAACTCCTAATCTGCTACAGTGGTCGGTGGGTACTGTTCATGTGAATTTGACAACTTATAGCATGCCAGAAACATCTAGTATAAATGTCATCGTGCTACACTAACTTCAGGTATCAAATAAAATTAATGAATCAGCGGTTTTAGTTTTTTGTAAATAAAAATTGGGCTCAGTTATGGGGTACAGAAAATATATTATTACAATAATAAAATAGGGCTCATGCAATCACTGGCATATGACACAGAATGCTTGGCACTACATATCACTAAGTGTTGACCCATCAAACAAAATGCACGGTAATTATCATGGCAATAGTAAAAAAATACTTTTGCAACCACTATAAAGAAGAAAAATTGTCGGATCACTAGTTTGAATCTGTAATCTGTATGTGTAGTCCCAGGCAAATTATGAAAAAGTGTTACAGACCATATGTTGGAACTTGGAAGTCATATAAGGTGGAAGTGTATTTTCTCTATCCTTAGAATAAGGCAACTTTAGAAGTAAATCCAACGATTTGATTCAGAAGCATGATGTATTAACCTGGTGCAGTGATTTATCTTCTGATTTCAGCTTCCTTTAGCTGATGAAGTGACTTTTTTCCTTTCATTGTACACAATGAACGTATCGAGCTCACCTGTTTAATATGATATTGCTAAAAACCCAAGTATCCCAACATACAAAGGGGGAGAAAGTAGTTCAATGGATACATTAATACACAGATAGCAGCTATGTAACTGATTACTTACTTTCTATTCCTTTACTGCACCTGTAGTCGTATGTGTTCACAAAATTATCTGCTATGTTTTGCATTGTGCATTCGAGCCTGCCGCCAGCAGCACTGCAAGAGAAGAAAAAAATAAGCATCATAGAAGAAAGGTAGAATCGTAGTAAAATAAAGTAAACAGGAGTTGGTAATATCTGCCTTTGTGGTCCCAGTCCCACCTTACACAAGCAATGCAGCTAATCAATAAAACCAAAAATGAGAGAAACATATTCTACATCACTGAACTCATCAATCAAAGCATATCTACAACTAAAGAATAGTACAAAGTTCCTAAATATCTGGGGAAGATGATGCATGGATTTTGGGATCATGGAAAACGATACTATGAAGCCTTTGGTGTTTATTAAATGAATCTTTGAAACTGTTCAAACTAACAGTAATTCTAAATAGCATGGTAAGGACACATGGACATGTACTCGCTAAGATTACAAATTTTGAGATATTGTGCTGGATATCATTTTCTCTAACAAACAGAACAAGATAAATTGGACAAAAATAAGAGCTTTTGTAGCATGGTTCCACTATGTAAAGCTCAATGCCCATAAGCTCAAATAGAAAGTACAATGCATAAATTCCATATCAAACAAGAAATTGAGTGGCTAATCTATGCCTAACAATTATGGAAGGTTTTCACTTCCTTGCTACATAAAGTCATAAACCACCGAGCTGTGTGAGGTGGAAGCCAAAAAGAATACAGTAACACACGAGCTTTCATTACATAAACAATAAAGTAAACAAGTTATGAAGAGCCCATGCTGCCCACTGAAAAGTGAAAACATCACGCGTTTAATATATGTTTGGTAATTAATATTACTGAGAAACAATCATAGATCTAGCAGCATAAGGAAAGACCACGAATCTAACTGTACAACAAAAAACACAATAGTGTGTATAAATGAACCAGAAGCCTAAAGTGAATTACTGGAAAGCAAGTACCTACACTCAAAGCCCAGATGATCCATGTACGATACTGATTTTTTCAAATTTAACACTATTCCTGGTAAGCAACTTGCATTTTTGTGTGATCCAACTTCTTCTGCCGCTTGCAGATCAATATATAGAATGTTGGTATTTGCTGGATAGTTATCCTGCAAACTAAAATAAGAAAAGTATAGATGATGAACAAAAGGAAAGTCTTAAATGTATATCAAACCAAAAGGTGAGGTGGATAAAGTAAATGCTTGGTATATAGCATCAACATTTGAAAAGTCAGGTAGCTTGCATTTCCACTTTCCAAAAAGTCAAGATAAAGCAAACTATCGTTATTGTTCTGGAATGTTTTTTACCTTTTTATGTTCTTTACCAACATAATGTCACTCTCAAAGACTGCTTCATAGACTTTTCTAATACAAGCAAGTATTTTGGAGCTAAGAACCTAAATGTATAACATGCATTTATTACAACATCTAAATTCACCATAAATTTTATTCTGACTCATATGAACATCTCAATGTGATCAACATCTTTATAAACAAAAACAGGAGGAAGGGTAAAACACCAAGAGCAGAACAGTATGTATGCAGTTGGATACAGATGAAAGAAATATTCTGCACATACTTGCCATTTGATATTGTGGGTTCTGGGATGCCATATTTTTCGAACTCAGTGTACTCAATACAAGTGATACCATATGCCCATAGTCCATCCTGGTTTTGTTTTTCAATAAGTACATTTACCCCTTCAGTAGCACCTGGCCTTCGCTCGCAAGACGCAAAACCTAATTTCTGGAATGTGATATGTCAGAATATGGAAAGAATTCACAACAGTGGAATCCAAAGGTGATCAGGCAAAAAAATACCTTGTTGTGGCGCAGGCCTATTCCTGCCAATGCCATCAGTGTTAAATCAGTTGCAGCAACAACATTGCTGAAAATCACAAGGCATCCACATTTATCTCCCTTCTGAATAATTTGGTTTGACAATGAAGAACATATATTTAATTCTTAAATTAACCTGACTTGACGTACAGTTGCACCTTTTCTGCCATTTTGATGAAGCCATTGGAATATACCTCTATCGCAGGCAAGTTTCCAAATAGCACCATGACCACCAGGTTTACCAACAGGAAAAAGTACTTTGCTGATTAACCATTTACCATCCGTAGCATTTACTACAGGGACCAAAGGCTATAAAGGTCATGATGAATTAGTTAGAAATGTACCAAAGTTTTGGACAACATGTAGCAACTTCACGCATCAATGAATAAATACCTGTTCAAATAAGCGGAAATTCTCACAGCCTCTACCAAACCAATCAAGTCTTTCACAGATCGCAGTTATATGTGCATGATTATCCTTCACAGAGCTTGTCATGATAGCAACAGGTGTTATACATTGTTTCCCAAATATCTTGAAATGCAGAAATTCTCTAGCCTGCCAAATAAATAAGCAGTTTGCACAGTTATGTTACTGGCCATTGATACTCTGTACCTTTTTAAGTTCTTAATGGCAGCTACAAAAATGAGATTTAACAAACTATAATATATATCAAAGATAGCTTTCATGCAATATATAAATGGTCATAGACACTTTATACCCCTTTTCAGTCCTTGTGAACATAACACTACAAAAATGTGGTTTGATAGACTTTTGTACATATAATAGTTACTAAACCTAATGAGGTATACTGTATAACGTGAAAGGAACAAACCAGGTGGTCTGTACATTCTGAAGCTAAGTATGTGACTCAATTCCCTATTGTTTTGTATTAACTTTCAACCGATCCCTTCAGTAAAAATATTACAAACAAAAGTTATGTACACTTATCAGAAGTACCTGCAGATCCCGTATCAGGCCTTCCAATAGAGATCTCCCACCGTAAGGAAGCAAAGCAGCAGGAAGGGATTCACCAGTACTAGAGTCTACTAAACCAAGACGGTCACCCGCACCACCAATTGGATAAATTTCACCCAGTTCTGGCAAACCCTAGAAATGGTCATATTTCAGTTTGTGCTAAAGAGTTGAGCACAGCTTTGCACTAAAAAGCACATCACAAATCAAAGTATCAAACAGACAATGCTATTGATCTCTTTGATCAATTTTAGGTAATGTTGGATAGGAAATAACCTCAATCCCCCACAAGGCAGCTTGAGATGCATATTCTGTATCCTCCAATAGATTAATTCCAGTGGGAACATGGAAGTCAACGAACTTGTCTTTGCTAGAACGGTGTTTGCGGTCCTTCGAGGCTGAAAGCAGCTCCAATGCCATAATCTGATAACTGGAACAAATAAAGGGAATATCGATCGTGTTTCAGATATCAGGGTGAAATATAATGAAAATGTTTGAAGCTTAATGAGTTTTAAAGAGCACTGCAGTATAGTCGTGCAAACAAACAAGTATTGTCAAATATCTTAGTTCAATCGTATGACTACGGTACCATAGATATGATGTCATAAGTGATAAGTGTTTAACTTCCAGATTTTGGTCAGGACCACATTTTGTCAACTTTCGCTGCGCTCACGTTTAATACATCCACAGCTCAAGGAGTGCACCAAACAAGACATTCTCACCCGATGATGCCGCCAATGCAGTCATAGAACTCGTCCATGTCGCCGAGGAATTTAAGCAGACGGCGGAGAAGCTCCATCTCCCCGCTACCTGGCTCGCCCTCCACCACTCCCTCCGAGCTCCACTTCCCTATCAAATCAGCCAAGCTATACAGCGCCTGCCGCAGAGCGCTCCCACCACCGCTCCCGTTAAGGCGGTGCTCGTGAGCGCTACCGTCCCAGTCGAGCTCCCAGCCGAGCACGTGCTCCTGGCCGGCCGCGATGAGGCATTTGAGCAGGAACACCTCGCGGGGCTCGAGCGCACCCAAAACCCCACCGTCCGACGCCCCACCGAAGAACTCCGCCACCCGCGGCTCGGCGTCGAGCGCGCGGAGCTTCTCGCCGAGGGAGCGAGCCGCGCGGAGCCGAGCGCGCACGGCGGAGAGGCGCGCGACCTCCCCCGCGAGAGCCGGGTCGCGGCGCGGCTGCTCGCTGGTGGAGACCGGCACGGGCCCGGCCCCTCGCTCGAGCGGCGCGGTGGAGACGCTCTGCGAGCGCGAGGCCGGGGACGGGGATGGGAGCGCCGACAACAGTCGTCGGCGTCGGCGGCACCGAGGGGAGCGGAGCGGCGGTAGGTTCTGCGAGAAGAGGTCGAGGCGTAGGTGGGGAGGAGGCAGAGCGCGAGAGGCCATGCGGGGAGACGGTACGTGGAGGGGAGAGTGGTGAGAGGCGAGCGCGAGAGGGGATAAGAGGAGGAGGGCGGTGAGAGCGAAAGCGGTGGGGAATATGCTCTCGTGCGATTCTCGGGTTATCGGGTACCCCCGCGTGCGCGCGCGGGCAGAGCCGAAACATTGTCATGATTTTTTTAAAAAAAAATATATAAATTTTTTAAAATAAATTTTAAATCTGTTGTATATTTTTAAAAAAATTGTAAAATTAACTTTTGATGAGGTGAATCGGTCGTCTGATTTAGCTTGGACGGATTGATCGAGCGAATAGAGAGCTTTGTTAGACGATGAAACACGGACGGAGTAGCTACCAACTCCGTCAATAAAACGTCAATCTAGTGTCTTGTCGGCGCTTCATCTGCCGACGGAGAGTTGGATCCACCCGATCAACCTAGACTGGCACTTAAAATACTGACAAACGGCTGGTTTGAAATTTTTCAAAAACGTTTACGACGGTGAAATTTATTTTAGAAAATGTATAAAATCAGAGAATCATTCTGGTGGGACTGTGGGCTGCTTCTCGATGCTTCTGAGCTCCTGGCCCATTAGGGCCTCGTTTGAAAGCCCAAAACGCCCCATCCTCCTAGAAGTCCTTCCGATTTTTTGGATTTGAATGTAGAGCCGACAAATGCAGCAGAGTTTTTTGTTTTGTTTTATTTTCCAATTTATAGAACTAATCTTCAGTTCAAAAAATTACAAAAGTAGTCTCGAGAGAGAGAGAGAGAGAGCGCGCGTTTGGGAGACTACTTTAGTAGTTAAGTAATTTTTTGAATCGGGAATTAGTTTGTAAATTAACAAAAAAAAATCACCGTTAGGGTTCTAGCTAGCAAGTTTTATATCAGTTTTTTTTCGTCGTGTTTGAGTTTGGCGCGACACTTGGAAGTTGATATATTTCATATAGGTGTGACGAAGGGAAAAGATAATCTCTCAATCTGTGCATAAAGGATTTAAACTTTATGCTAAAATATACAAAATTATAGAATACGTATGACTGATTTTTTTTTAAAAAAATATTTTTTAAAAAAAATTCAAACCCGTACAACCATTTAAAAAAATTGCAAAAATAGCATACAGTCGTCAGGATGCCACGTCAGTTTCAGTTGACACTAAGTGCTGACTAGAGCTGACGTGGCACCATTCGGCACTTAAAGTGCTGACCGCGTGTTATTTCTGCAATTTTTTGAAACGGCGTACGGATTTGAAAAAAAAATTTAAAAAAAAAACCGTATGACTAATCTCGTTCAATTTTATTCCCATGTTACTCTAACCACATTCTTGTCTACTATATATACTAAGAGTATTCAATAAGATAACTAGGATACGATGTTTCAATTGTATCAATTAGTGTGATATGTAAATAGAAAGATGATTTGGTAATAGAGTTAAGAAGTAGATTATTTCTTATTGAAAAATCAGCTGTACGTGAGAACTAGCATAGAAGAAGAGGTCATTGGTTGAGAATTTCAGAGAGAAAAGTGTTGATTTGATGATAATTTATTTTGAGAAAAAATCATATATTAGAGATATAATTTCTGTATATAATGTTTATCTGATATGATAAATAAAAGATGCTCAAGATCAGATCATCTTATCTTTAAAAAAAATCTATAACCTTTTTTTCAAATTAAATATCTTACCATCTCGCCACTATATAAGGGGCAGGGTACCTGACTCGTAAACTCCAACCACAAGGACGTAGACAAGCAAACATTGCAAGACGCGGACGTAGTAGCAATGGCGCCGTCGTTGGCCACCGTCGCGTTCTTCCTCGTCACCTTCCTCCTCGCTTCCCGTTTTGCCGCCGACGCAGCGGCGCCGGCGCCGGCGCCGGGGCCGAGCGGCGCCGGGCATGACATGCCGGCGGTGTTCGCGTTCGGCGACTCGACGATGGACCCGGGCAACAACAACCGCCTGTCCACGCTGGCGCGCGCCGACCACGCGCCCTACGGCCGCGACTTCCCCGGCGGCGTGGCGACGGGCCGGTTCACGGACGGCAAGCTCATCACCGACTACATCGTCTCGTCGCTGGGCATCAAGGACCTCCTCCCGGCGTACCACGCGAACGGGCTCACCGTCGCCGACGCCGCCACCGGCGTCAGCTTCGCGTCGGGCGGCTCCGGCCTCGACGACATGACCGCGAGCAACGCCATGGTGTCCACGTTCGGCTCGCAGATCAGCGACTTCCAGGAGCTCCTCGGCCACATCGGCGCGCCCAGGTCCGCCGAGATCGCCAACAAGTCCCTCTACGTGATCTCCGCCGGCACCAACGACGTCACCATGTACCTCCTCCTGCCGTTCCGGGCGACGGACTTCCCCACCGTCGATCAGTACAGCGACTACCTCATCAGCACTCTCCAGTCCTACATCCAGGTCAGATTTATATACAGATCACAAGTTCATAACCCGCTCTGATCTTCTTTAATTATCCTCGACTTCGTTCAAATATTAAAAAAAATCAAAACTTCCTACCTATTGTGCTCTAATGAACCGTGCAGAGCCTGTACAAACTGGGGGCAAGGAAGCTGATGGTGTCCGGGCTGCCGCCGTTGGGTTGCCTCCCGGTGCAGAAGAGCCTCCAGGGGACGGGTTCCGGATCAGTCTGCATCGCGGAGCAGAACGAGGCGGCGGAGCGGTACAACGGCAAGCTCAAAAAGGCGCTGGCCACGGTGGAGGCCTCCTCCCCCGGCGCCAAGATCGCCTACGTTGACATCTACACCCCGCTCAAGGACATGGCCACGCAGCCCAAGAAATACGGTGAGCCGAGCAAACCAAACCAAGATTTGTCAAAACTATTATTAGTTAATTAGTTGCTATAATAATTTGCAAATCCTCGTTTTGTGTCCACTGAATTCTGACTCGATGATCTTGCTTGCTGCGGCTGGGTAATATATGCGTCGTCGCTGCAGGTTTCACCCAGGTGAGCCTCGGCTGCTGCGGGAGCGGGACGATGGAGATGGGAGCGCTCTGCACCAGCGATCTGCCGCAGTGCCAGTCGCCGTCGCAGTACATGTTCTTCGACTCCGTGCACCCGACGCAGACCACCTACAAGGCGCTCGCCGATCAGATCGTCAAGTCGCACGTGCCGCTGTTCATGAACTAATTAGCTGTTATCGACGCTTTTGTCGGTCGAAAATATACAAGAAGGGGCAAGAAGGATGCGGCCTAGGGCTGTTCAGAAGCAAGGGCAGGGGAGTCTTTTGTTATTTCTGTTACCAGAATAATACTGCTGTTTTAGTTTACTAAGGCAGTAGTTGGTTAGTTTCCTTTTAATTAGCAGATTGGTTTCTTTAGAGATAGCAGATTGATCTGTAATTCTTTAAGAATAGTAGATTGATTTGTATTAGAGGGGCCTAATATATAAAGGCCTTAGTATTATCGGATGGAGATCATCTAGGAATAAATCTTTCCCTAATCAGGGCGGGATTACCTGGATACCAGGCCGAGCTCCTTGCCGGCGCTGGATCCCCGGTGATCGCCGGACCTCCACTGCATCCGTGTCCACCGTTGCGCGTGTGTGTTGGGTTCTTCTTCTTCCCTTCCCCGTGATCTGCGTTCAGCAGGGGACAGAGGGGAAATTAGTCGGTATCATTAGCTTAGATGGTTCAGAGCTTAGCAACAAGGATGCTTCTAGTTTAGGGTAGAGTTGACGTTGCATTGACTAGCACTGCACGACATGGCCATTGTTTTAGCACTTTCGATTCAATTAGAGATATTTTTTGAAACCATGTTTTTACCCCTGCGGAGTTGCATGATCTTGTTATATTTTCATCTCAAACGGGACACCGGGAGGGTTTAGTTTTTTGAGCAGTAACAATTGTTA
This sequence comes from Zizania palustris, assembly GCA_019279435.1. Lineage (NCBI taxonomy): Eukaryota > Viridiplantae > Streptophyta > Magnoliopsida > Poales > Poaceae > Zizania > Zizania palustris. Next base: position 50,772,241 of record JAAALK010000082.1, on the reverse strand, counting down.
GATGTTTTTACCCTTAAGGATTAATTCAGGATCATTCATTAACAGCCCGGCAAGATCATGCAATCGGGTTCACATCAGATAATTTTTTAGCCTTGATTAAGGAGAAAAAACATATCATTGATTAATCCAGAATATCAATAGAAGGACATATAGATTGCCATATTCGAATACGAGCCATTGGATCACAACAAATTAACGAATTATAAAATAGGTTAAGGTACCGTGAAATAATTCTGTATTGTCCCTGTTCAAAAATCATGGGGCTGTTCATAACTGTTTTAACTAGTATTAGCTTGGCGTCACCTGAATTTCTGAAGGTGATCAACAGCATGAAACACAAGGTGCTCTTGTACGTGTTGAAATCCTACAAGAAACCGAAGCAAAGGCACGAATTTATCAAGTTTCAAGCATGCCCTTTCACCATGTAAGTGAGGAGTCTGCTTGCACCTTAGGAGGATGGCCGCTTCATTTGGTAATCTCCGAGTTATAGTGGTGTATCCATAAACGCTATGTGCAACACAAAGAGCAGTAGTTCGATTACAGAAAATACAGAACGCATACAACCAGCATGAATCGTGCCAAAGTGACGAGTACCCCACTTGAAACTTTTATCGATCTCGCAGAAAATTAGCAGGAAATGACGAATCTCTAGCTAGTGCCATAAGTTCATACGGTTGAGTCACTGTCTCGCGCTAGGTTATCATTTACAAGCCACATAATCGGATAATTGTGTTTACAGACAAGCTGCAAAGCTTCCAAACGGTTCGACGTCAAACAGCTAATTGTTTAGTACATCGATAACGATGCATTGACTGAACGTGTGGTATTTATCATGCCGTCGTCTAAGACAAGGCTTTTCCCATATTTTCCACCAATGGAGAATCTGGCAATCTACTGCCGATGAGATCCCGCAGCTCAAACTCACTTGGGAACCTCTGCTCAGCTAATTTGGAGAAAACCTGAAAAGTAGAAGTATTTTTTGGTAAGGAAGAATTAAGGAAGTAATTTGTAGATTATGGATTATCGTACGCACGAGCTCTTAAATGGTATGATTTATCCGAAAACTTTATTTATTAGTATTTATTAGAGAACTTTAAAACAACTTTACTTTCTAACATTTAATTCATTTGTTCGTGTCCTTAAATAGTTGTCATAAACTCAGTTTCATCAATAATCCATCATATACCAGCACTTAAGAATGGGACCTAGAAGCCTACTGCTCAAGTCATGTAACATTTTTTGTAAGATGGTACAAGGCATGAAGAAAACTAGACATGATGGATCCTAGAAATATAACTAGATCCTAATGTAAAATATAGAGACAAAAGCAACAGCATAACTGATAAAGGAAGCATACCAAATCTCCATTGCAGTAAACTTCAAAGGCACCAGAACTTTGTAGGAAAGACTGAGCAAAATTGCCAAATAGCCAGATTGTTGCCATTGTTCCAAATCTATTGGCACGTAGCGAGTGGTACCATGGAGGTGGAACCATCCCAAGTCTTGGGAAAATCTGGTCCCCAGCCATCATTGTTGCAATTGCTCCAACTTGAAGAATTGGCACAACTTTCCCAAGTACCCGTTTGGGGAAGGGTGGAGGGTAATTATGCAAGATAACGTGAATGCCTGGAAATGATGTTTCCAGCATACGCTTCATGGTCATTGCAGTTCCCCTACAAAATGGAACTCAAATTGTCAGTGTAGCTTCCAGGTGCAACACTTAAAATTTATATAATTATTCTTCCGGATGGACAACAGATATTATTATGATATTAGAAAAAAGGGGTCACATAGCTTTCATTGTTCTTTTCAGCTAGCACTGTTCATTTCAGCATATGTGCGGATTATCAGACTGGATTACGATGCAGCACACATTCCAAACTCTTAAACAGTGCAAGTTCTCCAAAAAAAACTTTATATATGAAAATTGTCAAAAAAAAGTGTTGTAAAGCTGTTTTAGCAATAATTTCGTTCATTTGAACACTCAAACTACTTGGTCAAATAGTCAGATCATCTACAATCCATCATCTACAGGCCCTAAGATCCATTGGTACTCAAGACAACAAGTACCAAAATTTATAGATTGAAAAAAATACTTATATCAAATTTTAGCTCTAGTTCATGTTTCTGTTTTATGCTGTAAATACTAAACCGAATAACTAAATAGTAAATGCTCATGTTTCCAGTTTGGAGTTCTAGATCTATATCACAATCTTTTAGACAATATTCATATCACATTTTATTAGACTGCAATATTTCACCATAACCTGCCACATAAAATTCCATTGTTTGGTTTACAGGTATAGTGGTATACACATCGTTAAAGAGTTTTTTACTGCCTATTAAAGTATTAAGCACTTTCTCCCTCCTTGAAACAAAAAAGAAAAAACATTATTTCCCTTTATATATACTCCTCATATACCATGAATGTGCTAATCGCAGTAGGTTATAACAAAGGCAGTAAAAATGCATGGTCCGACACTCAGACTACCATATCTGGATGTATGGCTAGTCATGTGCTTGCTCAGTTATGGCTGAAGTCAAGGGAGAAAGTAGCGGCCAAATGTAACGTCAGAGTGAGCTGTTAGACATATTTGTTCAAATGCAAGTCAATTCACTGTAAAATCCAGCCTTCCACAGTGGCATATTTGTGCTAAAACATAACCATGGACTATATTTTCATTTATATAATGTTGTAATACTTTATCATAGCATAATCATCAAGCAAACTTTTGGTATTTATCTTATTATAAAACTTCTAAGAAGGGCTAACAATTATGATAGGACACAAATAATACCAGCAATACATTTAACACTCTGCAGGTGCATAACACATGCTGCCATGGGAATCTTGAAGGAGTATCATTTAGTTCCATAAAACATGTTTTACACAAAAGACGGTGTAGGAATAGTGCAGGGTGTTGAGCATAAAAATATCACATTGACAGATACTTAACAATCCACAATGAATCCAAGCTAAAACCAGCTGATCTGAAAGCTAGAAATTGGGAAGTGTGATATTCACTGAATGCGCAGACACTGAACATTGGCATCTATCATCTGAACTCAAGCTAGAGGCTTATATGTTCATCTGTGCAAAGCTGCTGAAAGCAAGGAACAACACATATAGTGCTATACTGCTATGCAAAGTATCACCACTAATAGTATAAACTAAAAATAGAAAGGGCAAAAGGAGAACACCCAAAATATGTGTATATTATGACTGTTATTGTTTATATGAACTTTATTCTTCTTTCTCAGAGATGTTCAACAGACCATTCATACTGTTTATCATGAATAACAACTGCATAGCCCCTATCCTTACAAAGTTCACCACTACTACTAATATGCCATTCTCGCGAGATTAAGAATCAAAAGGAAGTGAGACTAACAACCATTGAACAATGAACATTCAGTGTTAACGAGTACGCATATGAAGGCACAACAGTATGGTACTCATCAGTCATAAATGGCATCGGTGGAGCGGACTACCAAATAATTCACTTCGCGCTGTGCGGGGTAAATTGAACTGAATTTTGTGAACTGCCACAAGCACACAACTAGCACAGAACATATAGCCGAATCAACTGCACCCGCTAGTCCGCAGGAATACAAAACACAGTGGGCTAACGAGCTCACTTGTACGAGCAGGAGGCGCAGAATTGCAGGTCGACGGTGGTTCCGTAGCCAGATCCATCCAAATGCGGATGCTGCAATTGCGCCATAAACAGCAAATCAACCGTTTAGATCGGAGCACAAAAGCTCAGGGGCTCGGGCTAGGGGTTAACGACCCACCTGTATGGCCGCCGCGGCGGGATCGGGGTGATGGTGGTGCGGCGGGCGAGGGTGGTTGCCGTGCGGGGGGTGAGGGTGGTGGTGCGGCGGGTGGGGATGGTGGTGGTGTGGGGGATGCGGGTGGTGAGGCGGATGAGGATGATGCGGCGGGTGGTGATGGTGATGGGGGTGCCTAAGATGCGGCGGCGGCGGCGCGAAGATGTGGGAGAGGTCGGAGAAGAAGAGGAGCGCGGGGAGGCCGACGAGGAGGAGCTGCACGCGGTCCATGGCTCCTCCAACCTCCGCCTCTCCTCCTCCAACCTCCGCCTCTCCTCCTCGACTGCCTTTTTGGGAGCGACGAAGCTTCCCCTTGTCACACTGACAGGTGGGCTTCGAATAGTGGGCCCCGGTTGTCAGTAAGAGTTGGCGAACAAGGCCGGGAATCTTTTGTGGAGGTGGAGGCCACCTCGCTCTGACTGAGTCGTGCCGTGCTCTGCAAGACTGGTTGGGCTTCTGGCCTGATAATCCATTTGGGTCCCAGGCCCTTAGCCCATTTGGTAGAAGTAAGCATAAAGCCCAGTATTTGAATGGGCTAGTGGCTTCCTTCGTACAGTTCTCGCAGTTTTCTTAGACGTTGGATCTGCTCGTCTAGGGATGGCACTTCTGCGGGTGTGGGTACCTGCGGGTATCTGATCTTGGATTTAATTTTGTGTTTGTCGGTTTACGGATTCCGATACCAATATTTTTTATATGTATATTTCATTAGATCTCAAAACCCAGTAAAACTGCGTGATGATGGTTGGTTAATAAATTTACGGAGAGCATAACTGCTAACCGTCTAACCCGCTTCACACGCGAACAAAAAATTCCCGACATGCAATAAGGGCCTGTTTGGTTCCTTTAGGGACTAAACTAAACTTTAGTCTTCTTTTTTTTATAAGACTAAACTTTAGTCCATTGCTGTTTGGTTCTAAGCACTAAAGTACTAAAAGAGGGTGAGGGATGAGAGGTAAGTAGTACTTTTAGTCCCCTTTAGCAAGTTCTTTGGGACTAAAGACTAAACTTTAGTCACTAAAGTTTAGTCCCACTTTAGTCCCCTTGTTTGGCAATTTAGGGACTAAAAGGGACTAAACTTTAGTCCCTAAAATTTAGCAAGGTGGAACCAAACACCCCCTAAGTTCACATCTCGCATGCCGTAAAAATTACAATTCCGGTGTAAAGTGAATATACTGAAACGAAGCGACCAGGCGCAATCATTAATCCGGTCGAGTCTGACAGAGGCACCCTGGGCACAGGTTTCGTTGCTTGCTGCACCAAAATTTAATAACACTACGTTTTACTCCCTCTAGTTTTCTAAAGGAAGTCGTTTTAGACTTGTATTAAAAGTTGCCTAAAAGAAGTCGTTTTATATTTTATTGTGCATTTTGGACGTTTATACCCTCGAAGTAGTACTACTTTCTTCTCGTTTCCCGTGCTATCTTTACTAATGCATTGTATTTAATAGGGGCAAACAAGGAAAGTATACACAAATAATCATTCCTTGGTATCTTAAATCATGTCCAAAACGACATCCTTTTTGAAACCGGAGGGAGTAATTAAGATTTGGAATTATCAGATTTCAGTGCGATTGAGTTCCAAAAACTTTTAGTAACATATTAAAGATGTCAAAATTCTAATAACTTTTGGTCCACGGCGACCGCGCGTGCCGAATTCACTCCTACGCACGCGTCGTGACAGTACATGCGCCGGCCAGCTAGCGTTTTAGGACTGACCCAATGTTAATTATCATATGGGGTTTCTATATCTTATCTATTATTTTTATAAATCTAAGGGCGTGTTTGGTTTGAGGCGGCTAAAGTTTAGGAACTAAAAAATACTAAAGTTTAGTATCTAAACTTTAGCCTTTTAGTCCCCAAAACCTTACTAAAAGAGACTAAGGGCCTGTTTGGTTCCTTTAGGGACTAAACTAAACTTTGTCTCCTCTTTTTTATAGGACTAAACTTTAGTCCATTGCTGTTTGGTTCTAAGGACTAAAGTACTAAAAGAGATTGAGAGATGAGAGGTAAGTAGTACTTTTAGTCCCTTTTAACAAAGTTTTTGGGACTAAAGGGCTAAAGTTTAGGGACTAAACTTTAGTCCCAAAAGGGAACTAAACACCCCCTAAAAGTACTACTTACCTCTCAATCCTCACCCTCTTTTAGTCCTTAGAAGTTAGAACCAAACAGAGAGGGTCTAAAATTTAGTCCTGTAAAAAAGAGGGGCTAAAGTTTAGTTTAGTCCCTAAAAAAACCAAACAAACCCTAATTACCTTAATACATATATTATTAATTTAATGTAATGAATTATTTTCACTCATCTCTAACCATACTTTGTTACGTAGAAACTCTTATATAAACCTAGTTTTTGTATTTAATATATTATCATATGATTCTAATTAAAATATTAAGACTGTCCTTAGCAAGGACGGAAGCAATCAGTCCATCGGTTCGATTGGTGGTTGATAAATCGAGCTGGTATTAAAGCTTAGATTAGATTAGCGCTTGGCGCCAATGATTAGGAGGAGGAGGCGCCCTCTTTGGCGGGAGTGGGGCACAACATGATGGCGCCCGGCGTGAAAAGGAGGCGTAAAGCTCGGCCCGCTTGTTCAAGCCGAGTTTGGTACGACCACTCATGGTTTCCTCTCCCTCCTCCTCCTCTCGGTACAGTACAGTGGCGGTGTAAGACTGTGTCCAATAATAGGACACAAAACAGTATATTTATATATGGTATGAGTCGTAACGAGTTTTACGCCAAAAAAACATTCGTCCCTAACAGAGAAAGCAGAACATGATTGTATGGTGAGGTTCACTGCACGTAAAGAGAAGCAAGACCTTATTTAGGGTTACACCTGGCCTCTCACCAAAAATAAGTAATACGTTTGTCTACTCTGTTATATCTAGATTTTTTAAGCAAAAGCTACATGAAACACCCATTTTTAAGTTTAGGTATCGTAATGGCTATGATGTTGGAGACAGTCTAAGGACATCCACAATATTGAAATAAGTAATGGCGCTAAGAATATTTTTTGACTTGGTACTAGTTTTATACATTGTGAAAGTAGTGCTAAGCAAACTAAGATAAAACATGAGTTCTATGTATACATACTTGAGAAACCAAGGGTTGGTTTCGGAGTCTGTGATGAGTGATTGACAGTTTTTATCCTCTGATTCGAAGGGGTCCCTCCGAAGGGGTTCGGAGGATGGCTCTCCGAAGGGGTTCGGAGGTTGTTTCACCGAAGGGTTCGGTGGGTCTGGTTGCTGCAGCTGTTGCAGCGGAGTGTGCCTGTCGGAGGGGTCCAACAATACACAATGACTTGGTTGTACCGAAGGTTTAGGTACTTTGGGCGGTACACCGGAGTGTGTGCCGAAGGTTGCTTACCCGGAGAGGTCTCCGGGGTACTGTATACACTTGTCTGCCTGTTTGTGGTGCGCCGGTGACTTCAGAGGCGATGGACGGTTCACAGCAAGTGAACCTGGGTCAAGCGGGAGGCTTGATGCCAGGCGATCGGGAAGTTCGGTCACGAAGGCTGCGAAGGGGTCGAGGTCGGACCTCGGGTCGAGGTGCGCCAAACGAAGGCAGAGAATGCGGAGCATGGCTCCGGGTGAAGGTACTCCGAGACGAAGTCCTCGGAGGCGAGGCACTTCGAAGGGTACTCCGAACGGAGTGACTTCGGAGTATGGTGGACAAAGTCCTCGGCAATGAGGCAAGGTGTTCGAAGTGTGTTCCGAAGGGAGGCACTCGAAGGTTAACCCGACGGAGGTCTCAGAAGTCAAGGTGCATCGAAGGCATGGTCCGGGTGAGGTTCGTCGAGGAGTGTGCTCGGGGAGAGATACTACGACGAAGTGCTCATGGAATGCTTCGTGCGGAGGCCTTGGACGAAGGAGGGACTTCGAAGGGTGGTACTCTGAAGGTGGGGCTTCGGAGTGTGGTTGTCTTGAAGTACTTCGGTCATGCATGGCTTCGGTACACGAACTGACGGAGTTCGAGCCGGGAGAAGCTGCGAAGCTGTGGTGGTCCACTCCGAAGGTGATGGTGCGAAGGCTCAAGAGTTTTGACGGCTTCGGCTCAAAACCGTCACTGTATCGAAGGCTGACTTCGGTGAAGCGAAGGCCGTCAGGCTCAAGGCTTCGCACCGAAGCTACCGCACTCCTCGCGTGCGAAGGGGGGCTTCAGAAGAATCCAAGACTGCAAAGGCTGACCGTGTCTGCTCTGCAAAAACTGATGTTGTCTCCTCTGCGGAGCTGACAAAAGAAGCCTCCAAATAAAGTAGACTATCAGTTGTACCCCCTTGTTCTGACGAGACAAAACCAGTGTAAACCCTAGGGGTAAAGTAGTCTATCCACAGGGCTGAATAGTGCCTATAAATAGTGGACGCTAGCTAGGTCACAACAACACTTTAAGCAGTCATTTTGAGCTCATGTGCTAGCCGCCACATACTCTTGTGCTTTGATTTTAATGTTAGAAGAGTCTTACCTCTAGCACTATACATTGTATTATTTTTTCTAAGAGACAATCTTACTTAGGGAGTGTTTGGTTTAAGAGACTAAATTTTAGTCCCTATCACATCGAATGTTTAGATATTATTTTAGAGTATTAAATGTAGATTATTTACAAAACTCATTTATGTTCGGTGGATTATTTGCGAGACGAATTTAATGAGCGTAATTAGATTTGACAATGTGATGCTACAGTAAACATTTGCTAATCATGGATTAATTAGGCTTAATAATTTCGTCTCGCGAATTATCCTCCAATTCTACAACTGTTTTTATAATTAGTTTATTTTTACTTCTTCAATTTGATGTCCAAACATACGATGTGACACGAACTAAATTTTAGTCCATGAACCAAAAGTACTATACATATAATGCTATGGAGGAATACAATAGTTCAGATTTGTAAAATTAGATATAAATAACTTGGTACAGTAGTTCAGAGTAGTAAAAAAACAATCATTTTTCAAGTGTAAAAAAATAAAAATATGCATATCTAGATTTCATAAATTCTCAATCTAGTTGAACACGCCATTGTAAATTTGTGTTAATTATACACTATACCATGTATAAGTAATATTAATTCATTTGTTTTTGTTGGCTTAGAGCGGATTTTGCGTAACTCACGGTTCACAACTTTTTTTTAATTCTACATCTCAATAAAATAGGATTTAAATTGCTGATTTGTAGATTCTGATCAGCTGACGATATATGCTTTGATACTTTAAATAATCGTGTACTCTTATATATATATATATATATATATATATATATATATATATAAATCTCCCGTTTTAAAAGAAGGTTTAGCAGGTATTGCGTAGATAAAAAACATAATTTTAGGTTTATTTAGGCCTAGTGTAAAATAAAAATTCAATTATGTTCAGAAACGATGGAAGCGGCGTGAGGGATAATTCGAATGTGAACATCTGCACATTGACATTCCGTTCGAACTAGCAGATAGGGCCCGTTTTACACGGAGGTAGGAAGTGAAGACAAAAAAACAAACAGATTGTGACCACGGTACAGAGAGTTTGGCGTTGCTCTAGGAGTACAGCTCGACCATGCTTAGGCTTAGGTTCTTTTGGTTGAGCTTTTAGAAGCAGTTTTTGTTTTTTAGGAAGCCAAAAACTCAACCAAAGGGTTATTTCAGGGCAACTGTTTTCTTCCAAAGCTGTTTCCATTACAGTGTAAAATTAAAAGCACCTCTGAACCTGCTTTTGATAGCTTCGACTTCTACCCGGTCGACCGAGCCACTCCTCCACACCAAAGATCTTGCATGCTCGTGACCTGCTCATCTCTAGCTGCCGGCGCCCGCCTCCACCCGCCGGCGCATCCCCCATCTCTCTCGCCGACGACGTGACCCGTCACTAGCTCCCCGCACCATCGAAAACCTGCCCCAGACGCTAGACCGGTGAGGATGTCTGACTGAGCTCCTGGATGGATTGCATGGTGTTGGGGGAGAAGATGAAGCCAGTGGACAGCAACATGCCTAAAGATGGCAATGGGTACCCGAAACCCGAAACCCGATGGGTTTTTATCTTATTAGGGTAGATATACGGGTAAAATTGCTCATCCGTAGGTCTATTAATGGGAAAAAATAGTACCCAACGGGTACACGGGTATGTGTATGGTTTTCTAAAATCTATACCCATTACCCGATGGGTACCCATCACCCAATAAATTAATTTTTGAGAGTTTAAATTATTGTTGCTATTGTTGTCGATTAAATTATTGATGTACTATATTTGAGAGTTTAATTATATATGTAATTTTGATCTTATGATTGAATGATTGATCGATCTATTTAGGTGAAATATTGTTTTTGTGGGGATAAATATACAATTGTTATTTGTTAGCATATTTTGTGTGTGGTGTTTATTGATGGGTATGGATACCCGATGTGTATATTTTACCCGTATGAGTATGAGTTTGGGGGAGAAATGGTACCCGCATGTATATATGAGTTATCCGACGGAGAGATTTTTTTCTAACGGATATGGGTTTGAAATAGTCAAACCCGATGGATATAGACCCATTGCCATCTTTAAGCATGCCGGCCACGATGGGCAACGACATTGTCAGAGGCGGTGGCGGCACAGCTTGCTGATCCTGCCCGAGGGTGAGCATAAGCGGGTCACCAACCAGATCGTACTGGCTTGGGGCGGTGGTCGACGTCACTGAGGTGGCTTTCGTCAACGCGGTCGGGCTCGACAAGCGGATGCTCCTCGATGCGACGTCCAACGGAGTGGTGGGTTCTTTGATGGCCATGTATGGATTGATCACTGCCTTTGAGCACCTGAATTGCAAGCAATGAGTTGAAGGTGTTCGTTGGAATGCTCACTGGACATGAATACTTTTGTATTCTTTTTTCCAAAAACATCCGATGTCTATGTTATTAATGCATTTGTCAATTTACTCTTGTTAATGCAAAATACAGTCAAATCCTAATAGAAACATTTTGCTTCTTGCGCAATAATCTGTTAATTTTTAGAAAAGTTGATTTTCATATGTGAATCATTGAATGCCATATTATTTTATAACTATTTTACATATAATGAGTGTTTGAAGGAGATAGGGTATTACAAATTTTTTACACAACTCATAGCTCAAAACATCTTCTTTACAAATATGATACTTTTTAGTAAATTCTAATGTAATTGATATAAATTTTAATTCGTTGAACGACAAAATATAATAGGAAAATTTTACGGTACACCCAAATTAATTTGGACCATTCATTTTATATGATCTAACGGTTGAGATTTAAATAGGGTAACCTATTACCTCTTAGAAGGTAATAGGTCACATCTGCTTTTTTTAATTAGTATATGCTTATTAAAATCTATATCATTCCATTTTGTGAGCACTTATATATATATATATATAGATTTCTGTTTTTTCGTGCTCCTTGAAAATCATGCGCATGCATCATGTATACTTTACGAGAAATTTTGTGCATGCATCCAAACTTCCGTTTTTTACCATGGGTATCATCAAAGAAAATCATGCCTATGCCCCCGTTCATTAAATCTTAATTTTGTAATATTGATCTTATAATAATACATAATTTAGTATATATATGAATTATTTTATATTTTGATTATATCATTATGGTAACAATTTTTTTGAATACGTGATTTCTAGCAGTCAAATTATATTTTTGGTAACATATTTTTTCCTCCATTAATGTGATCCAATACATGGAAGGTGCATGATTTTCGCGCATGCAACAACTGAAAAATTGACCGGAGATAACCGGTTAAACTTAAAGCAAATATTATTTAATTCAAAAAATAAAATATAATCAACGGTTAGGATTATTTACTAGTATTACCTTATTGGGAGGTAAATGATGCACCATAAAGGCTCCCATATAATATAGTTAGATTGTAAGATTATAGTTACAATATATGTTAGCTCTAAATTTAGCTATTCAAATATAAATATGTTATAAATTTAGTTAGTGGTAGTTATGAAATATTAATAAAATGTAGGTAATTGAAATATAAGGAGTAAAATATAAGAAGTTGAATTTAGGGTTTTAAAAAATAGAAAAAAAAGAACCTGAGTCGGTGAGGCGGAAGTCCCTCCTGAATCATGTCCGGTTAGAGTGATATTTTCAGTTTTATAGTTTTCTAGCCCAACTTGTGTTCATTTCAGCTTGAAGATTAGGGGGACAGAACCTTTGACAGCCAGGAAAGGTACCATCAAGTGTGATACAAGATGTTTTTTATATGAAAGCGCGGAGAGGCCGCAAATCCTCCCGATCTTTAATATTACTATTTAAGATATGAAACCATTCTTTTCTAATATTAAACTTCATATAATTGCTGTACTGAATGTTACTTCAGCTAAACAATTTCATATCTTCTTCACCACCCGTAATACAAGATTTGCACTATTAAACCTTAAAACAATCGCAAATGCCCTTGTTTTTTTCTCCCGCGATTATCCGATTCCTATCTGTCACCTCCACCGCCGTCGTCTCCGGAGCCGGTCAAACTCGCCGACGACCTGGCGGCAGCCGGCATGGCGCTCCGCTATCCCGGACTCACGGCAAAAAAACCAGGCCCACGACTCAGTGACTTGCGGGTCCAGAGTAACGCCACGTGGGAACGTCCTGTCCCGCACCTCCCCTGCTAGGTGTCCCCGAAACGCGTCCCCCTCCGCCTCCTCTATCCCGTTATACCCGAGCCCGACACAGGTCTCGCTGGAACTCGGAAGCCTGCTGCTCTACTCTCTCTCTCTAGTTTCTCTCTCTAGCCCCCTCCTTGTGTCCTCTCCCACTCCCTCTCCTCCTCCCTCCCCCAGTCGCACAGTGCCCAATGCGGACCAAACCCTAGTGCCCCCACCCCTGATCTCGCGCGGACATGGGGAACTGCTGCCGCTCGCCGGCCGCGGCAGCGCGGGAGGACGTGAAGTCGTCGCACTTCCCGGCCTCGGCCGGCGGCGGGAAGAAGAAGCCCCACCAGGCGCGGAACGGGGGCGGCCCGGGGGGTGGAGGAGGGGGAGGCGGCGGTGGCGGGGAGAAGAAGAGGTTGTCGGTGCTCGGGGAGGAGGGGTGCGATGTGAGCGGCGGGATCGAGGAGAAGTACGCGCTGGACAGGGAGCTGGGGCGCGGGGAGTTCGGGGTGACGTACCTGTGCATGGATCGGGGCACGCGGGAGCTGCTCGCGTGCAAGTCGATCTCGAAGCGGAAGCTGCGGACGCCGGTGGACGTGGAGGACGTGCGGCGGGAGGTGGCCATCATGCGGCAACTGCCCAAGAGCGCCAGCATCGTGTCGCTTCGGGAGGCGTGCGAGGACGACGGCGCCGTGCACCTCGTCATGGAGCTCTGCGAGGGAGGGGAGCTGTTCGACCGCATCGTCGCTAGGGGGCACTATACGGAGCGCGCGGCGGCCGCGGTCACGCGCACCATCGTCGAGGTCGTGCAGCTCTGTCATCGCCACGGCGTGATCCACCGCGATCTCAAGCCCGAGAACTTCCTCTTCGCCAACAAGAAGGAGAATTCCCCACTCAAGGCTATCGACTTCGGCCTCTCCATCTTCTTCAAGCCCGGTGAGCTCCTGCACAGAGATCCATCCGTGATTTGGACGAACTGCTTTCCGCGCTTTTGGATATTTTTGGGAGTTCTCGCAGTCGCAGGATGGGTAGGTTGGTAGCCGGTTGGGTGCAATTCACTGTACTCTGTAGTTGTCGTTGCTGTAGCTGAGTGCTATATTGCTATGATATTGCTTGCGTAATGTGTCGAGAACTTGTTCTCTTTTGGTAGGACTTCTTTAGATGTAACTTTTGGAACAAACTAGATGCACTTGCTCTTTTGCTTAATGTACCTTCATGATTTTGTTTCGACAGCCGGCACAGAGCCTCCATTCTCTGGAATTTTAGTGTAGCTTGCAGTGTTGTGAGTTCAGATATTGGAATCTTAGGAGCTAGGTTGACTTGTTCAGTGGTTGCTGCTTTTGGAATTTGGAAAGTATCAGTGGGAGTAGACGTCACATAACTCTTTCCAAATATAGTGTCTTGATGCTGCCCTTATACCAAGTACTGCGTGGTGCGTGCTGATTCCTTATTCAACTTGAGCTCAGTCGTTGTGAGTAATAAGATTATTCACCACAACAATTATTGGGGGTTAGGGTTCTGAGCAGTATAGTTCAGCATTCAATCAACTCTTATTATAGTTCGGTTTTTATTAACTAATTAATTTGGTATCGATGATCTTGATTGTTTATTTACATTACAATGTACACTTTTCACACTGAAACATTAATAATATGCTACAGGAGATTTGAAGCCGTGCCTATGGCAGTTCTTTACAGTATTGCTCCTTTATGTTTCATTTTTCTCAATAGGAACTTTTCATCCATTTCAATTCCCTGCCTCTTGTCCTCTGGTTGAAATTTAATAAACATTTAACTACTTGGACTACAAATTTCCAATGAATCTATCTTTGATTCTTTGCTTCTATGGAATCTCAGATTTCTACACAGTATTTCACAGTAAATCAGCATGAATCTTATAGAGTTCTGTTGTGTTATGGCAAGCTACTTCACTCATATCATGTTGTGTTCATGCAATTAATTTTGTCCGCCTAGTTTCCATTGCTGTACTAGTCTTCCTCATTTGGTACAAAAAACCTTTTTTAGCCAGGTAGATAAGATATTTTAGATTAACATGTGGAACAACGTAAAAAAACTGTAGCTACCAATTTGTCATAGCTAAAACTTTCAAGCGTTTCTAAAAAAAGAGTAGAACTAGAATCTTCAGATTTGTGATTTGTGTTGATTTGCTTGCTTTTGATTATTGGAGGCATAAATGCTTTAAGGTGTCATCAAGACTGAGATTAGTTGTACTATGCAGCAACATACTAATGGTGCTATAGTAGCATATTAGTAGCCTTGTAGGTAGAAGGAAATATCATTCAAGCCTTCTAATATCATTCTCTTCTCTTGTAATATTCTGTTGAGCTAGTAATATCTCTATATTGTGGGATTGTTTATTCTCATTTCAGTACATATCATACAATCAATTATTGAATCATCTGGAATTTTTGACGATCAGCTTCTTTTAGTAACAGTGTAACACACCTCTAACCTTTCCCTGCGAAATATCTGTATGATATGTATTGAAACATGCATGTATTTAATCTGATCCACTATTTGATTGTTCAGGTGAAAAATTTTCTGAAATTGTGGGAAGTCCATATTACATGGCTCCTGAAGTGCTGAAGAGAAACTATGGACCTGAAATAGACATCTGGAGTGCTGGTGTCATCTTGTATATATTGCTGTGCGGTGTTCCTCCTTTTTGGGCTGGTACTTTGCCTTTTCTTTATGAAAACCTTAAATCATGTAGCTTCGTTCTTTTACGAAGTCTTACCAAGCAAAATTGCAGAGACTGAGCAAGGAGTAGCACAAGCTATACTTCGCGGAAATATAGATTTTAAGCGAGAACCATGGCCTAATGTTTCTGATAATGCTAAAGATCTAGTTCGGCAGATGCTTCAGCCTGATCCAAAACTCAGGCTAACGGCAAAGCAAGTTCTTGGTAAGTTGCACATAGTGATTTCAAAGCTGGCATAGTGTTAACTGAGCATGACATGTGCATCCTTTTGGCTATGTGATGCATCTGTTGCACTGTGTCAAAGTTGGCCATTCAAAGGACCCAGCAGTCTTAGTAGGATCAACTCTAAATAATTGTTAAATGATGATCTACTACACTTTCTTGCGTTTTTCTAATGTGCTGGTGTTGAATTCTGGTAACCTGCTTGAATCCGGTAAAGCACATGTATGTGACACCATGATTTGGAAACCAACAGTTAGAAACTGGATGAAATAGGTAAACATCGATAGTAGAATGAGATGTTTAACTGTTGCTATAAATCCAAGATAAATATGACGTCTTGAATGAACTGTAGTTCATACTGGCAAGGGCTGGATGGAAACAACTTAGAAGATGCGTAAATTCAAAAAAAAGATGTAAAAAGAAGCATATGGATTTTCAAAGGCATGGGCAGCAATTGATCCAATTTGAAATTATATATAATATTGTGTTTAACTTTATGGAGTTGAAGCATGCTAAACACAAACATTTTTAGTGAATTAGGCATGTTTGATTTATTTTTCTTCTTAATGGTTATGCATTTTTATGCACAATCTTTGGCTGCCTATCAAACTGTGAATCATCAAAGTCTGTCACATTGGCCACATGCTAAATAACGTGCAAATTAATGAATAATATGTTACCACATATTTAATTTTTTCTTTGATCCAACAATTTGATATGCATTCATGATATTAACAAACACCCTGCTCTACTTATGTTGTCACAGAGCATACCTGGCTTCAAAATGCTAAGAAGGCTTCAAATGTTCCACTTGGAGATATTGTAAAGTCGAGGTTGAAACAGTTTTCAAGGATGAACAGATTCAAAAGAAGAGCTCTAAGGGTTTGAATCCTTTTCTTATTGATGTTAATCCCTTCAATAGTCTACCGAAGAAATATATGTTTTACTGATTAAAAACTGATATTAACCAGGTTATTGCTGATCACTTGTCAACCGAAGAGGTTGAGGACATAAAGGACATGTTCAAGGTGATGGATACTGATAATGATGGTATAGTCTCTTATGAAGAGTTAAAGAGTGGAATTGCAAAATTTGGCTCCCATCTTGCAGAATCTGAAGTACAAATGCTCATTGAAGCTGTAAGTAAATTGGAAGCATTTTACTTGCTTGTTCGAATGTTGGTTCAATAAAATTAAATCAGACACAATCTTTGGTGATAGCTCATACTGAATCTCTTTTACATGGTTTTGGCTAAATTTAGTGTCCGATGCAATGTGAAAGTGTCTGCTATTTTACACCAGATGGTGGAAATAATTGCTCTTGTCCCTTTTCCTTCTCTCTCTGCAAAAATGGATCAAAGACATAATCAAACTGTCCCATTTCTACAAAGGACATGTCTATTCTAGTCAGTACTTGTAACCACTGAACTTATTTATCTGACAAGTTTAATATATAGATTGTGCTTGCTGAATCATTTACTATTAATCTTAAGCCTTGATATTAGGTGGTATGTATTTTCTGTCGTTGTTAGTGAAACAAAAAGTGATGTGCATATCTGATATTTTGAGGTTGGAAAAATAGGTGGATACAAATGGTAGGGGAGCACTAGATTATGGTGAATTTTTGGCCGTTCACTTCATTTACAAAGGATGGCGAACGATGAGCATCTCCGGCGGGCCTTCCTATTTTTCGACAAAGATGGCAATGGTTATATTGAACCTGAGGAGCTTCAGGAGGCCCTGGTGGAGGATGGGGCAGCCGATAGCATGGATGTAGTAAATGACATATTGCAAGAAGTTGACACTGACAAGGTGACGATTCTCTGATGCTAATAGCAAACTGATACGACCTCCAGATCTTATGTCTTCACTTAACAAGAGTCTTGATTTTATGCTTTTGCAGGATGGAAAAATTAGCTACGAAGAATTCGAAGCAATGATGAAGACAGGCACAGATTGGAGGAAGGCGTCACGGCATTATTCAAGAGGACGTTTCAACAGCCTTAGCATAAGGCTTATCAAGGACGGATCTGTAAAATTGGGTAACGAGTGAAGTTGCAGACTTGCAGCTGGTGCTGCCTTTGCTAATCTGCTCATGTAAGTCTGGCCTAGCTTCGATATTTTGGGCCACTAAGCTGAGACCCTCCTCATTTCTAATGATTATTTTGGCGGTAATTTAGATAGGCAGAGCCCCCCGATTGGCTTACTCTTGTAAGTAGCTTTCCTAGTACCGCTGATGAGGAGCACGCTCTGAATGCTGCACCAACTGCTGTGCGCTTGCTGGCTTGCCCCTGCTTGATATCTCCTTCACTGTATCCGATGCTGCGTGTTGTACAAATATTTGTTGTTTCCTCAAATGCACTTTGCTGATTCGATGGATGCATTTGCATTGGTAAAGAACTAGAGATTCCTAGTAGAATTAAAGACTGGTAGTGCATGCTACCCTTTGAAGCCTTCAGCTCATCAGCTGCACCGAAACAGCATACTGTCAGAAGGAAAGAACAAAAGGCAACACGGCAGGTGTGGTGCTACAGTATTGGTGCCGTTCTTCGGCAGTCTTGGCACTTGATTATCTGACGGGACGCTGTTGCATTCCAGTAGTTTGATTCCGCAGGCCCCACGGCCTCGCCGTTGTTAATCAAGTTTCACTTTTTTTTGCTAGTAATTACTCGAGCACGTATGGATATTGACTATCGATAGGGTAGTGGTGGGCTACTAGCTGTGAATCCAAAGCAAAGAGCACCTCCAATGGGAAGGTTGCAATAATGCTTAGAGAAAAAAATTGATTTTTTCTTAGCTTAGCGCTAAGAGGCATTGCTTACTTTAGCATCGGCTCTTAATGGGTGCTAAGTAGTTTAAGAAATACATGACCAATGAAATAGTTGTAGCAACAAATTAACAAATATATATAGCACTACTATATATTTTTACATTGAGACATAAGGCTCTTAGGCCAGCTCCAACGCACCTCTTATGCTGAAAAATTCGGTTTTTTTCCAAACCGGGTGCTTTTTACTAGGAGGCGACGCTATGTTTAGCGTCGATGCTTCGGCGATTCTTCGACTAGAAATCGGGCATAGCTCGACATGGATGCTTGATGCAAACACTTCACCTTTGCCTCCCTCCGCAAGCAGCAGTAGCTCTGGCGAAATTCAGCCTCGATCATCGTCACGACGAATGTGTCAGAGTTACTTCTTGGCCTCGCGGCTTCGAGCATGGGGGCGGCGGGCGTCTCCGCCGTCTCCATGTCCTCGTCCACTCCCTCGACGCCATACAAGCAACTCAGGCGAAGAGAGGAGGAAGGGGGAGATCGCATCTGCCAGCTCACCGGCGGCGTTTAGCTCAGAGGATGCGTTGGCGTGGAAGGCAGGATGGCGGTGACGCTTGCTTTGGGGGTCCCGAAAGCTGAAGAAGGTGCTGGAGACGCAGACGGATAACCCAGATTTGCTTGCCTCACTGGGCACTCTCTCCACCTTCTATGGGCAGAACACTCCGCATCTTCTTGAAATACTATGCACCTTCTACGGACAACCTGAAGTAAGTGTACTTCTAAAGAGGTATGCTATAATATACATTTATACATTTCTTGCATTGAGGATTTGCCATGAATTTACATTGAACACATTAAAGTTTCTACAAATAGCATATGGTGTCCGGCGAAGTAAGCTATGCAATTAACTTATTGAACTAATTAGCATTGGACAATAAGATGCTTCGTAAGGTGCTATGATTTCAAAAAATAGGTTTAAGCATCTATCTTTAGTATATTGCATTGGAAATTGAGGCTCTTAGACAAAGTGCTTAGCATTTTATTATTTTAGCACCTGTTTAAACACTCATGCATTGGAGATAGCCTAATACTTCCTTTGTCCAAAAATTTTCTATCTATTATTTTTGTATTAAGACAAATGATACATTAAATAGTGCTACTATTGCATCAAATTTCTCGTATATTCATCCTAATGCACTAAATAGTATTACTATTGCATATATGAAACCACCACATGGTTAACATCATAAATAAAACTAATTTAATACTTGAGTCTAGATAAAATATAAATAAGGAGAAGATGTTTGGAAAAAACTAAAAATGTAATAGGTAGAAGATTTTTGGATGGAGGGGGTATTTACTAAAATAATGTAATATATATATATATATTATAAAATGGCACATTTCTTTTTAATTAACTAAATTATGTATAATTATTTTCCCATAGTATCATCTAATTATGTGACGGCCACCTTAATTGAATATTAACTAGAAATAATTATCACTACTATCGGTGTGAATCCTACACTAATATTCACTAATTAACTGCAAAAAAGCAGATTATCATTAATCAATGCTATACCTAATCACCTGCCTCTCGCGCGCTTCCATCCTCGCGCACGGCCACCCGCCGCCCGCCGCCCGCCGGCAACGGGCGACCACACGAAAACCACCATGCCCGCACGTCCTATTTCGCGATGCACCACCACCACCACCACCGATACTCCACCTTCCCCACTTCTCTCCTCCGCCCCCCGCTTCCGCCACCACCGCAAGTCCGCAACCCTCACCGCGTACGGGCTCACCGCCGGAGACACCCCGAGAGGAGGAGGAGCGAGGTCGGTCGGTCTGTCGCGCGCGGCGTGACCCGGTCGGCTATGCTTCAGCGTGCGGCGAGCAACGCCTACTCCTGGTGGTGGGCGTCGCTCATGCGCACCACCCAGTCCAAGTGGCTCGACGCCACCCTCCAAGGTACGCACAATGCCGCAGTTCGATCGCTCGCCTCTCGATCGCCCCCATCGTGCGTGGCGGCGACTTTGCATTGTGAATTTTCAACCCTGTTGTGACGGTGGCTTCTCTGGCTCTGTGTGTGTGTACGCAGAGATGGAGGACAGGGTGAAGGCCATGCTCAAGCTCATCGGAGCGGACGGCGACTCGTTCGGGAAGAAAGCAGAGCTCTACTTCAAGAGCCGGCCGGAGCTCATCAACCATGTCGAGGAGATGTTCAGATCCTACCAAGCGCTGGCCGACCGCTACGACCGGATATCCAGCGAACTGCACAAGGCCAACCACACCATTGCCACAACGTTCCCGGACCAGGTCCAGTTCTCCATGCAAGATGGTGACGGCGAAGGGTTCCCGAAGGGGATCTCCGGGATTGATCTGAACAGCTTCAAATTCCCAGCGCTGGAAGGCTTGCCAATGGGCTCGCGTGGTGCTAGCCGGGGAATCAGCCCGGTCCCGAAGAGGGCCCAGGCACACCGGAGGATCACCTCCCACACGAACAAGGACAATGCGCAGGAGGAGATCGACAGGCTGCAGAAGCAAATCCTGCTGCTGCAGACGGAGAAGGAGTTCTTGAGGACCTCTTATGACAGCGCGCTAGGCAGGTATCTGGACATTGAGAGGCAGGTGGCGGAGTTGCAGGACGAAGTTTGCAGCTTGCAGGATGCTTTTAGCACTGGTGCGGCGGCCATTGAAGACAATGAAGCCCGGGCATTGATGGCTGCACGAGCCATCGTGTCGTGCGAGGATACGTTGGTTAACTTGCAGCACCAGCAAAAGAGATCAGGTGAAGAGGCAAGGATAGAGTTTACACGATTCGTTGAAGCAAAGAAGAAGCTTGATACCCTCAAAAACGAGTGCCGGCAGCCTCATACACAATGTGATGAACCTGATAACAATGACAAAGAACTCATCATCGCACTGCCATCTGCAGATTGTGATGGTTCTTCATCTGTTCAGAATGAGCTCAGGTTTGACCTGCAGGAAGTATGCCAAAAGGTCAAAGATTTAATTGAACTGCACCCAGAGGTATCAGTGGCGGATTTAGCAGAGAAGGTTGACCGACTTGTGGAGAAGGTAATTGACCTGGAGCTTGCTACCACTTCACAGAATGCTCAGATCAATAGAATGAGGATTGAGATAGATGACCTTCACAAGCTCATGCAAGCCTTGGAAGAAGATAAGTTGGCATTGGTTGCTGATTCCAGTAAGTTGGTAGACAGATTGAAGCAAGTCGAAGAGGTTCTGCAAGCAGCCCAACAAATTGGAAAGTCCATAGGAAATGGGACAAATAATATTCATAAAGATATGACTGAAGCCTGCTGTGAACTTGCTGAATTTGTAGAAAAACTGCAGAGACCTGAGCTCCAGAACAGTGGTTTCATGAATTCACCCCTAGAGTCTAAATGTCAAGAAGAAGAGTCAGAAGTAACAAGTCAGGATATCAAGCAACAATCATCCGGTTCAATAGATGGCTCAAAGAATGAAGTGGATAAACACAATGGCGGTTCAGAGGGTCCTGTGGTGCAGGAACATCCTGATACAAACGGATCTGAGAGTGAGGATAAGGTATTATTAGAAGAGTATGTATCTCCCCTTCAGAGCTACAAGGATGCAGAGCAGAATCTTTCAGACTTTGAGAATAAAAATCAACAGTATCATATAGAGTCAATGTCAGAGCTGAAGGATCTGAAGAGTGCCAATGCAATGAAAGACAAGGAGATTCACTCTCTTCGGCGCATGCTAAGTTCTTTGCAGAGAAAGATGAGTGCCTCTTATCCTGAGAAGGTGGAGAAGTCTGAAGAAGTATCCAAAATAAGCACTGCTCCTATAACTGAAGACAAAGAGATTGCTGAGATAGAGGAGTACGTTAAGCAATGCCAAGTTGAAGAACAAGTTGCTTCTTCAATTGCTGAGGAAAAATTTAGAGCAGATATTGACAGGGTGTTGGAGGATAACTTGGACTTTTGGTTGAGGTTTAGCACATCATATCATCAAATACAGAATTTCCAAACATCATTTGACAAGCTAAAAGCTGAGATGGGTAAATTGATTGATGCACAGGTACAGTGTGGTGCAGACGGAGTTCCTATCAGTCATCAGGTAGCAAAGCTGGAGTCTGCCGTTCTAGAAAAGAAATTCCGGGATTTGAATACAGACCTTCAAGTTTGGATCGAAAAGAATGTGCTATTGAAAGGAGAATTAGAGAACAGGTTCTCAACACTCTGCGGCATACAAGAGGAGATTTCAAAGATCACAACTATGGATAGTAGCTATGAAGTTCACTACTCTACCCCTTTCCAAGCTGCAAAATTCCAAGGAGAGGTGCTTAATATGAAACAAGAGAATAACAAAGTTGCTAAAGAGCTAGAAGCTGGGCTGGACCATGTAAGAGGCCTCCAAGTAGAGGTTGGCAGAGTGCTCTTGAAGCTCCGAGAAAATCTTGAGTCATCCATAGCAAGAAGCAACCGAACTCAACTGAACTTCTGTAACCTGTCAACAAAAGCTGGAGTTCCCCTTAGGACTTTCCTGTTTGGCACGAAGCCAAAGAAACCATCACTCTTTTCATGCATGGGTCCAGCGGGGCATAAGCATCACCGTGGCTCGAGGCCTGGGCGTAGATGAGAACTGTCATCTATTGACATTTTAGAAAGAAGAGAGGTTCAATTGATTTGTAGTATATGTGGTTTCTCTTAGGCATTAAATGTAAAGAATCCTGCATCACTTTATCCAAATCTGGCTCACATTGTCCATGGATTTCTGCGTTGTTACATCCTAATAACAACTTAACTGTTTTGAAAGAGATAAAAATGTATCAAACTATCTGATAAGCTGGACAAATTAGGCGTACGACCATCGTCGTTGCACCGATTTTGCAGCTCTCTCTCTCTCTCTCTCTCTTCTCCATTTTTCCTTGGAAACACAGAGCTGATGCCCTGTCACGAAAGTATATAGTGAAACATCGTCCGTGTGAACAGATTATATGAATTGATCGGACCAGTATTAATTAAAATTTTGTTCTTTTCCATGTAATTTGTACGTTCTAAAGGAGTTCGTATAGGTATAAATATATAAATAAATTTTCTCTCGTAGGCAAGATCCGTTGTAGTCTAGCTGGTTAGGATACTCGGCTCTCACCCGAGAGACCCGGGTTCGAGTCCCGGCAACGGAATTTTTTTACCATTTTTTCGTCGTGTCTGCTTCGTTTGGCTCAAAGTAGTGATGTTTTTATTGCAAATCTCAAGGTTAACACCTGATTTATAAGTTCCTTGTATCTGACTAATTTGGCTACAAGGGAAGTAAATCTGAAGATTAACAACTGATTTACTTTTTCCTTGTATCGGATTCATTTGGTTACAAAGGTAGTGATGTTTTTTGTTTTTGTTTTTGTAAATCTGAAGCTTAACAACATCTGATTGCTTACTGTTTTCTCACGGTCATTTTCAAAGCTTAACAACATGCAACAGGTTTTTTCTGTAAATCTGAAGCTTAACATCTGGTTTCTTATTGTTTTATTTCTCTCGGTCATTGCTGAGCTTAAACATCCTGTCCATGATTGCTGATTTGCTGGTAGAATCCAGTTCCCTGAAAAACCATGGAGCTACCCATATAAGGATGGCCTTATCTGGAGGAAACGAAATAAGAGGAAGCGATCAAATCAGAATCTCAAGCGATGTGCAACAAACTCCATCAACTTTAAACAAGGACTACCCAACCACATATTTACTCATCAGTTGACTGTTGCAATTCAGCTAGCAATGTCATCTGTATTTATCATAAACTCTTATCAGAAACAAAAGAAACGGAGAGGAAGTAAGCACCAGCATTACAGTATTGTCTAATTGCATCAACCGAGACTGAAAATGCAAAAAAAAAGATGAGATATGTTTAGGTTAACAAAACTCTATGGCCCTGCTTATAAACAAAGTTTTTTTATAGTTTTAGAAACAATAGTACAGTATTATATACAAAAGATGTTTGACAACTCCATCTGAAATATATATAAAGTAAACTGTAATATTATAAATACTGTACTCAATCTACACTATTGAAAACTTTGGTATGAAGCACTTTTTTTTAAATTGTGATATTATAAATTGTGGTATTATCATGAACATAGTATAACGTAGTTTTTGAAATTTAGTTTCTAAAAACTGTGTTCCCAAACAAGGCATAAATAACCATCAGTGGACAGTTAACGCTTTTTGGAAGGCAGTAACCATGAGGTTTCATGTCATGTTTGAAATCCTCCAAATTGCAGAGGAAATGATCCATTTCTATAGAATTTTCCCAGCCATTCTACAATTAAAAAACAAACAGAAAAAAAATCCTTCTTAGCTTCAATCCTACAAAAATCCTTTAAAATTCTCCTTGTTTCAAAAAAAGTTATAGTGATAAGTCCATTGCTTGACTTGAGAATTAGACCAATATGATTGTCAGATTTAAGCTACACGGCTATAAGATGTTACCTAAGGAAAAAATGATATTGTAAGAAAATTAATAAAGGGAAATTATACAAAATGAAGATATCATTTTAAACTAAGGCATCACATTTTCACAACATTCAAGCTAAGAATAAAAAAATAGATTGATTGGAAGAAATTTGGAGAATACGATTTCTAAAAATAATATTTTATTAATAGGACAAAATCAGACATTATTAAAAAATTAGTTCCAGAAAAATAAAAAGAAAAATTACTCGCATGTCATTATAATTTTCAAGAATTATATATATACCACAGACTGTGGTGACCTTATTTATCATTGGTACACCAATAATATATTAACAAACCGTAAAAATTAATATATAAGAAATTAATATAAAATAAAATCTGGCACGGGCAGCGGACCCGCAGACACCACACGAGGTGGCACACACCTCTCCCGTGCACGGAGGATCGGGATCTCGGTCTCGGCGTCGCGGAGGACACAAGTCACGGAACCAGACCAACCCCCATCCCGCAGGCCGCATCCCGCCCGCGTGTCAGAGAAGCGAGGAGAGGAAAAAAATTTAAAAGAGAGGGAGAAGGCAAAAGCAGAGACGCGCGGCGCCGGCCACGAGGGTGCTGCCGTGCAGGTCAGTTGGTGTGGTCATCCCCAAGTCGGCGAGTCCCCCGCATTTCTCCGGTTCTCCCCCTCCCCCCACCGTACGGAATCACACTCGCACTCGCACTCCTCTCCTCGGATCCCAATCAGGGTCGCTCCGCTCCGCCTCCGCCGCCGCCGCCGTTGTCTGCCTTCTGCCGCTGCGGGAGCGAGGAGATGAAGCCCAAGAGCCTCCCGTTCATCGCCTTCGAGCACAAGCGGTGCGTTCGGGTTCCCCGCTCCTCCGCCGTTTCCTGGAGTTTTCGCTTTCTCTTCCTCTGGGAGTTTTTGCCTCTTCCCGTCGCGTGGTTTCTGATTTCTCGGCTTCATGCTCTACGTCGCGTCGGTTTGCCCGCGGCGCGGCGCGGCGCGGCGCGGAGACCATCCCCCCGTTTTTTTTTCTGGAGTTTTGGGTAATGCGGCGGGAGATTGGCTGTGCGTGTGCGGGGGAGCGGCGAGTGCTGGATCCGCTCCGCGGACCGGTGGCTGGGATGTAAGCGTATGATGCATTTTCTGCGGAATTGGCGAGTTGGGAGCTGCATGATGTTTGGTTTTTGAAGAGATCTGAGCTTCTACGTCCGCATCCTGCTGTAGGACAGTAGGAGCAAACAGTTTCGGGTTTCCATTCTGGCATTGAGTTGTAAGCTCACCAAAATTTTGGCGGATATGATTAAACCTAGCGAAATTTGCTCCCTGCTTTTGAATCTAGGAGAGTATACCAGTCTAATAGAACCCTCCGAGTTTTTCGCATTAGAGATAGTTGCTGTTTCAGAGAAATATTCCTTTCTGACGTTGTGTGATCGGAGCAGGGATGCCTATGGCTTCGCAGTGCGGCCCCAACATTTGCAGCGTTACAAGGAGTACGCAAGCATCTACAAGGTAGAAGACGCTCGCCTGATTTTTTTTTTTAAATCTGCATTGTCTGATCTCGACGAACCGCATGCCTTCTGGTGTTGCGCTTGCAGGAGGAGGAAGAGGAGAGATCCGATAGATGGAAGAATTTTCTGGAGAGGCAGGCCCAACCATCTGGGCAGGATGCGGAGTTTGCCCCGACCGCAGAGGAAGGTGAAGCTGCAGCCCGTGTTGTGGAGAACAGCAGAACTGGCAGTTCTGCGTCTCAGCGTGAGAAGTCTGTGCAAGGGCCACACAAGATCGAGATATGGAAGCCAATTAGGCCATCCCTGGGAAACATAGAGCTGATGATGAATCTACGTGTTGAGAAGAAGCAATCACCTGCTAGCAGTCAGGACACAAAGGATGTCGTCCAGCTGGTGAAGGTTCAAGAAGGCAAATTATCTGAGGATTCAGATGACGAGTTCTATGATGTAGACAAGGTTGAGCCTGGTCAGGAAGTGCATTCAGGTGACAGCGTGAATGCTGACAACGACAGCAGGGTTCAAGAGGACAATTTTCTTTCCAAGGAAGAGCTGGAGTGTCTAGTCCATGGTGGACTGCCCATGGCTTTGAGAGGAGAGGTCTGGCTTGTGTCATGGAACTGTTCGTTTTGTTCCTTTGCTAACTTCAGATTTTCAGTTCATTCAACAGCCCCTTTCTTTTGTGGTGACAGCTATGGCAAGCTTTTGTTGGTATTGGAGCGCGTAGGGTAAAAGGGTACTATGATAGTCTGCTCGCGGCAGAAGATGAACTAAATGGTAGCAGAGGTTTGCGTTCTTCGACCTCGGATGGTGTCGGGGGAAACAATGAAGTACCTTTAGCATTTTCTTCTGAAAAGTGTAAAGGGCAAATAGAGAAGGTAGGTCACTGCATCCCTAATCCATTTTATCCTTTTTTATATAAAAGGTACAGTAGTTGTGCCCATTTTATGGGAGGCTATGATTTTTTTCCTTTAACGATTTTTATCTGGAAAGTCTGACAGCAAGTCCTATCCGCCATATTTGGGCTCCTTATAGGACTTGCCTAGAACTTTCCCGGGTCATCCTGCTCTAGATGAGGATGGAAGGAATGCTTTGAGACGCCTACTTCTAGCCTATGCTAGACACAATCCGACAGTGGGTTATTGCCAGGTAAATGCGCCTGTTAATTATGATCCACAGTATATCCTCTATCTTGCTGGAAGTCATTTCCTTCTGTGGAACTCTGTAACAACAGTTGATTCCATGTGTTACTTATAATATAGTTGAGGAACGCTTGTACTAGTACTTGGACAGATACAAACTCTTTTCTTAGCAAAGGTTTGTCTTTTGAATACTGTAGGCAATGAACTTCTTTGCTGGTCTCTTACTTCTATTGATGCCAGAGGAGAATGCATTTTGGTACACGCCCTCATGCCAGTTGTACTGTTATTTGTGGTTTCATTGATCTAAAATGTGATGATAGTTGAATTAATAATCTGCTAATTTTGATGGTGTAACAGGACACTGGTAGGAATTATTGATGACTATTTTGATGGGTACTTTTCTGAAGAAATGATTGAGTCACAGGTGTCGTGATGTTCTCATTTCCATACTTTATTTTTCCTTCTTAATTGCTTGAAAGTTGGAACTGCTCGTTTGATTCAATCTTATGCGAGATGCACTTTGGGTTTCCAGGTGGATCAGCTTGTTTTAGAGGAGTTAGTCCGAGAAAAATTCCCAAAACTAGGTTCGCAACTTGTTCCAAATATGATATTGGTGTGGGGAAAGTCATTTAGCTAGTAACTGCAAAAATATAAGAATTAAGTTTGATATCCTTTTTTATGCAGCAAATCATCTGGATTACCTTGGTCTTCAAGTTGCATGGGTTACTGGGCCATGGTTCCTATCCATTTTCACCAACGTGCTTCCTTGGGAAAGTGGTTAGATTTTACCTTTATGTTGTTTTTCAACATTTGTTGCTTGTAGGAAACATTCTTTGATGGTATGCCATAGCTAACTCTACAGAATTACCTCCACAACGCACAGTGAATCAGTGATTATACATTATCACATTTATTTTATTCTGATGTACTCACTGAGACTGAACATGTGAACAACTCTAGTCTCATTGAAGGAATATATCAATTATAACCCCTTGTTTGGGAACTGGAGTAGATGATGCAGATCCAAGTTATCTTTATTAGTAGGGAGAAGTAGAACACGGTCCCTTGGTCCTCGCTAAAAAGTGATGGCTATGGCATACCACAGAATACATGAAAATTTTCTATACTACAGTCAATTACATTTATTATTGGTTACCTTTATCTGTCTATCATCTATGTAAGCATAACCTTGTTTGGTATATCAGTCTCAT
Source organism: Zizania palustris (assembly GCA_019279435.1). Classification (NCBI taxonomy): domain Eukaryota; kingdom Viridiplantae; phylum Streptophyta; class Magnoliopsida; order Poales; family Poaceae; genus Zizania; species Zizania palustris. The sequence goes on along the minus strand of JAAALK010000082.1, from coordinate 50,743,781 downwards.
ACACATTCTGTTGGGAAAGAATGACATCATGTTCATTTCCATATCTGTTTGAAAATTTTCAGTTCTCCGTGTCTGGGATGTGCTTCTGTTTGATGGGAATCGTGTGATGCTTTTCCGGACAGCTCTTGCACTACTAGAGTTTTACGGTACTGGGCCATGCTTCTGATTCATCATAGTTTCCTAAAATAAAACAACAATATGCTTATTCAGCTTACAGCATAATTCCATCTCATGGACTGGCTGGGTTCTGATGTTTGTGTTAAACTGTTAATTGCAGGTCCTGCACTTGTGACCACAAAAGATGCTGGTGACGCAGTTACCCTTTTGCAGTCTTTAGCTGGATCCACTTTTGACAGCAGCCAGCTTGTCTTGACAGCTCGCATGGGGTATCAGTCCGTAGATGAAACAGGATTGCAACAGTTAAGGAATAAACATCGGCCATCTGTTATATCTTCAATGGAAGAAAGAGTGAAAGGTCTAGGTGCCTTGGACACCAACTGTCTTGCATCAAAGCTGTATAATTTCAAACGTGATCCTGAACCACTGGTGTCAATAAGTAATTCGCCAGACCAAATGAGTGATGTGGGAGATGGGGATGCCAACCCAGACAATGATTCTGGAAATTTGGAAGATACATATGGCAGTCTGACAGTCAGTTCTGAGATTGAAACTTTACCAGACCCTAAGGACCAGGTAATCATCTCAGTCATACTCATACAGTCCAGGATTTAGTATCATACTAAAAGACCTCAAGTGGCTGTCATAGATTTCTAGTTTGAATCATTGCAGATCTTACCTGATTTACTCTTATTACTTTAGATCTCCTGGCTGAAGTTTGAATTATGCCGATTGCTAGAGGAGAGAAGATCAGCTGTTCTCAGGTATATTTTCTATATTGTCGTGATTGTAAATTGTCATAGCTTGCTGAAAATAGCTCTTTAGGTCTGTTTTTTGTGTTTTCAAAATATACAAGTTGGGGTAGGCTAGAGGTGAAACCCAAACTATTCACCATCTTATGTGAGATGTGCTTTTAAATAGATTTATGGTTCTTGCAACTATTCCAAGTTTTCTAATGATATCTGGGGGCTAGACTGAAGCTGGTAAATGCTGGCATCACACTGCAGACTGCACGACCAATTGAAACTTCGCCATAATTTAGTTAAACAAGACAGCTTATTTTAGCTACAAATCGGCCGAAACATGACTATCTATAGCATTTTGTTGTATCCACATAAATCTGCCACAAGTTTGTTTTTACCACGCAAAATCAGACTAGGATTGCTCTAACTTCCAAGAATAGTCTTAGATTGGGTAGATTAAACTTGCAGTGGATATTTTACCTGTATCAGTCCCTGAGTTCTGATCAGGTTTTCTACAGCTCTATGTGAACCATTTCTTAAGTACTTGTTTAGAAATGGCAATAGTAAATTATTGACTGCTGCATATGTTTGTACTAATGTGTTATTGCTATTGTTGCTTGTGGACTGGAACTTTAAATGGCAAGATGTCTGTATGTAACTTGGCCACTTGGGGATGCATTTACCAGTGAAAATTTTCTGTTTCTTTGTAAGTCTTGAGTAATCAGTTCCATTTTTCCTCTTGGCTCTTTTTGATATTCAGAGCTGATGAACTAGAGACAGCATTGATGGAAATGGTTAAGCAAGATAATAGGCGGCAATTAAGTGCAAAGGTATAGCCAGGAGAAAAATGTTCCTTTGTGTCAATACTCAATAGTCGGAATGCAAGGTCATATTGATGATGTTCCGTATAACTTTTACCATGCTTTTATTTCAGTTATATATACCATTTTTAAAATAATCATTTTACCAAATTAGAAATGGTGCAAGATTTATGTAGCAGATGCACTTTGTTTTCTAATAGCCATTAAACAAATTACAACCTACACCAATATATCATAAAATTATCCTAGAGCTAAAAATATCTAGTTTTCTAACATGTGTGAATATCTCTTCTCTTTTAGGTTGAGCAGTTGGAACAAGAATCGTCTGAACTAAGGCAGACCCTATTGGACAAGCAGGAACAAGAGCAAGCAATGTTTCAGGTAGAGTTGACACTCATTAATATTCTAGACAGATCTTTCTACCATGGCATACCCCTTACCAGGAATTATATTGAAGGTACTGATGCGTGTGGAACAAGAACTGAAAATTGCAGAGGAAGCACGCATCTCTGCTGAACAGGATGCTGCAGCTCAGAGATATGCTGTTAATGTGCTGCAGGTTAGTCAGCACTCAGCAACTCTATTCATCCTTTCCTGATCATATTTTTTTCTTAATTATCGCTTGTTTTTATCTGAAATAACCAAAATCATAGTCATGTTACAGTTATACACAGATTACACAATTACTTGCACACAAGCAAATATCATAACCAATCCATATCTTTTGTGCTCAGAACATATGTATATGCTTTTGTTTTTTGTTTATTGTTTGAACTAGTAAGGCTTGCATTATTGAAGAGAAGAGATCCAGTTTCTCTCTTATTCTTATTTGTTATCACTCACCATGAAATCTGTCATTATTAACATGCAGTGAAGTGTAAGCAATATGCTTGCTTTATGACCTCTTCTTATCTATATTCTTGTAGTATTGCATTCTCACCAAACCCTGACACATTTATAGGAAAAGTATGAGGAAGCTATGGCTTCACTTGCCAAAATGGAGAACAGAGCTGTAATGGCAGAGACAATGTTGGAGGCCACATTGCAGTACCAATCTAGCCAGCAGAAAGCACTTCTTTCCCCTTTGCCTTCTCCAAGGTATCTGAATTTTGCACCTTGGAATGTTATTACTACCTTGTGCTATTCTACTATGACAGCTTGGTTTCCTGAAAAAATAGCAAATCATACTATCATGACGATGCATTAATGTTAAAATTAATATCACCTTATTGATGTTATTCAGTGTTCCAATATTGACATTTGCTTGGCCCAATTCCCCCCCTCTAGAGCATCCATGCCAGTTGCATCCCCTGGTCGAGTGATCCATGATTCATCACAGGAGTTCCAGCCCAGAAAAATAAACTTGCTCTCACCGTTTTCTCTGAGCTGGCGTGATAAGAACAAGGTAATTCTTCTGACCAATATAGATAAGATACTGAAATATGAGGCATCCTGTATGTGCCTGCCCCAGCTTTTGTTTAGTTAAACAGGCTTACATACGTAGATAATGTTTACCCTGATAATCCCCATCCTTGAGTTAAAACAGTGTCTTATTTGTTAGAGATATACTGTATAGTATAGGGGTTTATTTGTAAATCTTCTCTTCTCTTGTACTATTGCCCTTTGGGCCCTTCTCTTGTATACATTGCCCTTTGGGCTCCTGGTGTATAGATCTGGACTTTTCCTAACATGGTATAGAGCTAGGGTTTCCTTCCCTCTCCCCATCCTCCAGATCCAGCTGCCGGATCCAGCCGCCAGCGCCTGCGCCCGCGCCGGCGTGTCCCCGCGCCGCCGCGCCCGCGCCTGCGCGCGCCGCCGCTCGTCGCGACCGCGTCTGGGCCTGCTCCCGCCGCCGCACGTCGGCCCATCCTCCAGCGTGGACCCGCGCCCGAGCCCCGCCGCCTCCCACACCGTCGGGACTCCTCACCGACCTTTTTCTGCCTTCCGGTTGTAAAAAAAACAGAGGCAAGGGTCCCTCACCATGGCTGCTATTCGTCCTCCCGTTGCTGCACCGCTCCCGAATGTCACCTTTGATGGCACCAACTTTCGGGAGTGGTCCACGATGCTTCGTGTGTGCCTTGACAGTCAGCGGTTGTGGGGACATCTCACTGGCCACTCTCCTCGCCCTCTTGTCCCGGTTCGTCCTATTGAGCCTACTACCGGGGCAGATGGTGCTCCGCCTTCTGATGAGGATCAGGCGGCCTATACTGTGGCTAGTGAGCAGTACATGTTTGATCTCAGCGACTATGAGGATTGGAGTGCTGCGGAGGCTCGTGCTGCTCAGATCCTCCTTGGCAGTATGAAGATTGAGTTTGCTATGGATCTTGCCTCCTTGCCTTCCACTCAGGCGATGTGGGAGCGTGCGATGAGTCTCTACCAGCCGAGCAGCCACGCCCTCTACATCTCCACCTTGGAGCTTGCCAGCTCCATTCAACAGCAGGACTCCTCCGTCGATGCCTTCTACCGCCAGCTGACTGACGTGTGGCGTTAGCTTGACTCACTCGCGTCGGCTTACTGTCGGGCGTGTGACTGTTGTCGTCTTCACCAGCAGCATGATAGTGTTCTTCGCCTCCACGAGTTCCTCGGCCGTTTGCGTTCGGAGTTCGAGCAGCTTCGAGCCCAGCTTCTAGCTCGATCTCCTCTGTCGTCCTTGGTTGAGGCGGTCACCTTGGCTCGGGCGGAGGAGATCCGTCTTCGTGGTGTGCTTTCGTCCTCCGCCACTGTACTGGCTGTTTCGACTGGTTCGACTTCCTCGACACCTGCTTCAGCCCCGTCCTCTACACCGACCTCAGCTCCAGGGCCTGTTACTCAGGGTGGCACAGCAGCCGCTCTCTTCTGTCGCTACTGCAATCCAAGACGCATGAGATTGAGCAGTGTCGGAGGCGGCCCTCCCACCGGCGGGGAGGCTCGAGTTCCTCAGGTGGTTCTCGGGGTTCTTCTCAGTCGCCTCCGGATTGGGTCCTTGAGCTCACCAGACGGATGGATTGTTTGGAGCGTCGTGTCGGCTCTTCGGATCCATCCGTGGTATCTTCTGCCACCGCTCAGTCTCCTCAGCCACCACAGCCAGGTACTCAATCACCTTGGATTCTTGATTCCGACGCTTCTTTTCACATGACACATGACTCTATTCATCTTGGTTCAATGAGTTCACTTCCTTTTCCTGTGTCTGTTAAGACAGCTGATGGTACTCCACTTCCTGTTATTCGTCATGGCACTCTTAGCACTTCCCATTTTCATGTACCATCTGTGTCTCATGTACCTCAGCTTCATTTGTAGCTTTTTTTCTGCTGGTCAGATTACTGATCATGGTTGTCGTATCATTCTTGATTCTGACTTTTGTTCTGTTCAGGATCGTCGCACCGGGACCCTGGTTGGTTCTGGCCGCCGGCTCCGTGATCCTCCTCGCCTCTGGGAGCTTGACTGGCTGCATCTTCCTCCCATTTCTACTTCGTGCTGCTGACTCCTACTGCTGATGCCACCTCTTTTGTCGTCTCTGCCTCCATCAGCTTTGCTCAGTGGCATCATCGTCTAGGTCACATGTGTGGGTCCCGTTGTCATCTCTTATTACTAGTGGAGTTCTTAGGAAGGTTTCTGGCGATACCTCCCTCCCTTGTATGGGTTGTAGACTTGGCAAGCAGATACAACTTCCGTATTCTGCTAGTCAGACAGTGTCCACTAGACCTTTTGATCTCATTCACTCTGATGTATGGGGCCCTGCTCCCTTCGTTTCGAAAGGGGGACATAGATATTATGTGATCTTTATTGATGATTTCTCTCGTTTCACATGGATATATTTCTTGGAGTCTCGTGCTCAGGTGCTTACTGCCTATCAGGCCTTTGCTAAGATGGTTCGTACTCAGTTTGACTCTTCCATTCGTGTTTTTCGTGCTGACTCTGCTGGCGAGTATTTATCTCGTTCTCTTCGTCAGTTTCTTTGTGAGCAGGGCACTCTTCCTCAGTATTCGTGCACTGGTGCTCATGCTCAAAATGGTGTGGCCGAGCGTAAGCATCGACACCTTGAGACTGCTCGGGCACTGTTACTTGCCTCCTCTGTTCCTCCTCAGTTCTGGGTTGAAGCTGTATCTACTGCTGTTATCTTGTGAACATTCAGCCCTCTGTAACTCTTCATGGTGTCACTCCACTTGAGAGTCTCTTTGGTCGGCCACCTCAGTATAGTCACCTTCGTTCTTTTGGTTGTGTTGCTTTTGTTCTTCTCCAGCCTCGTGAGAGGACCAAGCTCTCGGCACAGTCAGTCCGGTGTGTCTTCCTTGGGTATGACTCTAAGCGTAAGGGATATCGTTGTTGGGATCCGATTGCTCGTCGCATTCAGGTTTCCCGTGATGTTACCTTTGATGAGTCTCGTCCTTTTTTCTCTGATGCTCACTCCTCTCATGAGTCGGTTGATTTTCTTGACTTAGCTTGGCTTTCGTCTGACTCTTTTTCCACTGTGTCTCCACCACCATCACTACTAGTGTCATCATCCTCTCCTTCACCACCACTATCCGCTTCATCACCTCCTCCATCTCTACCTCCACGTCCTCCCATTCTCTATCACTATACTCGCCGTCCACGTCCTTCACCACCTTCCACCTCTTCTTTCCCTGTGCCTCATGAGTCCTCATACTCTGCACTCTCTCTTGCTGAGCCTTCCACATATCGAGATGTTGTTACTCATCCTGAGTGGCAGTTTGCTATGGCTGAGGAGATTGCTGCTCTTGAGCATACCGGCACTTGGGATCTTGTCCCTCGTCCTCCTTCTACTGTTCCGATCTCATGCAAGTGGGTCTACAAGATTAAGACTCGCTCTGATGGATCTCTTGAGCGCTATAAAGCGTGTCTTGTTGCTCATGGTTTTTAGCAGGAGTATGGTCGTGACTATGAGGAGACCTTTGCTCCTGTTGCGCATAGGACCACCGTTCATACTCTTATTGCGGTGGCCTCTGTTCGTCGGTGGACTATCTCTCAGCTTGATGTGAAGAATGCATTTCTTCACGGTGAGTTGCATGAGGAGGTCTATATGCACCCACCTCCTGGCTATCCTGTTCCTGATGGCCATGTTTGTCGTCTTCGCCGCTCTATCTATGGCCTCAAGCAAGCCCCTCGTGCTTGGTTTGAGTGTTTTACCTCGGTTGTCACTGCTGCTGGTTTTGTTGCTAGTCAGCATGATCCTGCTCTTTTTGTTCACACTTCCCCCCGTGGTTGTACTCTTATTCTTCTCTATGTGGATGATATGCTCATCACGGGGGATGATTCTGAGTATATTGCCTTTGTTAAGGCTCGTCTCAGTGAGCAGTTTCACATGTCCGACTTGGGTCCTCTTTGCTACTTTCTTGGGATTGAGGTCACATCCACACCTGATGGCTACTACCTCTCTCAGAGGAAGTACATTCATGATCTTCTTGATCGTTCGGGTATTACTGATCACCGCTCTGTGGACACTCCTAACATTATTATCTAGTGTTTAATGTCCTATAAATACATAAACTTCTATCATGTCATCACTACAATATTTGGCTGCAAACTGCAGCAACATGATGCATGGTTATACTTTACAATTCCTGCCAAATCGTCCATTTCTTGCCACCAAGGTTTCATGGAAATTTAATCACTTGTATTCGATTATATACTGACATGTCAGGATGGGTTCTTCACAGGGAAAACAGAACAATGTTGATGATTGTGCCAAGATTACTGACACTCGTGATCAAAGGGAAGGCATAACCAACGATGACGATAAACAGGGAGAAACGCAAAAACTGGATGTTGAAGAGACCACCATCAGTTCACCCAAAGGAGATCACAAGCTGAGAGTAGAGTTGCCAAAAGAAGACAGCGATCTTGTCCAAGAAGTCACGGATGATATGAATGGACAGCATGAACTGTTGCAAGAAATACGACTGGATTGATAATCACAAAGCAACCCTTTCCATATATCTTCACCACTAGGGGGATTCTTTTTATCAGACCTTAAAGTGGTTGTTGAGAGAGTGGACCCTGGATGGCTTCAAGGTTTCGAACATGATCATTGCTGTGCCTATTTTTTGCCCTGCCTCCTCCCTTTTCATGTTTTCTTTTTTCCCACTACCACCACTCTTTTAGTTTTAGGTCTATAGCACCTTCCTTCTCTCCATTATTACCCGAGAAGACAAAAAGGGGGCAAGTTATATGGTTATCCATTATCTGTCACCTTTCGATGTAAATGTATCCGCGAAAATTACCAAATGTACAAGCATACGGTGCAATTATGGCATGCTTGTTGCTAATTATCACATCTGCTGGTGAGGGCGTGATTGTCTTGCCAAAGACAGGGATCTTCCTCAGTTTTGGACTTAATTTTAAATATTTGAACTGTGTGGCACTCCTAGCCAAGTTTTTTGCGCATGCGCTTGCTTACTGAAGCCAACCTGAAGTGTGTATCCGTATCGTGGCAGTGGTCTTCGCAGTAGCTAACACCATAGCTGAGTTGGACGGTCAAAGTCATTTAATCAACAGTGTGCTTGCAAAGACAAGATCACAAGAACCAGTCATCCTTGTTCTCCTTGAGATTATTGTAAAGTCTCGGTTTTTTTTTGACTGGAGCATTAAGCTGTGCTTGCTGGCTTGGACCCAGAAGAGATCCCAATGTCCATACTTTCTCTCTTTCCTTTGCTTACTATTCTCTGGCCATATTTTCAACAACTGAAGTGTAAGGAACTAAGGTCAGCTCGGAGTAGATGTTCTATACCTTTTTTTAAGAAGAAAACAAGGAATAATCACAGGTAAATTTGTTGTTAAAAAAATCTCTATGCTGGGATTTTGAACCTTGGTCTCCTCTGTCGTGAACATCCTGGCCAGTTGGGCTAGAACTTGGTCGGTTAATACTGAACTTGAAATCCACACATCTTGGCATTACCCAAGTAAACTAATGTTTTCGGAGGTTGCTTCTCCAACGCCTGTCTACTTAAGTCAAAGAAACCATTTCCCATTCACGGACACCCCAAATCCAACCTTGACCATGGCATTGTGAGCTGCCGATGAAGAGGCCAGCAGCCAGATCCATGCCAACCATGCATGGGAATGCTGATGAACCAGAGCTGTCTCTCTTAGATGCGACCTTAAACCGGACAAGGCGACAACCCTAGCATTACGTGACATGTTGGACTCCACCGAGTAAGGTTGCCGTAAAAGCCTATGAAGACTCGCTGGATGGTCTTGCATAACATTCATGTCTCTAGTGTTCTCATAATTGCATCACATTTCATCGATCTGTGTAACCTTTGCACTATGTTCAGTTAAACACTTAAACCCATTGTGGTTTTCCGTCTGCTTACAGGCATGCATCAACCACTCCATTTGATTGAGACACGCAGCTGAGACGAGTGAGTCGTCACTGCTATCCAGCCAGTGTACATATACACACATTCACACACACATAGATGCAGACACCATAGGTGATCACATTCTTCACTTCTCTGAAAACAACTGTTTCATACGGTGATCACATTCTTCTCTCCGAGGTAATCAAGAGCATCTTGCCACAATATCCATGGTGTACGTGTACCTTTGCGATGTGGATGCTCACCTGGTCGAGGCCATCAGCCATTTGGTTTTCTTGTTCAGGTTTCATCAATGGCAGATGAAGCGAGGGCGCATGCGGCGGAGGGAAGCGGGAGAAAGCTACCGAAGAGGAGGGGGCAGATAAAAGCCAAGATCTTCAAGTCTGTTCTCGCGTCGCTTGCAGCACTAGCTTCCAAGATCAAATATTACAAGAAAGTCTAGGAGATCGATGTACATTTGGACCTCTAGTAATCTACCAATAATCTTCATGTATTGAGCTGCATCCAGCCATCCAGCAATCTTCTACCTAGGGTTTACAGTATCATGCATTTGATGAAAGAAATAAAATCTGGCAGTGAAAACTGCATGCTGCATAGAGTAGAGTGCACATGCTTTCATGTTTTTTTTGTCCAAAAGAGAATTACACAAATCTTACTCAAGTCGAGGGAAGTGGATCATTAATTTTAGTTAAGATTAAAATAAACTAAAATTAAAATACTTAGTATCGGCCTATAATTAGAAAGTTAGCACATAAAATTGAAAAAATTGCACAGAAAAATAAAGGGTTACTTATTACCTTCTCGGAGACAATAGATCAGTATTTTTAATCCTTGCCATTAAATCAAAATAAATGGATGATCCATATTTCTGGTGTACCATGAAATTTGCCTTATAAAAACTAATAGGTTGTTGGGTTATCAGCCACACTTTTATCACAGTTTGCCATTAGGCAAGTTTGACTAATTTGATAGGTGTTTAGTTGCTACTATAGTTGTGACAAGATTTTCTTCGGTCTCACCTGTTACTTAAAAAAGTATGGTAAGATTTTTTTGACAAATAATTTGATAACCTTAATACTATAATTTTTATTAACAAATGATAACAAATAATGACTAGCAATCAAACGACACCCATAGTATCTTCCTGCTACTTTTTGATAGCTTTTCCCTTAGAACAACTCCAACAGTAACTCTCAAATGAGGGCTTCCACTATTTTTGAGAGGTCTGTTTTCCGCGTTCCACTCCAGTAGTGACTCTCAAAACAGAGTCCTTATTTTCAATTTCCATCATTTCTTAACACACTATACACATCAACACATGTATTTGATAAAATCATAGTATATAATAAATTATTTATTATTTAATAATGAATGACTACATTTAAATATTCAATTTTTTAATTGCAAATACAAATATTTAAATTTAAATATAGAACATAATCACCTATCGTATTAAACAATAGGAACAAAAACATCGGTCATATTTAAATATTCAAAATTTTAAATTCAAATACAAATATTCAAATTTAAATATAACAATATAATAATCTATCATATTAAACAATAGGAACATAATCATCTATCATATTTGAATATTCAAATTTAAATATTGAAAATTTTAAATTCAAATATAAATATTCAAATTTAAATATAGCAACATAATCATCTATCATATTAAACAATAGGAACATAATCATCTATCATATTTTAATATTCAAATTTTTAAATGTAAATATAAATATTCAAATGTAAATATAGAAACATAATCATCTATCATATTAAACGATAGGGACAAATCATCTATCAAATTTAAATATTCAAAATTTTAAATTCAAATACAAATATAGCAACATAATCATCTATTATATTAAACAATATGAACATAATCATCTATCATATTTGAATATTCATATTTAAATATTAAAATTTTTAAATCCAAATACAAATATTCAAATTTAAATACATGAACAAAATCATATATCGTATTAAACAATAGGAATATAATCATCTATCATATTTAAATATTCAAATTTTTAAATGCAAATACAAATATTCAATTTTAAATATAGAATCATAACCATCTAAACAACAAGAACATAATCATCTATCATATGTAAATATTCGAATATTTAAATACAAATACAAATATTTAAATTTAAATATAGAAACTTAATCATCTAAACAACATGAACATAATCATTTATCATATTTAAATATTCGAATACTTAAATATAAATACATATATTTAAATTTAAACAAGCGGGAAGCGCGCGTCTCCACATGACGCAGATGAGAGTCGGGATAGAGGGCCTCTTGGAATGAGGGCTTAGTGGCCTAATTTGAGAGTCATCTTATTTTTGAGAGTCAAGTAAAGAACGTATTTGATCTCAGTTTCTTTCACGAGCGCTCGAAAATAAGTTTGATGGTTTAAATAAGGTCTTAGAACGGCTGGTGATGAGCAAAGATAGCATGAGTAGAAAACCAAAGGAGATAACCGCATCCACAAATGTCTAATTAGTTTGGCGAGCTGGCAACGCGCGGATTAATCATGTGCATGAATCAGAGATGACCACCGAGAAGAAGAGAAGCGATCAAACGAGAAAAGCTTCTCTCGTAAGAAGCGAGTAGACTTGACTATGCTTCTCGTAAGGGAGGCCCTCGACAAGATTTGGAAGAAGGGAGACATGTCGGGAACATGCCAGTTCTGACGCGGCCAAAATGAAGGGCACGAAGGGTACGGTTTTGCCTTCGACCAAGAGAAATCCCTCTGAAATAGGAGCATATGAACACTGTTAGTTTAACATAAGCTAAAACAAACAGCATTTAAGTCAGAGATACAGACTGTCTATAAATACTTCCTGCCTCCTCGCCCCCTTGCCACCATCAGAGCACTTGCACTTGGCCTCAAAACTAGAGATGTCAATGGCCCCGAAACCCCGTTACCCGTGGGAATTTCTCTATTAAGGTTAGGGTATGGGTTAAAATTGATCTCCATAGGTATAGATTTGGGATAAATGCTTTCCCCATCAGATATGGCGGGTACGGGTTTGGGAGGGCTAAACCCGAACCGGATTACCCGTGGGACTGTTTTACTCGATTTAATACAGCATCCAGGCTTCTAGGGGAATTCAACTAAAAATCTTCGTCGGTGCACATGGGTATGGGTCTAGAGAGTTAATCCCCTGTGGGGAATTCCCCATTAACATCTCTACTCAAAACACTCACACTGCACAGTAGCAAGAAGGCAGAGTTGGAGTAGCCATGGTGGGCAGGTGCATAGCTACGGGGTGGTCCAGGATCACCCCCGAAAATGGCCTATTAAAACTCTAATATATTTATTTTCATGTTCAACTTAATTTCAAAGTGTACAAAAACCCAATTTATATTATTTTACAATGTTATGATATACTATCACTATATTTATATCTAATAGTTTTGCAGAAAAATATTTTATATGTATATATAAAATTTATGATGGTACACAAAACTGAGTGTATATTAACTAAACCTACCTAATAATTTCATCCTGGCTAGGTCTCCAATCGAGAAACGGCGTCAACTTGCAGAAGGAGAAGAGTCCTCCGCCAAAGAGGGGGCAGGTGAAGCTTCAGATAGTGAGGCCCATCAGCAGCCTCATGGCGTCAGGCAACCTGCAGGAGGCAGCAGATCGCAAGCAACAGCTTCAGATCTACGGAGTACGGACGATTCTGCAATAATTGATGCATGACAATCCAGCTATGTATGCGGTTCTGACGATGTTCTGCAAACGCATCGCATCTTTCCGTTGGAGCGAAAAGCGCAGCTCTGCTACGTGAATCATGTGCACCAACAGTGACAGCATCCATATCCGGCACAAATATTCACAAATCATCACCTCTCTACATCCTATATAACACATCAACGTAATATTAAAAATGATAGAATCACATTCGTCGTAGTATGAATGTAACCCATTGTTTCGTTGAATTATTTTCGTCGTGAACAGAGTACAGACCGAAGCCGAGCTGCTCATGAACAGCTTCACGTGAGCCTGCATTTTGACGCAGCTGGTGGTGAAGGGTGATGTGTTCCCGGTGAGGTCACGCGAGCAACGTACGCCTTCGATCAGCGCCCGGGTAGGTGCAACTTGGGCCAGGATTAACATTATCCCTGGATCGGAGTTTCTTCAGTAACAAGGAAACGTGCCATTAGCCCGTTATCCGTACAACGCGAGCGCCTGTTTGAAGCGACGACTACGAGATGAAACATACGATTTAAGTTTTTTTAAAAAAATAATATTAAAACGTTTAAGATATTTTTTTGATGATTCTGTATTTTTTTTTGAAATAAACAGAGTTTGGGAAGGGCGCAGCCTACATTCCAGAAGGTTACGAAAAGTTCAGCTAAAAATACCGGCAAATGTGAAAGCACCTTTTCCCGATGTACCGGTTCGTATATTGACACAGCCGGTCGCTCTTATCCCAAACCTCGTAGTGCGCTAATTGTTTTCATTTATCATCTCGTGGAAAATTCTTTTCATTCTGCTTAGCCCTATCGGATATTTTAGTCATAGGTTCTAACCTATTATAAAAATAGTTTTAAAGTAAAAACTAAATACTTTTTAGTAAAAAGTGATCATGTTTTATATTATAGACCATTCGTAAAAATAAAATAATATTTATCATGTTTTTTTGTTTCTCAGTAATACTTTTAATAAGACTGATTTAGCCGTATATTGTCATGATCGGTAATACTATAATACTCCGTACTTCTTCTCAGTTATCGATAATAAACTTTGTATTTGGTCCCTCTTTTTTAAGCTAAAAGGCAAATAATAAACGATACGAGTTTTGTAATTTCGTTTATAAAAAACATTCTAAAGTTGTCTATCAATTTTTTATATTAAGGTTGTGTTTGGATTGGAGTTGCTTATTTTATGGACTAAAATTTAGTTTCATTTAGTCCCTAAAATCCCAAACAACATTGTTTATGGGAACTTTAGTCCCTGAAGTTTAGTCCATTAGTTCCTTGAAAGTTGCTTATAGGGACTAAAAGTGTTATGCACACTCTATCATTGTTTATGAATCTTTCATTAAATGTTGTTTAGTTCCTACTCAAATAAAAGAACTAAACTTTAATCCATACAAAGATAAATAAGTTTTAGTTCCTAAAAATAAACAAGTTCATCCAAACATGTCCTAAATCTATCTCTCAAATTATCTGTTTGGTCGAAAAGTTAACTCATCCACTATTTTAAATGTAATAAATGATAGGTTTAAGTGCATGTATTAAGGGGGTGTTTGGTTTGAGGGACTAAATTTTAGTCTTTGACACATCGAATATTTAGATACTATTTTAGAGTATTAAATGTAGACTATTTACAAAACCTATTAATAATCAGTGGATTATTTGCGAGACGAATTTAATGAGCCTAATTACGTCATGATTTGACAATGTGATGATACAGTAAACATTTGCTAATCATTGATTAATTAGGCTTAATAAATATGTCTTGCGAATTATCCTCTGATTCTACAATTACTTTTATAATTAGTTTATTTTTAGTCCTTCAATTTGATGTGCGACACAAACTAAATTTTAGCCCATAGAACCAAACACCCCCTAAGTTACCAAGTGCATGAGTTGGAGACTAGGAGTGGTATGGTGAAGTATCAATGTAAAACTTGTTACGTTTTAGGATTGAGGGGCAGATGTAATGTACTCTTATTAAAGTTTAGGCTGATAATTAAGAGTATATTTGATTAAGAACAATACGGTTGAGTTGATTCTATCAAGATGGCGTAACTCTATTTCTGTTTTTGATCTAATGACTCTGTTTCACTTTAGGACTTTAAATTTAAACTTACCGTTATCCTCAAATTCAAATAGGACAATTACGTTTCACAAATTTTTTGAAATAAACTCAGATGAAGCTATTCATCTCACTCTTTTTTCTAACCAAACGATTTGTAATAATGTAGAGGTTTCCATTGTAAACTACGGTTTACACCCACAAGCCAATTTTCCAAGCTTGGCCCGCCAGCCACTGACCGACGTGGAAACTCCACATGGGCCCACACGCACCGACCAGTTTGAATATCGAGCCGTCCGACTGTCTCGCTGACATCCTATCACGGACAGTCTCTCGATGACAGTGGGCCCAGAAATATACGCATCCCCACCTGTCATTGACGAGTGCCTCACGCTAGTCGCGACCCGTGCTCGCGGCGCAACTTGTGGGCCCATGCGGGCACTTTGGGGTCCACACGGGAACTTTGGGGCCCACCACTGACCCCGCCGGCGCCGATCTCCTCCGCCTGAGCTGAGCTTGCTTATTTATGGCCTCGAGTGCCGCCTCGCCGACGGAGGAATCATTCGCGCATCTCGCCCTCTCCTCCCACCAAGTCCCCAGCCCAGTCCGCAGCGCCGGAATCGCCTCGCCGATGGCCACCGAGAGCTGGCAGGCTCAGGCCCCGGCCATGCCCGCGGTTGCAGAGCGCGCAGGCGGGAGCAGGGTGGCGATGCCGCCGCCGCCGCCGCCGCCGCCGCGCAGGGGGCATATCAAGGAGAAGATCATGAGGGACGTCGCCGCCACGCTCGTAAGCATCTTCACGACCCTCCTCCGCGCAGACAAGAGCGGCGGCGGCGGCGGAGGCGGAGGCGGAGGCGGAGGCTTTCGCGTCCCTGACGACGGCACCGCCAAGTGAAGCATCCTCGAAGGAGAAGGAGACGACCTCTCTTGCATCGTCTCGTGGTGCTCGCTCCTCTGCTGCTAATCTGTGCTCATTTTAGTGCGCGCAGCAGAGGCAGGAGCTAAAATAATTCCGAAGCTGTTCATCTCTGTCTCATCATCCCTGCTGTCCTGGGTTGCAATGGATTAGTTGCCTTATTAGAGCTAGCACTGATCCATCATCCATCCATCCATCCCTACTTCTCTATGATTTCTTGGGGTTAAGTCTCATAATCTCCTTAGCCTTTCAAGTTCAGGAGGTTATTAAGGTTTTTTAAGCAAGAACCTCCTGTTCCTGCAGGCTGCAGTTGCTTCTACTTCTACATTTCCTTCTTGTGTTTAGTCTGTAAGGTGTGATGCTTGCTTACTTGTCTTTGGTTGTGTAATCTGTAGGAAGGATCAGCAAGTATTAGGCCTGATCCTTCCTTCCTCTTGTGTGCTTGCAGTATTGCTATACAGGATTGTATGTTTGGTTTTTGCCAACTTGTCTTCTTGCCAGGTCAACTGATGATTTATGTCAAGCTGTGTTAAGAATTAATCTGATTGATGAATGATGATATGGAATTCATGGTCCAAATTAAAAGTAGAGTTCTGAACTTTACCTCTCCCTGCATTATGAGTGCAAACCAGCAAGGCCCGAGTAATCTCTCCATGGCCTGTGCTCAAATGGGAACAACACACATGATAAATTTCACGAATATTATCTAAGCATTAATTCATTTTCAGTATTTACTAAATATAATTACGCGTATTACTACCTCCATCAGCTTTATTTATCACAAACTTTGATCATCGTCTTATTTATTTTTTTAAATATCATTTATCATTTATTTTGTTATAATTTATTTTATTATTGAAGGTATTCAAGTATAACTTATATTTTTATATATTTACATAATTTTTTTGAATAAGATCGACAAATGATCGAAGTTTTTGATAAAATTCAACATCATTTAAAAGTTAATTAGAATATGTATTTTTTTGGTGTTTTATTTTTTTATAAGGTGAAGTACATATCTAATCAAACGAGTTTAGAAAGACTCAAAACATGAATTTTTTCCATCAACCAGCATACCTAATATGGATGTATGGTTTATTTGATCGATAAATTTTCCTAATAAACAGCTTATAAGTTTTTTAAAGCCATGAAGTGTATAAAAAGGAAGTTTTATCCCTTTAATTAGAATTAAAAAGAACCATAAGACAGGAGCATTATCTCTTCAGCAGCAAACCTATCACAGCTCATCGCCTGTTGTTGACTTTCGAGTGTCCGCCCCCACTGTAAACGCCTAACTGAACACTGCTTCGGCACGAAGGAAACCACCTACGAAAAGTTCAAAACAAACTCTAGTTGATAAATGCTTTAAATTAATATTTAGAATTTTATATAAAAGGTTTTGCGAAGGAATTGATTTATTATTTGCTTCGTCTTCGTCACAGGTCAACACGTACACGGTTTCTCGTCCACTAGTCGTCTCGTCTAATCGAGCGCGAGGTCAACCAATCATCGGAAGCCGGAGCCAGTACGTGTACGTCCACCCTCCAGATCGACGCACGTGCGCGTTGATTGCAATTCGTGCAGTCGTCGCGTGACGTTACTGCCTGTTGGCTGTTGCTTCCAGCTTTCTGCAGTTGCAGCAGTGGAACTGCTACCGTGTGTAAAAGGGATCACCACCACAACAGTGCAGTGCTGGGGATGTGGAATTGTGGACTGTAGAATGTACTGCAGTTGCAAGGCGATCTATCTGCACATGGATTTTTATAAAGAAAACGGATATGATGAGAGCTGAGTTAACTCTTTGAAATAATAGTTTGACAGTTTAGAGATATGGGTTTAATTCAATAAATTAGTAAACGGTTTTAGAAATACTGTTTCTGATGTTTTAATATATATATATACACATTAACTTTTGCTATTTGATTAAGTGTGGATTTAAGTTTTGAGAGTATGAAGCATAACTCTCGGGACATCATGGTAAGCTGAATTAAAGTTTATTGGATTGTTATAATCTATATTTTTAATTATAATAAATCGATACATTCATTCTAACTTATAAACCATACCCTATTAGAGTAAGGCTAATAATACAGTCGGCTACTGACTATAAAGATCTTTGGAGCCTATCTTTCCGCCTATCCATACGGTAATTAACTTTTTAACATTAATATATAGCAAATTTATCTCTCGCAAAATTTTTCTCACTTTTCCACCTCAGCATTCAATCCGCTTACATCTTGTTTACATCATGTCATTATACTTGCTCTTAGATTGTCTCTAACAACATACCCATTACAACACCCAAACCTAAAATCAGGTGTTCCGTTAGTTTTATTTACAAAATCATGGGTCCAACAAAATAGGCAAACACAATACCCATTTTTGGTGAGAAGTCGGGCGAAACCTAAAAAAATGTCTCATTACTTTTTTTCACGCACAGTGAATCATACCATGCATTTACATTCTGTCTTCTGGGACACAAATACCTTTAGGTGTGAGACCATTTCAGAAGCCGAAGAAGATTGAAACAAAGCCTTTCGTTAACATTTACATGGGCCTTGCTGGGGCGCAGGCCTGGGACCGCGACGCTTTGAGCCGAGCAGTTGCGCCTTTGCGCGTGGTTTGGCAGCCCGCGCCGCTGGATGATGGAGCTCGTGGCGGGTCGCCATCGCTCGCTCGGCTGCGGCGCTGCGCCGTGCGGGTGCAGCTGCTTGCTACGACAAGTCACCCATCCCATTTGCCGACTTCCGACGCAGCAGCCAGCGCCGTTGCGGGCAGCGGCAGCGCAGCTAGCCAAGCCGCCACCGCCACCACCATCACATCGTCCCCGCGCCCTACCCTGCCTCTCCTTTGCGTCGCCTCGCCTCCACCGCACCGCCGCCTCGGCGCGACCTACCTAACACCGACCAATCTGCGGCCGCTGGCTCCGGCGGAGAGCCTAGACCGCCGCCACAACGGGTAAGTTGGCGGAGCTTGTCGCCGGATCGGATCCAACCCCGGTCGCTGGATGACGGGTTTTTGCGGTCCCGGGTTGCGCGCCTGATTAGATCTTAGTACTGGGAGTAGTTCGTTCGGGATTAGTGGTTGGGATCGGTGGTTTTGGTGGCCGTGATCCTGGGTAATTGAATCGACGGAAAGCTCGCGTATTGGGCGCGTTGCTGCGATCCTTGAGTGGTCTGTGGGCGGTAGGGTGTAGCTGGGAGTTCGTCGGTGGTGATCTGTTGCAGTGACGGTCAGATGACAGATGTTGCATATGAATGAAGGTTTCACGCGGGGGACATAGAGTTAAGAGTAGGATTTAGGGGTCCTGGTTTAGCATGTTGAGTTGTTTTGCTGATATTGGTGCTATTCATAGACTGCTAATATTGCCCAAGACTAGCACATATCTAATATCTTCAATTAGGGTGTCCCATCAGAGATGTATAAAGAGATTTTGTGTTGCCTGTTAGAGAGTGGTTTTAGTGACTTGTTAATACCGATAGTCTTTGAAGTCTTTGAAATTTTAGCTTTATTGATATGGCTTTGGCATGTTCATATATTTCTAATTGTGGAATTTCTGCTGCAGGAACAGGCTGTGCAGAGGCGCTATCAAATTAATTTACTGTGTGGTTATTTATGTGGCGTACTTGTATTTGCCAAGATTCTCACTGGTTATTGCCCCTTACATGTGAAATCTTATAATAATTGCCACCCTGACTACAAAGAAGCTGTTATGCGTCTTTCTTCTTCACTTCAAGATCTGCCGACCTTCTCAAGAATTGATGCTTTAGAAAGGGGCTCTAGCATTGGTAGTGATTTGAGCTCAGGGCGTGAAAAACCTATCCGCACACTTCAAAGAGATGGTGCTGTTGCAAGCTTTTCAAAAGAGAAAACACCCCCCTCATCACCAACTAATCGAAAGAAATGCATGAGAGTTTCTGCTTGTGCTATTGCCCTGTTACTGTTGGTGTTCTTTATATATGCTTCTTTGACTTATTTCCATGTCTTTCTCTCGGAAGGAAGCTCTGAGTACTATGTTATTCTTGATTGTGGAAGCACTGGGACAAGAGTGTATGTTTATGAATGGTCTGTTAATCATGATGATGGGAACACATTTCCTATTGTTTTGAAGCCCTTGGGAAATGGCCCTAAGAAAAAATCTGGCAAATTAACTGGGCGAGCCTATCAGCGAATGGAGACTGAACCTGGATTAAACAAGCTTGTTCACAATGAAACTGGATTAAAGATGACAATAGAGCCCCTTCTTCGAATGGCTGAGAAGATGATTCCTAGGCGTGCACATAAACACACACCTGCTTTTCTATATGCCACAGCTGGTGTGCGCAAGTTACCGAGTGCAGACTCTGAGTGGCTTCTGGACAAAGCCTGGGATGTTCTCAAGAATTCGTCATTTCTATGTAGCAGAGACAGAGTCAAGATCATCAGTGGTATGGAAGAAGCTTATTATGGATGGATTGCTCTTAACCACCACTTGAATATGCTTGGCACCTCATCTTCTAAAATGACATATGGTTCACTTGATTTAGGTGGATCATCATTGCAGGTGACATTTGAGACTGATACTTCCATGAAGGATGACACAAGTATAAGTCTGAGGATTGGTTCTGTCAGACATCAACTCAGTGCTTATTCATTGTCTGGTTATGGATTAAATGATGCATTTGATAAATCTGTAGCGCATCTTGTGAAGAAGTTGGGAGGCACAGCTGGTAATGGCAAAGTTCAGGTTAAGCATCCTTGTCTACAAACGGGATACAAAGAAGATTACAGTTGTTCTTACTGCCACTCACTCAAACTAGATGGAAGTCCCAGTGTTGGAACAAAGACAACAGGTAAAGAGAAGCAAGGAACAACAGTTGAATTGGTTGGGGCGCCTCAGTGGAACGAATGTTCTGCCCTTGCAAAAGTAACAGTGAATCTTTCTGAGTGGTCCAATGCAAGTTATGGAGTTGACTGTAACATTAAACCTTGTGCTCTTGCTAGTACCTTTCCGCAACCACATGGGCAGTTTTATGCTATGTCTGGTTTCTATGTGGTTTTTAAGTTTTTCAATTTGACTGCTGACACCACTCTCATTGATGTTCTAAAAAGAGGTCAGGAGTTTTGTGAAAACCATGGAAGGTTGCAAAGAGTAGTGTCCAACCACAACCTTTTATAGAACAATATTGTTTCAGGGCTCCTTATATTACAGCACTTCTGAGAGAGGGGCTGCAGATTAAAGATAACCAGGTGATAATTGGCTCTGGTAGTATAACTTGGACTCTTGGGGTTGCTTTGTTAGAGGCTGGACAGGAATTGTCTACACGAATTGATATTCGAGGATACAAAATACTACACCGGGAGATAAATCCAAATATTCTTATTACATTGTTTCTGATTTCAATCATGTTAGTCATATGCGCCATATTATTTGTCAGCAATTCTATCCCAAGATCATTCCGCAAGTCTTATCTGCCACTTTTTAGGCAGAACAATGCAGGCAATCCTCTGCTTAGTATGGGATCACCTTTCAGGTTTCATCTATGGAGTCATATTACTTCAGGTATGTTTTATAGTGTTCCCCCTCATGTAGAAAACATCTATTGTCTAAGGAGCTTGGACTTAGTTCTAAAAGTCTAGAATTTTGTACACTGGTATTTGTTTTGACAATATATATGTCATTCCTTCTTTTGTATATATATATATATATATATATATATTTGTTGCGCTGCTTTTTTGTAAAGCTAAATCAAGTGTTATGCTATATACCATCTGTTTTATTTTAAATAATCAAATATTTTAGCATTCAAAGAAAAACGCTTCTTTTTTTCACCTCGCTTTTTATAATTTGTTATGTTGGACTGACAGTTTTAATGTTTCTTCAGTACTATTATAGGAAACTAGGAAAGTATTTCTTTTGTTAGATAACTCCACGAAATCAATGATGGCACAATAATATGGGAAGAGATATTCATCTCATCATGAAAATCAAATTATCCTGCAATTTCTGTTTGGTTGCTTCACTCACACTTTTTCTTCCTGTTTTTGGCTGTAGCTTAGGGTTAACATACATAGACAAACTTTTGAATTTTCTTCATGTTGCCATTCTCTGCACAGGCGATGCAAGAACGAAGACACCACTGAGTCCTGTTGCTGGGTCAGTGCCCCATCCATTCAGCATGAGCCATGGATTAGGAGGCAATGGTGTTCAGCTTATGGAGTCCTCCAGGCAGTCATTGGGCGTCTATCATAGCTACTCTGTTGGAAGCTTAGGTCAGATGCAGTTTTCTAGTGGAATGTGGAAGCCAGGTCAAACTACACTTCAAAGTCGGAGATCCCAATCGAGAGAAGATCTCACTTCTTCGTTAGCGGATCTTCATGTCCCAAAGGTGTAGCCTTACATTTCAGAATGACATGATTAGTATGAGATGCCAT
Organism: Zizania palustris; assembly: GCA_019279435.1. Taxonomy (NCBI): domain Eukaryota; kingdom Viridiplantae; phylum Streptophyta; class Magnoliopsida; order Poales; family Poaceae; genus Zizania; species Zizania palustris. Next base: position 50,721,663 of record JAAALK010000082.1, on the reverse strand, counting down.
GCCATAACTAAAACTTTGTGTAAATAATAGCTCTAGACTGTTTGATTTCTTCTCTAATCAAAAGTCAATTTTGTCTGTATACTGACACTTCAATAAGGTCCAGGATTCACAAAATCTGGAAGTATGATTTGGTGCCTATCCTGGACATGATGCATCTGTTCGTTTCGATGTATGTGCAATAGTACATGTTCACAAGGTGAACTTGCAACTAGTTTGACTAGTGTACCAGAACAAATAATTACTTTTGTTACTATTTCCAAATCATGATATCAGTTCAACCCTACTGCTCGTACTCTGCAAATGTTTCTTTTTGTTCTACAACATAATAAAGATTCATGTGGTCTTGTGTTTGTGTATAGTTTATTTATGACCTCATGTAAGCCTTTTTCTTTGTGGAATGACATTTGATATCAATCCAAACCATGATTCAGTAATTCCAAATTATATGTCTGTCGACGTGCCATGCACCAGTTGAACTCTGCTAGCTGATATGAATTTCGGTGTTTTTTGCAACACGCATGTACGTCTTCGTGACTTTGAATCTTTGAACGGAAGACATATGGCCTCTTTTTCAGCCGGAGATTCTTAGTAATTAGGATTCCCTCCGGTGTCTAAAAACAAGTCATTTTGACATGATTTCAGATATCAAGTAATAATTAATTGGTATTTACTTTAAATGTTTGTTCTTATTAATTAGTTATCGAAAATGCACAATAAAATACAAAATTTGTTTTATGCAACTCTCGATACAACCCTAAAACGATTTCCTCTTGTGAGGGAGTAGCTAACTTGAGCATCTAGCTAGTTGGCTAGTTTTAAGAAACGTGCGTTTCTTAACTTTTAAATCCTAGTCATTTACTGGTAATTTAGGTATTTATTTTCATAATTTAGGTATTTATATTTATTTTCATAATTTAGGTTTAGAATCAATATTGTTTGTTTCAGTTTTTATATTTTAGTAGTAGTTGTAGCTGCTAAAAACTTAAAAACTGAAATAAACAAACCTTTTTACATAAAGATGCAATAGACTATAAGAAAAAGAAACACGTAGGACCGTGAGATTACCGGATCAGCTCCATTTATAGAACAATTATGGCTATATTATTGTCTATACATGACCTTTGTTACAACTATAACTAGAGTAAACATGCTAGTTCACATGATTTTTTCGGGTTAAAAAATGAAAACATGCCAGTTTTTGGATGATGCATGAAAGCTTTTATATATGGAGTTATGTATGCCCTTTTGTGCTACAGTGAATGTCAGAGATTCTAGCTTAGAATATCAACCACTTATCTTGAGCAAACTGACTGTAAACTCTCATTCTTACTTAAAATTAAATTGCATGGATTTCCCTTTGTTAAATTGTATATATTTCTTTTGCAGTTTTTATACTGAAAATGTTGAGAAAGGAACAAAAGGCGTGGGAATAAGGGAATAGATACAAGTTTACTATTGTATTACACTCCATAAGTATGACAATTATGTCCGATGACCATATGTCATACACATATAAAAACACTAAATACTACCAACTTATATGTACCATAAGAGCAAATATTTTGCATAGATATGTTCTTAATCTAGCCATAGACTCTGAACTAAGCATGAAAATAGAGATAGTTTCCATATGAAACAGTCAAAACGGATTCAGATTCGTTTTTTTCGGACGCGGATTCAATTTTAGATTTTTTTATACGAAAACATATATAGCATCACTGATATTTGACGGATACAGATTTAGATAATATGGACAAGTTCAATTCGAAATATCTAGAAAAATGTCCTGTTACAAATCGGAGGATTTTAAGGTTAAAATATATATCCCATTGTCTATAATTTTAAAAAAGAATGGAATCTTTTGAAAAAATTTGGAATTCAAAAAATTTCTAAATTTGGAGAATATATGTTATTTACCAGATATTTTCTTGTTTAAATAAATACCCGTATCCATAATCGAATCAAACAATATCCATCTACGTAATAAAAGTAACAAAAATATAAAACACAAATACGATATTATTAATATCTGGTCATATCCAATTTGGAGTTCAGCGGCAGCTGGTCCTGACCGTGAGGTTACACATCACCCCAGCACGAATCTCAGCGCCCAGCATGCTAACCCTAAACGCCGAGCCCTACTACAAATCTCCGTCGCCTCCCCCTCCTCTCTCCTCTCGCCGCCGCCGCCCTCGAATCCCTCCCTCGGTGTCGTCGTCTTCCCTCGCCGCGCGCCCGGAGGTCTCCCGGCCTCTCCCTCCGCCGTCATGGGGTGAGTGCATATCTCCGTTCTCTGTGTATCCTCCGTTCTAGTGGTTTCCGCCGCGCCGCTACAGGTCTCAAGCTATGATCTACGCATTCGCTCGCGCTAACGTGTTGCCTTCGCTAGACTCATATCTATGTTACGCTTTCCGTTTATCTGTTGGAAGTGCAGGGATGATCGTGTATGGTTGATACTCTTGTTGTATGTTCTCGGATATATGCGGCTTAGTTTAGGCACCTTTGTGTTGTAATTGGAGATTGATATTGAGACTGGTCGATGTGAGTAATATGAGCTTATTGACTGTCTTTACACCGTCAGTACTAAACATATTCATAAGCGATATGAATTCGTTGCCGCCGTGTAATTGTGTGCTCCTTGGTTTAGATGCTTGAATCTGGGAGCTATAAAACTTTAGTTGCCATGTCAAGGGCCTAATCTTAGAGTTCATATCGGTTTTGCTTGTTCCAAATCATTGGAAATTAGATTGTGTTTATCACTGTAGTCATTCTGATTTTCTAATGATGGCCACGTGAGATTGGTCTGCTGCTAGATGAGTACACATGATAGGTGGTTGATTTCTCTAAAAAGGCTCATGTTAGAGTAGCTGTTGTTTCCTATCACACAATGCATGAACAAATTTGCTTGTGTTTACTCTATACTGTACGGTTACTACCTCTATTGATTCCTGCATTTTGTTTCTGATTTTCTAATGATGGCCACGTGAGATTGGTCTGCTGCTAGATGAGTACACATGATAAGTTGTCGATTTCTCTAAAAAGGCTCATATTAGAGTAGCTGCTGTTTCCTATCACACAATGCATGAACAAATTTGCTTGTGTTTACTCTATACTGTACAGTTACTACCTCTATTGATTCCTGCATTTTGTTTGCCTTGACATGTGCTCTGTAATTTTAGAACGATGCAATATTCCAGTTAGGTGTTAGTAGAGCAAGGCACATGTTTTGGGTTGTATAACGACCACTGTGGCTTTCTTGTGAATTGAGCATTAATGCTGATGTCTCGGTGGGTTGGACGAATGTTCTTTATGTTGCTTGAAATATGAATTGTGTTAAATTTGTTGCGTGGAATCTCATTGCAGGAAGACACGTGGTATGGGAGCTGGGCGCAAGCTCAAGACCCACCGCCGGAACCAAAGATGGGCTGACAAGGCATACAAGAAGAGCCATTTGGGCAATGAGTGGAAGAAACCCTTTGCTGGGTCATCTCATGCCAAAGGCATTGTCTTGGAGAAGATGTATGCTTAAACTGCAGACCTATGCTCGCTTTGACTAATCTCATGCTTTCTATATACTTGAACTAAGGTCTGTTTCATTGTAGTGGTATTGAGGCCAAGCAGCCTAACTCTGCCATCCGTAAGTGTGCTCGTGTTCAGTTGGTGAAGAATGGAAAGAAGATCGCTGCCTTCGTGCCAAATGATGGTTGCCTGAACTTCATCGAAGAAAACGTAGTGTGTTCCATGATCAAATGCTCACTGAAACGGTCTACTTGTTTTTTTGAGGGAAAACGGTCTACTTGTCAACCGAACTGTGCGATGACATCTTTTTCCCTTTTGTTTCTTGGATGCTCTAGGATGAGGTGCTGATTGCTGGATTTGGTCGGAAGGGGCATGCCGTGGGAGATATTCCCGGTGTCAGATTCAAGGTTGTGAAGGTGTCTGGTGTGTCACTACTCGCACTCTTCAAGGAGAAGAAGGAGAAGCCAAGGTCTTAAGGTCAACCGGATGAAATTGCTGTCTCTGTAATATAACTCAACCTGTTGCTTTTGTTAACAGTGTTATTTAGAGTTTTGTTAACAGTGTTATCAATATCGTGCTCACTCCAACCTTGGTATTTACTGATTTTTGTCTGTTTTTTGTTCAGCATTTTATTCTTGTCTGGCATTCGTCTTTTGATGGATTTCGTGGCAAGTTTGAGTAGGAACGCTCGAAGAGAAGTTTTTGAGAGGCAGAGAATTGAGACTGAATCTGCTTGCATGTATTCATTATAATGGACACCATATATAGTGTTCCGAATTACAAAACATTCTGCTACTAATGAGAACTGAGAATTTTGGAATGCCCGCACGCATTAGTCTGACACTCTGACCAGATTCTAGATGATCTGCCAAAATCTCACCGCCTTGAGTCCCTAACAACGTAGGTGCTGTTCTTGCTATTGATCAGCTATTGCTTGGTTGCTTCTTAACGTGTTACAGAATTTCTCAACAACTCTCCTTAAAGTGAAAGACCACGCTCAAGGGTGCCCGGAAAAAAAAATACTTTATTTTTCAAGCTCCAAACAAAGGAAAAACTTCCCCAGTACCTCTAACTGCCATGTCATGGAAGATTTATCAATGAGTTTCTGCACCCATAGTGGAGAATCAGGCTCACATTGGGGTAACTTCCGTGCATATTGGAGTTTGTGGATGAGATGGAGGGGTAAATTGGGACAAGAAAATTTACACAAGCTCATACCTCTTGTTTTTTTTTTCTCTTATAAAAAGTCTCCTGCACTCTTTCTCTCTACTCTCTATTCCTACGTTTTTTTCCATTTCAAAGTTTTAAAACCCTGCGTTACAAAGATCTCACTAAGCCCTTAAAGCATCCAAGCAATTCACATATCGTATTGGTGTGTTTTGGTTTGGATTCCCACGGGATTCAATAGTCCATGATATTCTAATTCTACGTTTTATTCATTTTTAGAATCCTTCATTCCAAATGAGTCTTCTCCATCTTTTACCTTTTGTTATTCATTTATCAAAACCATATAAGAGAACCTGACAGGCCAGTTCTAAAAAATGATAATGAAGGATCCAATTTTAGGCCATGTTCATCGTGGACTGATGTCACAAGTTGACGGGTGAGATTATATAAAAAGTCGGATTTTGACCTCGAACATAAGTAATGTCATCATCTACATAGAAAAAACACTTGCAAAATCATTCCAAGAGATTATTTGAGTCAGTTTACATACTAAAATACCTGGTTTTATAGTTAAGAAGATTATGTAGACCAATAGTAATACTTCAAGAAGTTAAGTAGACTTTTTTCGTTTTAAACTATGTGCATGTCAGATTGTTTCAGAAATCACACTGATGTAGGCAGCTCAAATATTGCTTACCCAGTTATACTACCACATACAGTCAGTCATACACAGGCCAAAATATTAGCGTTACCTAAAACTGACAAACCTGGGCGATAGGATATGGTAATCTGGATATTTGATTGTGCACAAGATTGTTGTCTAGGGCAGCAGTAGCACCGGTGCAAGAACACATTAGTCCACACATTAGAGTGAGCGTGCGTCCAGACATCCTGATATCTTGTGGTATCTGCATATATTATCACCGTCCATAAACGTGCAGCCTTAAAAAGCAGCATGTCCCCATTCTACACATCTGTCAGAAAATAATCAAACAATTTACTCTTGGATCAATCAGCTCAATCAAACCAAAAGAGAAGCTATCAGTCAATCATCTTGCTATTGTAAGGGCAAGCGTTTAAACCCTCAGTTCCGAATGACTGCGGATAATGCCAAGATTAATGTGAGGACGGATAAGTCAGATATTGCTACCTCTATACTCAAATAAATGACTACCTAGAATATATGAAATCAAACCTCAAAATATTAGATCATTAATAGATTGAAAATTATTAGGATTTGATATATAAAAATGATATTAGTAAATGTCATGGAAAATACTTTATATAGCTATATTTTAAATATTTTTATGAATATATAGTGAGAAAAAGGTAACACAGAAACATGTACACCAGAGACACTGTCAGTTGCCAAAATGTTCATCTATTTGAGGACAGATGCCGTAGCTAATAAAAGAACAAGCGCAATCCTGACTAACAAACTGACTGTTCTCTACATTCTACAATACAAGAAAAATTACCATCTTGGCCTTGAAGTTTGGCTCCCCGAATATGATGAGGTCCTCAGCTGTTGACAGAAGAGAAAAAAAACGTCATATTCTCAGTGAGGGGGCTTATCATGGATTCTACAAGTCAAAACAATAATCAGTATGGTGCCAGGAGTGGCATGTACTGATGTTCTGACAACGAGAGTAATGCTGATATTATGGACAAGACAATACCTGATACATTGGTCCTTTTTTCAGAAGATAGCCATTTATGTTCAAATTTTCCACAATGGCATCTAAATTTTCAACCTGCAAGCTGATATTATCGGCTAATCTGTACATCTCCTGGTAATAGGAAAGTGATAAAACATGATGGCAAGTTCAAGACTACATAATAAAACTCTAAAAGATAAAAAATCTCAAAAAGTAGCAAAGGAAAATACTTCGATCAGAGCAGAATTTGAATTATGTCCATTTCTTCATTTTAACTGATTTGCCTGGTGTGATTGTGTATAATGCAACAACCAATAAAACAAGACCTTAACAGAAAATACACCTAAGAGGCATACTTGGCATGACACTTACAGTCATTGAAAAGTAATCCTTTTGCTGCAACTCAGATTGCTTGTTTAAGGCACTCAAAAATTTCTTGGCTTGCTTTTGATGGCTCATCCCACCGCTACGAGTAAAGTCCACATAACCCTGCTCGTCAACATATTTGTCATATAATGATCCCTTCATGATCTCTATAACATCCTGCCACATGACGAAATGAACAACATAAAAATAATGTCCCCCCCCCCCCCAAAAAAAAAAAACTTGCAATATGAACATAATTTGCATGTGTGTGGCTTTCATTTTTCATGTCAGGTCTCATAATAGCAAAAGAACTCAGGTTTAACCAGCAAAAGCTACTAGAGTCTTAGCAACTTTTTTTGCAGCACTCAAGTATTTGACTTATTTCACCTTAGCATCTTCTGCAGTCACTTCTTCTCTTAGATCCACCCGTGCACGAGCTTCTGCCAACCTTACAAGGCTTTCCAATTGCCTGGCTGTGATGGGTGTGCCATCAGCAGTACTGTGTTTTCTCAATTCCAAATAAAATTGTTGCAGACTTTCAGCTGCTGGCGATGACATGCTTAAAGAGGAGGGGGAAGTAAGGTTGGGGAAGCATGAGCAAAAGAAGGGAGGGAGAGTGCATTAATGGCATAATATGAGTGAAAGGAACTTACAAGATTCGGGGTTTAACATGGGTTCTAGCATAAGATATATACTTGCGAAGCAATGGTCCAGGTAATGGACAAAAATCCTTGTCTTTTTCTGGGTGCAATCTCAGCCTTGAAGCTAATGAAATTCCAGTAACACCAAACTCTGTACTGCCGTTAAATTGTGGAACTGAGAAAAGATGCAAATCAGCAATGATGGGTAAGTTTTTACTTGTGTAACAGAAAAGAAGGAACAAGAAATCAGTATTGAGTAACTGAGCAAAAACCTGTTCTTATCCTCTTGTTGGCTGAGTGAGGGTCTCCATCATTAGAGTGGAGCTGCTTGTAGGAAACAGTGAATTTGTTAAGGCAATTTTCTAGAAATATATCCACCAATACATAATCATTCTTACAAATTGCAGGTATATTGCATCACGTGAGCCCATCCCAAATCAGTTTTGAGAGATGAGAACAAAAAACATGGTTTAGAGGCACTTACTGCAATTATGTGGTCTGATACTCTCTTATCCAGCAACTCGTCTGGATTGTCAAGTAAAATGAAAACCAAATCAAACCGAGAGAGGAGGGCAGCACTCATCTTTAAATTCTCATTCACTGTTTTTGCTCGGCTACAGAAAACAGTATGTTAACTGTTAATTTGGCAGTAAACCACAAATATAATATCTAACTGATATGGGTCGAGGGTAAAGATCTAATGGGGTAGGAATGGGTGGTAGGAGGCCTCGGCTTTGGGGGTTTAGCTAGAGGTCGTCCCATGGTGGTGGTGATTCGGGATACACGAAGAGAAGGGGTTGAGAGGCAGAGAATTGAGACTGAATCTGCTTGCATTTATTCATTATAATGGACACCATATATAGTGTTCTGAATTACAAAACAATCTGCTAATAAGGAGAACTGAGAATTCTGGAATGCCCACACGCATTAGTCTGACACTCTGACCAGATTCTAGATGATCTGCCAAAATCTCACCGTCTTGGGTCCCTAACAACATAGGTGCTGGACTGCTCTTCATGCTTGTTAGAGTGTGTGTGTGGCCCCCTGGTGTGTGGGCCCCTCTTGTAAGGCTCCCCTTTTATCCTCCCAACCCTAGGGAGAGGAATCCATTGACTCATCTCTTCCTACATGGTATCAGAGCCTTAGGCTCCTCTTCTCTCCTTCCTCTCCGGCGCCGCCACCGCCGCCTCCATGGCCGGCGACCCTCCTCCGGCGAGCCCCACCTTCTCCTTCTCGTCTCCGGCCTCCTCCTCCACTTTTCGTGGGCTAGTTTCCGCCACAATGACCGGATCCGCTGCTCTCCCGCCCGGATCCGCCCCCGGGGCGGCCAGATCTGGCGCCGCCGCCCCTCCCCCTCTCGGATCCGTCGCCGGGGCGGCCGGATCTGGCGCCGCCGGCCTCCCCCCGCCGGGGTTCGGCCTCTCCCCGCCCTGCCTCGGCGCCGCCGGCCTCCTCCCGCCGGGGTTTGGCCTCTCCCCGCCCTGCCTCGGCGCCGCCGGCTTACCCCCGCCCTGCCTCGACACCCAGGCGGCCGGTTCTTCCCCTGCCGGGCTTCCCCCGGCCATCTTCGCCGCCGGCCCGCCCGCCCCGCCTGCCACCGACGCCGGGCCGGCCGGATCTGGGGCCGCCGGCCCTCCCCTGGCCCTTAGGGCGCCGAACACCACCCCCCCCCCGCCACGGCCGTGGACTGGCCGGCCCTGGGGGGCCCCCTCTTGCTGCTGCCGGCCTCCACCAGGCCCCGGGGGCGCTGCCCCACCTTCCCCCCACCATGGCCATGTTATGGCCGAACCTCAGTGGACCGCCAACCCTCCCTACCGCTGTGGCCTCGGGCTGGACGGCCCCTGCTGATGTGGTAGCTGCCGACGCTGCCCTTGCTGCCGCCCTTGCCACTGCCAAGACCGCTGCCGCTGCTGCCCGGGCGCGCGAGCGGGCAGCCGCTCTTGCTTGGGAGAACGCTCGCCAGACGGCTGATGCTCTGGCCCAGCATGTCGCTGCGGCCGAGCATCACCTCGGGGGGGTTGACCCCACTGCCACCCCGTCTCCTGCTGTCGCCACAGATCCGGGTACCGCCCAGCTCCACGCCCAGGCGGCCGGTGTTCAGAACATCCGGGCGCTTGTGCCAGTCACCTTGGATCCCTCCTCGGCCTCCTACGCCCGCTGGCGCGACCTGGTGCTCCTCACCCTACAGCGCTATGCCCTGGATGACCACGTCCTCATCGACACTCCGGTGGTCGCCCAGGGGTCCGTGTGGCGGCGCATGGACAGCGTGGTGCTGTCATGGATCCTTGGGTCCATCACTGTCGAGCTCCAGGACATCGTGCGGGAACTGGGTGGCACCGCTCGGCAGGCCTGGGTTGCGATCGAGGGGCAGTTCCTTGGCAACCGCGAGGCTCGTGCTCTCCAGTTGGACGCTGCCTTCCGCACCTTCGTCCAGGGGGATCTCTCCATCTCGGAGTACTGCCGTCGCATGAAAGGGATGGCGGATTCTCTTCGTGACCTTGGCGAGCCTGTTGCGGACCGCACACTCGTCCTCAACATCCTCCGCGGTCTCGGAGACAGCTACGCCCATCTCCGGACATGGATCACCAGGACAGTGCCGTTCCCCTCCTTCCACAAGGTTCGTGATGACCTTGTCCTCGAGGAGCTGACCCGGGGGCTGGCTCCCACCTCTACTACCGCGACTGCCCTTGTCACCCCCGGCTCCATCCGGCCGGTCTCCCACCCACCGCCGTCGCCGGCTCCCTCCCTTCTTGGTACTCCTACCGCCGGTTCCCCCACTGGCGGGGGGGGCCGTGGTGGCGATCGCGGTGGCGATCGTCGTCGCCGGGGAGGGGGGCACCGTGGTGGTAATGGTCGCGCTCCTGCTCCTACCTCCGCCATGCCAGCACCTGCCGCCGGGAGTGCGCCCTGGCCATCCTTCTCCAACCCATGGACGGGGCGCATCTCCATGTGGCCGGGACAGTTCACTCCTCGGCCTCCTACCCCGCCTGCGGCCATGCTCACCGGGTGGCCGATCCCGCCTGCTCCTTCGGCATGGGGCCCGTGGTCCGGTGGTTGGGATCAGACGGCCCTCGCGCAGTCATTCAACACCATGGCGTTGACTCCGCCGGCCGCGACGGATTGGGTGGCCGACTCGGGTGCTTCCTTCCACACCACTCCCCATGATGGTATTATCTCCACTCACAGGCCCCCCCACCCATCTCACCCTTCTTCCATCATGGTTGGGAATGGCTCATGTCTTCCGGTCACCTCCGTGGGTGATGCGACTCCTTGTGGGTCTTTTCGCCTGCAAAACATTCTTGTCGCTCCTGACATTGTTCACAACCTACTTTCCATTCGTCAATTCACCACTGATAATTCTTGTTCTGTTGAATTTGACTCTTGTGGTTTGACTGTGAAGGATATGGCCACCCGGCGTCCTCTTCTCCGCTGTGATAGCACCGGACCCCTCTACACGCTTCGTCTTCCCCCTTCCGCTGCTCCACCTTCGTCCGCCCTTGCCACCACAGCGTCCTCCACACTCTGGCACCGCCGGCTTGGTCATCCCGGTGTCGACATTTTGGCTCAGCTTTGTCGTAGCTCCTCTATTCCTTGTACTAGGGCCCCTAGTGAGCACATTTGTCATGCGTGTCAACTAGGTCATCATGTTCGCCTACCTTTTTCTATTTCTTCCTCGCATGTTGTTCATGCGTTTGACCTTATTCACTGTGACTTGTGGACCTCTCCGATCATGAGTATTTCTGGTTATAAATATTATCTGGTTGTTCTTGATGATTTTTCTCACTACTCATGGACGTTTCCCTTACGGTCCAAGTCGGATGCCTTCCCCACGCTCACTCACTTTTTTGCTTGGGTCTCTACTTAGTTTGGGGTTACTATCAAGGCTGTCCAATGTGATAATGGTCGTGAGTTGACAACTCTGCTTCCCGGGCCTTCTTCCTCTCGAAGGGAGTCCAGTTGCGCATGTCCTGCCCCTATACCTCCCCTCAGAATGGCAAGGCTGAGCGCATGATTCGCACCACTAATAATGTTATGCGCTCCATGCTCTTTCAGGCTTCGGTTCCCGCTCGCTTCTGGGCTGAGAGCCTCCTTACTGCCACCTATGTGCTCAACCGCCTGCCTTCTAAGGCCACGAGCGCTCCCACCCCTCACCATGCCTTGTTCGGTACCCCACCTTCCTACACTCACCTTCGTGTTTTCGGGTGTGCTTGCTATCCCAACACTTCTGCCACTGCTCCTCATAAGCTTGCGCCCCGCTCGACCCTATGTGCGTTTCTTGGCTATTCCCCCGATCATAAGGGGTACCGTTGCTTTGACCTCTCCTCTCGTCGTGTCCTTATCTCACGACACGTCATCTTCGCTGAGTCTGTCTTCCTTTCTCCGTTGACTCCACACCCGCCACCAGCCTTGAGTTGGACTCCCTGTTTTCTACTGACCCGGTGGTTCAGCCACCTTTGTCTTCTGCAGGTACATCACCGATTGTTCCGGTGGCTCTCCCGCCAGCTGACGAGCCGTGTGTGGTGGCGGAGCTACCCGTCGTGCCGCCCGCGGCCCCCTGTGCCCCCGGCTGTGCCACGTGCGGCCACTCATCACCAGCCGGTGTGGCCCTCCGTGCCATGCGCGGCCCCGACGTCCTCGTCCGTGCAGCACGCGGCCCCGTCCCTGTCGCCTCCTGTGCCCGGGGTTGGCCCGCTGTTGCCGTCGGCGTCGTGTTCTGCCCCGGACGCGGCCCCGCCCGTGCCCCGTGTCCCCGCGACACCTGCTGCGCCACGCGCGGCCCCGGCGTCTTCTTCCCGCTACGCCAACCCTGTTCGGGTCTACCAGCGCCGCCCGACGGTGGTTGCACCGGCCTGCTCTCGCGCCGAGCCGCCGGTGTACCATCCGCCCCTCCTCCACCGCGATCCCCGCCACACTCACCCGATGGTGACTCGGCGGGCTGCGGGGGTCCTCCGTCCAGTTGACCGCCTGGTCCTCTCCGCCGCTACGGAGCCGCCAGTCTCTCCCATACCCTCCACTGTTCGTGGCGCCCTGGCGGATCCTCACTGGCGCCACGCGATGGAGGAAGAATATGCGGCCCTTCTGGCTAATCAGACCTGGGACCTGGTGCCTCGCCCCTCTGGCTGCAATGTGGTCACCGGCAAGTGGATCTGGACACATAAACGCAAGGCAGATGGCTCGCTGGATCGCTACAAGGCTCGCTGGGTCCTTCGAGGTTTCACCCAGCGCCCTGGAGTTGACTATGATGAGACCTTCAGCCCGGTGGTGAAGCCTGCTACTGTCCGGACCGTGCTCTCCCTGGCTCTTTCGCGGTCCTGGCCAGTTCACCAGCTCGATGTGAAGAATGCCTTCCTCCATGGCACCCTGACGGAGACTGTCTACTGCAGCCAGCCTGCGGGTTTTGTGGATCCCGCTCACCCTGAGCGTGTTTGCCGGCTCAACAAGTCTCTGTATGGTCTGAAGCAGGCTCCTCGGGCGTGGTACAGTCGGTTCGCCTCCTTCCTAGTGTCTGTGGGGTTCAGCGAAGCCAAGAGTGACACTTCTTTGTTTGTCCTCCACCGCGGTGCTGAGTCAGCCTACTTGCTGCTTTATGTGGATGACATTATCCTCACTGCGTCCAGCCAGTCTCTACTTCAGCGGATTGTCTCCTCGTTGCAGCAGGAGTTTGCCATGAAGGACCTTGGTGTGCTCCATCACTTCTTGGGCGTGACAGTGGAACACCGCCCTGATGGCCTCTTCCTTCACCAGCGCCAGTACACCTTGGATGTCCTCCAACGCGCAGGGATGACTGACTGCAAGCCCTGTGCCACTCCAGTCGATGCTCAGTCCAAGATTTCCGGTACAAAGGGTACACCGGTGGATGATCCCACTGCCTACCGAAGCATTGCTGGCGCCCTTCAGTACCTCACTTTCACTCGGCCGGATATCTCCTATGCGGTGCAGCAGGTGTGCCTTCACATGCACGACCCCAGGGACCCACACCTTTCTGCTATGAAGCGGATTCTCCGCTATCTGCGTGGCTCCCTCGACTTTGGGCTTCACCTTCGGCGTTCTCCTGTTGCTGACCTCGTGGTTTACACGGACGCCGACTGGGCGGGCTGCCCAGACACGCGTCGCTCCACCTCCGGCTACGCCGTCTTCCTTGGTGGCAACCTCGTGTCTTGGTCATCCAAGCGGCAGCCGGTTGTCTCCCGCTCCAGTGCCGAGGCTGAGTACCGGGCTGTTGCTAATGGGGTGGCCGAGGCATCCTGGCTCCGACAGCTCCTCGGGGAGCTCCATTGCCCCCTCGCCAGGAGTACGTTGGTCTACTGCGACAACGTCAGCGCCGTCTACCTCTCCACCAACCCCGTCCAGCACCAACGCACCAAGCATGTGGAAATTGACCTCCACTTCGTTCGTGATCGTGTCGCCGTGGGAGCTGTCCGTGTCCTACATGTGCCTACCACCTCCCAGTTCGCCGACATCTTCACCAAAGGCTTGCCTTCCTCCACCTTCTCCGAGTTCCGCTCCAGTCTCAACATCCGCTGCGCCGGAGTTTCGACTGCGGGGGGGTGTTAGAGTGTGTGTGTGGCCCCCTGGTGTGTGGGCCCCTCTTGTAAGGCTCCCCTTTTATCCTCCCAACCCTAGGGAGAGGAATCCATTGACTCATCTCTTCCTACAATGCTCTTAACGTGTTACAGAATTTCTCTAGAACTCTCCTTAAAGTGAAAGACCCTCAATGGTGCCCGGAAAAAAAGTAATCTTCCTTGAATTTACATTATTTTTCAAGCCCCAATCAAAGGAAAAACTTCCCCAGTACCTCCAACTGCCATGTCATGGAAGATTGATCAATGAGTTTGTGCACTCATAGTGGAGAATCAGGCTCACATTGGGGTAACTTCCGTGCATATTGGAGTTTGTGGATGAGATGGAGGGGTACATTGGGACAAGAAAATTTACACAAGATGACAGAAGAGACTTTCTTTTATCTTTGCTTCTTTGTCCATTAGCTTAAGTCATTATTTATCTTGTTAGATAGGGCCATTAGGATCCAAACTCTATTTAAGAGGATGACCTATCCATTTTTCATATTTACGACATAGTTGTTATGGCGACGCGGCGATGTGCGGCGACCTAGCACCTTCACAACTTTACAGCGCTTATGGCGCGCGGCGTGGCGTCGCCATAGACACATCGGCGTGGCGACCAATATAGAAAAATAGCTTATAGAATTTAAGGATTTTAAAAAATATATCAATATATAAGTACTAAATTGCAAATAGGAATAGTAATATAGTATTATAAAAATAGCAATTTCATATCAAGTTGCAATAATGTTAATTTATATATCTTATAAAATAAAAATATATAATTAAAATTGCAATAAAATATATAAAATTATGTCTAATATTATATTTAAATATTCATTTAATAATCTGTTTTATAAATTTGATCCAATAGCCCATTTAAAGCCCAGTCTGAACATTTAAAGTCTATTTCCTAACCCTAATTTTCTCAACCCCTCCCTTTCTCTCACCTCCCATTCCCTCCAGCCGTCGCTGCCACACAACACTTCAGCAGAAGAGAGCACTAGAGCAGACCTCGCCGCCGTGGAGCACCCTCGCCGCGCCCTCGCTATGGAGCCCCCTCACCGCGCCCTCGCTATGGAGCCCCTTCACCGCGCCCTCGCCACGCAGCGCAGCGCCCTCGGCCCTCGCCGTGCAGCCCTCGCCGCGCCGCACCCGCGCCGCGTCGCGCCCAGAGCCCCAAACAGTGGCGGCGGCGGCTGTGTTGAGGAGAGGGAAAAGGTTGGGAGGGCCGCCGGGAATAACTTGCCTACCTGTATATGGCAGGCGCCACGGCCGTGGCGGACGCCACACGGCGCCATAGCGACGCCACACGACTGTGGCGCTCGCCATAAGCCTTCGGCGATATGGCGTGGCGTGGCGAATAGCAAAATACCGCCACGGCGATATGGCGACGATATGGCGACGATATGGCGACGCCATAACAACTATGATTTACGAATAAGACAACTTAGTCGCAACTCTCTAGTCCCCAAATTTTCTCCTTAATCCAGTTTCCCTCTACCCCAGCAAACACCCTCTCCTCTGAGCACAATTCTTCCATTAAACCATTGTCATCAGCATCTTTTCTAAAGTGCTTAACACCGTCGGAAGGATAGCTGGACGGCAGCAGCTGCTAGGGATGTACAATGCATCCCTAAGAATATGAACTCAAATTGACCGTATGACTTATCAAGGCATCGCTAAAGTGTCGCTTTAGCAGTAGAGCGCTCGTCGAGGGTAAGGCGTCCCGACACCTTACCCTCCAACGTTATCCCCGTGCGCGGAGAGGCCTGGTGTTGTGCAGATCTGGCACACAAAGGCCAGGCGCGATGCAGATCGGGCATGGATAAGCCGGGCGCGAGGCAGATCGAGCACGGAGAGGTCAGGCGCGGCGCGGCCCTGCGCAAGCGGGGCGCAGCTTGGCGTGAGCGGGGCGCGACCCGGCGCGTGGCCTGGCGCGAGGAGGGCATGAGCGTCGCACGGCCATGCGTGAGCGTGGCAAGGTTCGGCGCAGAGGAAGAAGAGAGGAAGAGGGGAGAGAGAAGAGGGAAGTCTAGGCGTCTGGCGGCTAGACTGAGGGGAGGAGAGGGAACTGTGCTGAGAGTGTGGGAGAGAGTTTAGGGTTTGTAATTGGGCCTGGTTTGTAACTGAGTCTGGTTTGTAACTGGGCTAAGTTTGACTAGAATTATATGAATAAATTGAATTGAGCTCTAAATATATTATTATACATACTTTTATATTTGTTATTGTAATTTTAACAATATATATATTTAGTCTTTAGCTTTGTAAGTTATATAAAGTGATAACATTGCAATTTGTTATTATATCATTATTTTTATGATGCTATATTGCTATTACTATTTAAAATTGACTACTTATCTATTAATATTTAGTCATAAATACTATTTTTTATATGGGCATAAGGCGTCGCCTCGCCTTACGCCTTACCGCTTAAGCGATAAGGCGGTAGTCCACGGCCTCGTCTCGCCTTACCATCTTAATAACTATGCGTATGACAGAAACTCTATCAAGAGCTCTTACTGACTATCCAAATAACCAGGCTCATCCATATATTGCTATTCTCGCTAACTTTGTGGACTCTCTCTATTCTTCATGGTCTCCCTGCTGAACGTTATTGTTGCTTATCTATCCCTAAGCCTGTGCAAATGCCAGCCGTGATATATGGTTGCCAGACTGGCTGGCTGACCCACAGCCAACAAATATAATCATTAATCAGTATCTGTTGAAAAAGGAGCATATGAATGGAAACACAGATCAAGAATGGCAAGCATTTCACAGTATGTAGGGATGAGAACATTTATTTAGTATAACGTAAAACATTAACCCACTTGTAATGACCACCAACAGGATTAGCAGCTGCCAGCACAGAGGTACGGGCCGATAAACTTGCTACAAGGCCAGCCTTTGCCACAGATACACATTGCTGCTCCATGGCTTCCAGTAGAGCCTATGAACTCAAATTAATTAGAAACATCATGAGGCAGGTGAAAACTCTCTTCTTAATGAATGTTTCATCACAAAGCTTATATGAGATTAATACTACGAGTAAAACCTGATGCTCTGTTGACATTTTATCAAACTCATCGATACAACATAATCCACGGTCAGCAAGGACCATGGCACCTGTAATACAAAGGGTCAACATTATTTGATAGTCCACTTTATATGTATGCCCTTAAATTATTTGTCAAGCAAAAATACTAGGGTGGACATGGGTCAATGACTCAATGGTCTGGCTCGACCTGATGTCCTGATGCATTTGCATCTTATATAGTTTGGACACCTCTCATGTTTTAATATTAAAAATCCATGAGGAGTTAAGGACAACAGTCAGTTAGGTAACAACAATAAACCAAATCAGGTGATTTTCTGGCAAGATTCTGCAAAGTGAACTTAAATGGTTGTCTACAGAAGGAACAAAAGAATCTCATATGCTTACCAGCTTCAAATGCATAATCGTTTGATATAGAATCTTTAACCACAGCAACAGTTAGACCAGCATTTGTTGTTGTATTCCCACAAACATATATACCCCGTGGGGAAACAGACGCTGCGGCTTGTAGTAATTGGCTCTTGCCTAGTCCTGGATCACCTAGAATTACATTAAGCAAGAGTTTTTATTGCAGTCTGAGGCTGAGCAATGCTAAAAAATTTCCTACCAGGAACTGGAAGCATAGAAGATATTAGTGAAGGATTACCAACAACAATAACATGAATGTCTCCTCTCACTGGGACCTTGTTTTGATCAATTGTGTGCTTCTGCACACCACCGAAAAGAGCAAGAGTGATACCAGCTGAAAATTTGGAAATATCCATTTAGTTGTGTCCAGAAATAAAAATGCAAGGAAGGAAATTAACTCAGAAGGGCTGGCATGTTTGTAAACAGTAATATACTAAAATGAGTGGTGTATGCTCTAGTTGAAAAGAACACAGATTCTAGAGCAACTTGAGCTACTAGTAGCTTGGCCAATTTCACCACTAAATTGCTTTAGGATTTGTGATGCATTCTTTTGATATAGCACAAGAGAACTTCCCATAAAAGATCATTTAAACAGAAAATGCTGCACAGGTCCACAACCAATTGAACAAAAAGCAAAGAAGAAAATTAGTAGCCATATCATTTCTTATACACAAGAAATAAAGTAAGCAATAAGTTTCAAAAAAGCATTTCTTTACAATATTAGAAATTTAGAATAACCCACATTAAATACCAGGGGGAAATACTTTTTAGATGCAAGACAAGAACCATACCTTTTACAAGCTCATGTCCGTAGATGGAGGGGCAAAAGGATTGAAGTATTTGACGAAAAACATCAGCACCATGTTCTTCCTTAAATTTGGAGATGTACTCTAGATCCTTTTCAGTAAAAGTTTGAAAACCAAAAGATCCATTGGTCTGAATATTAGTGGAAATTACATCTGCATTTCCCGAAGCCGCATGGGCCTTCGTGTTTCTTACTGAAATTGCTTCCAGGTACAAGTAGTATAAACCCTGGTTCTTGCCTTTGGACTTCCCTGAATATACAAGTGCATCACAATTTACAAATGTGTAAAAAGTAACAAACTACCAAAAAATGGCAAGTGTTTTGGGGAAAATTTTCAAATTAATATGATTTTATCTGCCTATATAGTGTTCATGGCAAGGACTGAGCAGGAGATTAGGCTACACATAAAAAGTAATTTATTCTCTCCATTATCTTGTAAAGAATTACTTGAATCTTAAATTGAAGGAACTCATTGAAAGTAGAGATATTTACAAAGACCAAATGATGTTGCAACTTGCAAATTCTACATATGTAAAATGAGAGGGGGATAAAAAGATATCTTTATCACTTTATGTTGCCAAACATAGCATTAGATAGGTTTCCCTACAATTCGCATGTGATTAATGCTTCGAATGATGCTTATGCCCAGTAGTCCATGAGTAATGAGTTGATCCAATGATTATGATTTCTATGTATTAGATTTAGGATAGATGGTCTGGAAAAAAGGAAAAAAAAAAAGAAAAACAATCTTGCTTTGCTCAAATGCTGTTTTGGTTTTCAACTATTATATCTGGAAAAAATCTTAATATTACAGACACAGTGAACGCTTGAGGCTCCATAATTGGAACATCACACAGCAAATTTAGATTAATAAACAAATCAAACAAAGGGTGACATCACATGTGCATCTACAGGTATTGCAAACAATTTGAGGCATTTATAGATACATATTTTTTTCCAATGCAAACTCAAGTTTTGAAGCCCATATGTGAGCTAGAAAAACCAGGGAAGTTCAAAGAAACAATGCAAAACCATATGCTTTCTTCAAAATTATACCTCCCCCAACATCCATATAGTTGTTCAGTACTTTGACAATTCCAGTAATCGTTACAATCTCTCCAGGGATGCAACAATCCACAAGATCCTCTGTAAGCTCACATTCTATAGTCCGTGGTACTCTGCCTTCTTCATGGCCTTCAGAACTAGAAATCTCCTGTATCCTGCATTGGAATTTGGAAACAGGATGAGCAAAGCCTAAGTGACATAAGTGGAGAGTAATGTACCCGACTTTATTTATCGGTTACCTTATTTTCTGAAAATCCATCAATTTGGCAGAAGATCTCATCGGGATGAAGGTTCTGCTCTTGCATCCCTGAATACTGCAGGATACTGGAGGTGAAAATTTTCCATCACAGAACACGCGAGGGAATTTCGTACCACATTTCAGGCATTGGAAATTCAACTGCAGCACTAGAGGCTTCACGGTACTTACTTTTAAAACTGTACCACGCACTGTCACAAGTTTCTCTGCCACATGGATCTTTGAATCAGTGTTTCACTTATATGCACAAACTTGAAGATGCAGTCATAAATTCATAATACAGAATGACATTTACTAATATGTGCCGCTTTTA
This sequence comes from Zizania palustris, assembly GCA_019279435.1. NCBI lineage: Eukaryota > Viridiplantae > Streptophyta > Magnoliopsida > Poales > Poaceae > Zizania > Zizania palustris. The sequence goes on along the minus strand of JAAALK010000082.1, from coordinate 50,701,847 downwards.
AATTCTTCAAAGCAATTGTCTTGGTATGGTTGTAAAGCCTGATGTTGATTTTGTTGATGTCGCCCAACTGCAAGTCCTTGCTAGCGCACACAACCTGAAGAAAATATAAATAAATGACATATTGTGATATACTAAATGAATCGCCAAAGCACAACACAAAAAACTGATAAATTCTAGAAAAACATGAATAGAAACATCAACCAGATGAACTGCAGCTCCCATGCAAAGCAATGTTTCTTTTGGATTGTCATGGAGAGCTTCAGTAACCCAGGTCAAATCTAAAAGATGCTGGAAATCAATCGGAAGGAAGAGTATATCACCATCATCTTCAACCTGTAGATGAAGCCATGAAGTCGTGATTAGTAACCACATGAACCAAGGCAGGGTAAATTATTCCAAATACAATTTTGTATTTCCAGATTCCAGCGACAATTTATTTGTTTCCTGAATCTTATGAAATTCATGCATTCCCAATTAAAGCACTACTAAAAATAGAAATTAAACAGGCGTTACATATTGAGATGCAAGCTCTCTAACGAACTATCGCTCCAAGTAAAATCGTAATGAAAGGAACCTTTACGAGCTTAAACACTGACTCTTTCTAATTCAAGAGTGAACACTGAAAAAGAGATACACTGTACTAACTTTAGTAGCAATTTCCAAAACATTTCAATTAACAACTAGCCCGTCAATCCGCTAAAATTCTAGTAGTAAACATTCTCGAAAAATGCCACCATCGGTATGAATCGACCTTATAAAACCGATCATAGCAAACGCCCGCAACCCGAGTGCAGAACCCTAGCATGGCACCACCGTCACACCATGATAAGTATTACAGAGGCAACACCGTACGAATGGAACGGGGAGGGGAGCCGTACTTACCCGTGAGAGGAGGTCGCCTGCGTCCGGGGAGTCGAAGAAGTAGAGTAGATCGGCAGCGAGGCGGGCACGGCGGCTGACCGCCGAGAACTCTCGCTCCTCCGGGAAGTAATCCGACCAGACCGCCGCGAGCGCGGCGGCGGTAGCGGCATCCATGGAGAGGCCGACCGATTTTTCCTTACAGGTTTGGTCGTACATTTCCCCGGAGGTCTCGGGGCTCCCCTTCTCCGGCGAATAGCGTCCGGCGGCGGGAGACAGGGTTGAGCGCGGGCGGAGAAATTTTTAGCACGATGCCCGCGGGCAAGATGCTTGGAGCGGGATTTAAATATTTGTCACCCTGATAAAATTTAATCACTTCTTTGATAAATAGAATGACTTCGTTCCACGTTTAAAAGCAAGAAGGAAAATCACTCGTTTTTTGTGTAATTTTTGTTTTTATGCCAAAAGTTGAGTGGTGTTTACTTTTTTGGCACATTCCGTGTGTTTGACAACTGGGTCTAAGGACCACATGTCATACAATTATATGGGTCAAAAGAGCAAATTTCACCAAGTTATATGTGGCATGAGAGCAAATCTCTATTTTTTTATTTGATTCTAGAATCTGATAAAACGGACGGAGCAGTTCTATCTCTTGTTTGGTTGAAGAGTGGAAATCAAATACAGAATACAATAATTAGTGAATAATCATGAAACATATGAAACAATTATAGAACAATGATAATATTTACGAGGGATTTGAGAATTTGCCACTTTTACGAAGTGACTTCGCATTTTTGCCATATGGGTCCATTAGCATTGACTCAGATGATCATATATATCAGTATCAGAAGTGACATCATAATCAAAGTGCACATCTTCAGAGTGACAAATTATCAATTTTTTCTAATATTTACAAGTAAAATAGAATGATTCGTAATTGAACACATATAATTTCATAATTGAACCCACATAGTTCAATAACCAAATTAATGTAAATAAAAATCAATACAGGAAGGTACAAATTCAGTTGGTATAAATCTTGGATGAGTTATGTATAAATTTCACAAAAAAAAACCTAAAACAGGAAATGGCGTGTTTTTCTTCTCGGGGTGAAGTTCAGATAGATCAATTTTTTGTGGATGTTTTCGATACCTCTCATGCCTCTTGTTAGAAGTATCAGAAGAGCACTTACAACATGTTGTTGATGCTGCCGAAGCAACTCGTTGAGGTTGGGAACCTAACTATGACAAGATAAAAAAAAAGAATAAATGTAAGCTAATCACAGCATTTGCAAAGAAAGAGAATAAGCATAAACGTTTTTTCATTGCAGCACTGCTTTGCTACAACCAATTCTCAGATATAATAACCAATCTAGTACCAAATGTCACCACAACTGAACATTTTAACTGATTACCTAAAACATCATTAAGGTTGTTTATGATAATTTTATCACGATACTAGATTTCATAAGATCAACGAAAATCCTTGATTCTTCATCAGGCTCTTCATGATTTTTTTTTTGTAAATTGTAAGATTGCTATGTGATAATACAATATTTTCAATGTTAGTACATGGTAAATTATACATGTAATGGAGCCATCAATCAGATAACTTAGACCAAACCAAGGCAGTTGCAGGAGCCCACTGCATTTCTGATGGTTACCATTCATAGGATCAGAAATGTTCAAATGTAAAACAAACTTCATTTTATTGTTTCCAACAGAAATTGGAGGATGCTTCAAGAAACTCAACACAGCTAACCTATGCATGGTTTCAGATTTGCTTTCAAGCCACAGTACCAAACTACTGTACTGAATGAAAGCTAGTTGTAAAGCTGGAGCAGAATCAGTACCTTCACAAATTATTTATAGTTCCACCTAGCTAGGTTAAACTCAAGCTCAAAACAACACTGCCATATTTGGAGATAGTCGGTTGAGATGAGGGTTGACAAGTTCCAAACTTCCGTTTACTGTTTGTGTTGACGACACCAATTTTTTTTATACTCCACCTATTTTTAGCTTGCATTGCCTTGGTGTTTCTAAGAGGATCCACCTCCTGGACTGGGTGGCTGTCCGGGCTTCATTCAACAAAAAAATGTATTGCATAACACAATTTAACACAATATACTCTTTAGCTCAATGGTTAAGGTGGCTCGCCGCTGCTCAAATGTGAGGTCTCTAGTTTGATTCCCACCAACACCTAGTAATTTTCAGTTTTTTTATTGTAATTTTTTCCTTGACTTGAAAAGGCTGTGAATTAGGTAGCATTTTTCCGCAAGAACAAAATTATTATTTACATTGATGTTTAAATTATTTTTTAATTCAAAACATATCGTATTATTTAGTGCATTGATACCGAGTTAAAAAATTCAATAATTATTTAATCAATTAAAAATATTTTATAGAATTACTTATAAAGTTTCTGACCTAGCTCACCTAGGTTTCCTAAAGTTTCTGACTCAGATACTGAAGAGGACTGTTGCTTATATGAACCAGGATCTCTCTCCCAGGAAACTGATAAATTCTCAGCAGGATTTCCATGAAAGTTCCCTTTTCAACAACAATTTTACTTCCCATTGCTGCACATTCTTCTTTTGTATGGGATCAGGTTCAGTTTGGCCCCAGCTGTGTGCCTGATGAGCTGCTCTGATGCTGTCTTTGCATTTTTTTTACCGTGAAGCTTCTCGACTTCTCGTTAATGCGAAAGTTGCTTTGCTTGACAGGCGAGAAGTCGCTAGAAAATGGCGACACGGTTCGCTTCCAGATGCGATGTGCTCGGTTCACCTGAATTTTGAACAAAAATTAATTTTCGTATCGTTACAATATACCGGTTCATAAAAATCTAAAAAGATGAAATTTTAGCAAAATATATTATTCACATGTGATTTAAAAATACATAATTTTAGTATAATGATTTACATGATAATAATATAACCAAATCAGATTTTTAAAATAATATTTTTTAAAAAAAATTCAAATCTGTATACCTATTTTAAAAATTGTAGAAGTAGCATGCGGTCGACTGGAGCTCAGTGCCGACTGGTGCTACGTCAGCTCCAGTCGGCACTTCAAGTACTGACTAGATGCTGATCCCCTATTAGATTTTGTCACATTAAGTGCCGACTAGTGCTAACGTGGCATCCAGTCGGCACTTCAAGTATCGACCACATGCTATTTTTGCAAAATTTTCAAACAAACATACAAATTTGATTTTTTTAAAAATATTATTTTAAAAAATTCACCAAATCACGTAAATCCACAATTAATCCGGCGCCTGTTGACTTCGTAGCAGTCGTAGACGCGGTCCACGGTGCGCCGTGGAGACAGCGCCACCCACGGACCCACGCGGCGGGCGCCCGTGTCCGGTTACATATACCCCACCAACGGCCCTGATACCCCGACCCCCGCCATCGCGGCCGCCTGAGCCGCCTTCTCTTCTCCAGCGTCCGATCGTCCCACTCGCCGTCCTCACCGCAGCTCCGCTTCCCCCGCCCGCCTCGCTCGCTTCGCCACCTCGCCCTCTCCTCCCTCCACGTCGCGCTCGCTCGCCTGCTCGCCTATATAAGGTACGCTTCCTTCTCTCTCTCTCCCCCTAGACCCCTCTCGCATCTGGGCCGCTGCTAGGGTTTGGGCGGGGAGGAGCCTCGGGTCTGATGGATCTAGGGTTTCGGATGCTCTGGTGGAGGTGCAGGAGCGGGGGCGCATGGCGGACGCGCCGGCGAGCCCCGGGGGCGGCGGGGGCAGCCACGAGAGCGGTAGCCCGAGGGGAGGAGGCGGCGGCGGAGGCGGCGGAGGGGGAGTCAGGGAGCAGGACAGGTTCCTGCCCATCGCCAACATCAGCCGCATCATGAAGAAGGCTATCCCGGCCAACGGGAAGATCGCCAAGGACGCTAAGGAGACCGTGCAGGAGTGTGTCTCCGAGTTCATCTCCTTCATCACCAGCGAGTGAGTTGTCGGCATCCCCTTCCTGCTGTTTCTGCTCTTGGCCTAGGCTGGAGTGACCTTTTGAGCTTTTTGTTTCGGTGGTTCCATGTTGACTTGTGGTTTGTGTTGGCAGGGCTAGTGACAAGTGCCAGAGGGAGAAACGCAAGACTATCAACGGTGATGACCTGCTATGGGCGATGGCCACGCTGGGATTCGAAGACTACATCGAACCCCTCAAGGTCTACCTGCAGAAGTTCAGAGAGGTGTGTACTGATGTGGATTTTGGCAAAACGGAATTGGGGTGATCTGGGGATGACTAAGGGTCCCTTTGGTTTTGCTTCCTGGAAGCCAAAAGCCAAACCAAAGGGCATATTTCTAACCAACGGCTTTTAGTAAACGCAGCTTTGGTACAGTGTAAATATCTGCTAAAAATAGTCTTAGTTGATTCAAACAATACAACTAATAGATAGACTAATTATTAGCTCCTTTCCTATCTAATTGTTAGCCCATTGGTCCACAAAATTGTACTAATTTGAGCTATTGCCCCTTGCCCCACTGTAGTCCGAGTATTGTAGCAAGAGTAAATTTGATTTTAGACATATATTAGTCTAAAATATCCAAACATGCATGAACTAGTTTTAGCCAGCTAACTATTAGTTTTAGGCCCCGTTTGGATGGACTAAACTAATAGTTAGCTAACTAATAAATAGAGGTAATTGTTATCTAGCTAATATTTGGCTAAAAATTAGTCATGCATATTTGGATACTTTGAACTAATAGGCGGCTAAAGTCGATTTTATCCTGCTACAATAATCGTGCTATAGTGGTGTAGGGGGAAATAGTTTAAGGGCTCTTATCAGCTCAAATTAATTCAATTTTATGGATTAATGGACTAACCATTAGTTAGCCAATGAACTAGTAGTCACTTCACCAATTAGTTGCACTGTTTGGATGAGCTAAAACTATTTTTTAGTTGCTAACTATTAGTTGATGTGATCCACATGGGGCCTTAGTCCACCCAAACATGCCCTAAGGTGAATTATTGATTTGTGAGTTCGGTAGGACCATCACTAGTTTGCTTGTTTTAGGTGCACTTTAGTAATTACCTACGTTGCTCAGTCTCTTGACTTTAGTAAGTATATTTGAGTATTTTGTTCAATTTGGAGACTGATGGATAACCCACAATGTGTGATACGAGCTAATTTTGTTGACTTGTGTTGCTTTGGAAAAATGTTCCTGTCAGCACTTGTTGCTTTAGGATTCCAATTTTATTCAGTGAAAAGAATGGTTGGAAATTGGGCATGTCAATAATTGTATTGGTAAATTAATCAATTGGAAGCAGTTGCTTGAACCCCAAACACACACCCAGCAGTATGTTGCAGTAACCTTTTTATCAAATCTAAATTTCTATGAATGGATAAGCTAAAAGCCCTTAATTTAGGTAGCATGTCAATCTTGAACCTTACATTTTATCAGATCCAATGCCAATAAAATGTATTGAAGTGATCGGATATCCTATAAAAAGAGCAGCTTTCCATTAGAAGTTTGTAGGTTATGTACCTGAACTAAGGCCTCCTACTTACAGTGCATACATAATCTAACTTGGAAAAGACCGTTTTTTCTGCAACATTTTTTCACAGCTTTAGTTTGTGTGCGATTATCTTGTTTTCTTGTTGAATTCATTTACCCATCTAAATATCTAATATGGCTTCTCTTGTTTGCATTTGTTTGGTGAATGGATTTGCTGGTTGCAGACAGAGGTATGTGGTATTTAACTATTTATTTATTGTGTTCCATATGCTACTATTTTTGCTTGATAATGGTGCCTCCTAGAATTCTTTGTGTTCATATACATTAAGATGTATCTGTTTGAGATATGAGGTTTAACTGAAGATAAAATCAGCTTGGGAGATGACAGATTGAACTGTACAAGCCTGTCTTCATCATGATTTCAGCTCACCTGTATACAGTTGAGTTGGCCATGTTCAAGTTCTGAAAGGCACATAGACATCTTATCATGGAATCCAATAATTTCATCATTTTTTGTCATTGATATATCTTGTCAATTGCGTGTAGATATACTGCTGATGTTTATATAGTCTACTTAAGTGGATAGAATTTTTATTAAATTTTCTAGTTCCAGTAGTTCCCTGTGTCAATTCTATTAACATGAAAAAACTGCATGTTTCTTCCCTTGGAAAATCAATAGGTAAAAATTTGAGCTGAATCATGATTCAACACCTTACGGCAAGCAGAGCACTCTTTTACTATGGTTAGGACTAAGGGGTGCTGTTATGTTTCATGATTGTACCATCATACCTACACAATTCTGAGATGTGTTGAGCATTACTCAGCTCTTTTATTATCATCGATATATAGGGTGATAGTAAATTAACTGCGAAGGCTGGTGATGGCTCTGTGAAAAAGGATGTTCTTGGTCCTCATGGGGGAGGAAACAGTTCAAGTGCCCAAGGGGTTAGTATATGTTTCTGTTTTCCCGTTTCTTTTCAACAGGATACAAACTTAAGCTATTTTCATTCTTTATAGATGGGCCAACAAGGACCATACAACCAAGGAATGGGTTATATGCAACCTCAGGTGATCTCATTGTTTCGAACTACCAGCAAAATAGGCGTAGACACATAATTGATCTTTGTCTAAGTTTTTGCTGAATGCACTATCAAGTATCATACTTGTGCCTGTGTGTTTTGTTTCTAGGATATTTTTACGGCCATGTAATTTGTTTAGAGTTATTAGCTTCCACTCCTATTAAGCTGCATGTTCTATAATGATTTCTATCTTGCAAGCATGCTACTCTTTCACTAGTATTATTCCTTGACCAGTAGGATAGACTTTATTATGAGATTCTCTGCAACAAATCTAGGGGTTCCATCCCATGGCGCTTCTACCATTGTATCTACCCTGGTTGTTTTAAAGAAGGGTGTGTGAATATAACTGTTTTCATTGTTGTCTTTTTGTTTCTTCAGGACTTGTTTGGTACCCCATGATCCTGGCCCATTCCACCTCAGTGTTCAGAATTAGGAGTGTACTGGTTGTCTAGTTGGAACCTCGTGGTGATAGTAGATAAATATCAATTGGCCCCTTCGTCCTGAAGTGTGCCTTTAGGTTGATTTGTGGCCCGGGCATGACTGCATGACAGGTCAAACAAGCACTAGATATTTTTTAGGAATAGTAGATGAATGATAATCCATAAAATCAGGTTCATCTGTCCAGGTCCAGGACATGAACATGAACATGAATGTATCCAGTTAGAGCTAGGTTTAGTTTCGGCAAATGAGCTAGGTATCGTGTTTTAGTTTTGGAAAATGAAACTGGGCTTCTGTCTATCCATCAATTTTCAAAAGAAAGTTCATTGCAGTACTTGCATACTCTCATCTGTTCTCTGTATGTTCGCTGATAATTTTCTCCATTTTTCTTTGCCCAGTACCATAATGGTGACGTCTCAAACTGAAGATAGGACCTTTTCCTGCAACTATTGCTAGGTACATCTCATCCTTAATACCTAATTTGTCTAGAACCATATGGTTCGAAATTTTGCTATATTGTATGGAATGACTCATTTGCTGACACCGAGCTAATGTGCAGGTGGGTTTTATTTGGTGCTGCAGTCGTTAGCTAATATACTGCTCCTCTAGGCCCCGTGTTGGTCTACCAGAAGTCCAGAACTGATGTTTCCAAAGTGTCGAGCCAAGGCTGCTTCCCGGATGTAAATTACTCTCGTGATGATAGTTTCGGTTGTGGCCTAGCTTTGTTGATGTATATTCAGGACAATTTAACAATTGCTCTTTCGGCTGTCATTTTGTTCCATATATTTGTATTGGGAGGCATAAATCCAGTTGTATTTCGTCCTAAACTAGTGTGTTTCATGTTCATGTTCTCAACTTTAAATAAGTTTAAGGAAAAATATATTAACATCTACAACATTTGTATTTAATTTGATATTTCAGTTGGTATGTTTTTCTATAAAATTGGTCAAAGTTTGGAAAGTTTAATTATAAAAAAGATGAAATGTCTCATGAAACGGGGTGACTATGATAACATATCCTAATCTGTTACTAGAGAGCACAACGATCATGGGGTAAAGCTCTACAGCCATGCCTTGTTGCTAGGCGAAGGTTAATTTTAACCATATCGAAGCTCCACACCTTGAATACCATAAAAAGATATGAGCAGATGAGTGCAGCTATACCAATAACCGTGGCATGCGCAAAAAAAAAACATGAAAAGCATCGGCTATCCTCTTCATTTTCCTGGCAGATCAGTAAACCAGCCTCACCAAACACTAGCTTCTCTAATTAAATTTCCACTAGCTAAATCTCTCCAAACAAGCCCCTGAGGTGGCACCTTAATCAGCCGATTAATCGGTGCTCGGTAGCTCTGCAGTTATTTACTGCATAATTGGTCAAATAATCGGAGGGCCGATTAATCGGTGGTCAACCCGATTAATCGCCCCTCCACCGATTAATCGCCGTTTGGATTGGAGCTATCAGAGCCAGATTGCGTCGCCACCGCCAGATCCACGCAGTCGGAGTCAGATCTGTGCCACTGCCAACGGATCCACGCCGCCTCATCGCTTGGATCCACACCGCCGCATCTCGACCGCGTCGCTGCCGCATCTCGACCGCGTCGCTGCCGCATCTGGACCGCGTCGCCGCTGCATCTGGACCGCACCACCGCCGCATCAGGAACGCGTCGCCGCCTTGTCGGGACCGCAATGCCGCTGCCACTATTGGATCTACACTGGACTCTCACTATTTCTTTAGAAGACAGGAAGACTGAAAGAGAGCGTAGAAGGAGAAGAGGCTGAGAAGTAAGGAGGCTGCATCGGGAGAAGAAGAAGAAGCAGGGAAGTCAGAGACACGCTAAGGGCATGTACAATGGATGTCTTGAGTTGTGTCTTCGGGTGTGTCTAAGGGGGTAAATGTAAAAAAACTCAAGACACGTCTCTTAACGAAGACACTGTGTCTTAGTTCTATGCTCGAGGCATAAGACTAGCTGATTGGTCAATTTAATTTATTGAATGCTTTGATTGGTGCAATTAATATAGCAAGACATAGGTTTTAGACACGCCCACTGTACTATATTGTGTTTAGCTATGTCTTATGCTTGGAGTACCGTGCAGCAGTGTCAGAGTTGTACATGCCCTAATCTCTCCACATGACCTTTGCACTTCCTGTTTATCTCTCCTGACACGTGGGCCATATGACTTTGCACTTCCAATGCACAAGTACTCAAGTACAATACATGTATTGTTAAATAATACCAACCGGAGAAAAAAAGATAGGAAATAACGGCTATAGACAGAGCTTAAGTGATTGCAATATTTATCTATGTATAGTTAAACCTAAATAATATATTATTTAACTATTAATCGACCGATTAATTAGTTGACCGATTAATTCAGTTAATCCTCCGATTAACCGATTAATCTTTACTCGGTATCGGTAGTCGACCGATCAGTCACAGATTTTTCTAACTCTGTTATCTGGTCTCTCCAATTAGGCAAAACCGTACCAAATTTTTGTTTGGTTTACATATGCTATTCTGGGGGATAAACCAAACAGGCCTCAAAAGCCTGGATGCCATCTGGGATTCAGCCCAACTCATCAAAAGCTAGTAATGTTTACCGTCGATCTGAAGCATCAAAGTCAGTGCAACTGGTTGCAAGATAACGGATATTACCACTTCCCATGGACCTTTCACTGGAGCACAGATGAAACAAACAGGCAAAATATATGAGCTATTCTGGAATAAAGGAGAAATGAGCTACAGAACACAGCCAGTTTACCGAATGAAGATTGATGCAAGAATCACGAGTCCCCAGTAGAGTGGCCCAAAGGCCTAAAATGTAAGAAAAACACGGCTTTAATTCGGGATGCTAACCCAGTAGCTAGTCCACCGACAGCTGCACCACTGCTTCGGGAGAAACTCTTGCCTGACAAACTGCTGCTTCTAGGACAACTAGATTAAGGTTTATATGGAAGGCGGCAAATACGCCGTAGTAAATAGAGACTATTAGCATTACTTTGCTAGAGTTGATTCTACAGGGCATCCATATTCCATATGGGTGAATCAGTTGAGCCGACTATCGCAATATCATCAGAAATTTAAAGATAATCCAGCTTAGCTAGCCGGCCTGCTCAGTTGCACCTGCCTGTCCAGCCGGAGCCTCAACAGCAGCACACTCTACAGTTTCCTCAACAGCTGCAGTTTTCATGCCAGCTTCTTCAAGAGTGGCATCCTGTACAGTTTTCTCAGCTGTCATGGTTTTCTCATCTGGTGATTCAGCTGTGGCGCCCTCTGAAATTATCTCAGCTGCCATAGCATTCTTATCTGGTTCTTCAACGGTGGCATCCTCTACAGCTTTAATTTTCTCATCTGGTGCCTCAACTGTGGTATGCTCTACATTTTTTCCGGCTGTTATAGACTCCTCAACGTGTGCTTCAGCTGCAGTTTCACCTTTTGTCTCCTCAGCTCCTGCAGTACCCCCCACAGTTTTCTTGTTTGTTGTAGTTTCCTCAGGGTGTACTTCAGCTGTTATTTCACCTTCTGTTGTCTCCTCAGCCAGTGCATTTTCGTCTATATCTTTAACAGCTGCTGTAGTTTCCTCGGTGTGTAGGTCCACTGTAGTTTCACCATCTGTGGTCTCCTCAGCTAGGGCATTATCCTCTAGGGTTTTCTCAGTGGTTGTAGTTTCTGCAACGTGTAGTTCCGCTGTAGTTTCACCTTCTGTGGTCTCCTCAGCTAGGACATTATCCTCTGCAGTTTTCTCAGTGATAATAATTTCCTCAACATGTAGTCCTGCTGTAGTTTCCCCATCTGTGGTCTCTTCAGCTTGGGCATTCTGCTCTATGGTTTTCTCAGTGGTCATAGTTTCTTCCACGTGTAGTCCCTCTGTAGTTTCACCATCTGTGGTCTCCTCAGCTAGGACATTGTCCACTGCAGTTTTCTCAGTGATCATAATTTCCTCAACATGTAGTCCTGCTATAGTTTCCCCATCTGTGGTCTCCTCAGCTAGGGCATTATCCTCTAGAGTTTTCTCAGTGGTCGTAGTTTCCTCAATGTGTAGTCCTGCTCTAGTTTCACCATCTGTGGTTTCCTCAGAAAGGGCAATATCCTCTAGGGTTTTCTCAGTGGTTGCAGTTTCCTCAACGTGTAGTTCCACTGTAGTTTCACCTCCCATGGTCTCCTCAGCTAGGGCATTATCATCTAGAGTTTTCTCAGTAGTCGTAGTTTCCTCAATGTGTAGCCCTGCTGTAGTTTCACCATCTGTGGTCTCCTCAGATAGGACATTATCCTCTAGATTTTTCTCAGTGGCTTGCAGTTTCCTCAACGTGTAGTTCCACTGTAGTTTCACCTCCCATGGTCTCCTCAGCTAGGGCATTATCATCTAGAGTTTTCTCAGTAGTCGTAGTTTCCTCAATGTGTAGCCCTGCTGTAGTTTCACCATCTGTGGTCTCCTCAGATAGGACATTATCCTCTAGATTTTTCTCAGTGGTTGCAGTTTCCTCAATGTGTAGCCCAGCAGTAGATTCACGATTTGTGGTTTCCTCAGAAAGGGCATTATCCTCTAGGTTTTTCTCAGCGGTTGCAGTTTCCTCAGCATGTAGTTCCACTGTATTTTCACCTTCTGTGGCCTCCTCAGCTAGGGCATTATCCTCTAGAGTTTTCTCAGTGGTCGTAGTTTCCTCAACGTGTAGTCCCACTGTAGTTTCACCATCTGTGGTTTCCTCAGATAGGGCATTATCCTCTAGACTTTTCTCAGTGGCTGTAGTATCCTCAACGTGTAGTTCCATGGTAGTTTCACCTTCCTTTGTCTCCTCAGCTAGGGCATTATCATCTACAGTTTTCTCAGTGATCATAATATCTTCAACATGTAGTCCCACTGTAGTTTCACCATCTGTGGTCTCCTCAGCTAGGGCATTATCCTCTAGAGTTTTCTCAATGTGTAGCCCTGCTGTAATTTCACCATCTGTGGTCTCCTCAGATAGGGCATTATCTTCTAGGTTTTTCTCAGTGGTTGCAGTTTCCTCAACATGTAGTTCCACTGTAGGTTCACCTTCTGTGTTCTCTTCAGCTACGGCATTATCATCTACAGTTTTCTCAGTGGTCATAATTTCCTCAACATGTAGCCCCCCTGCAGTTTCACCTTCTGTTGTCTCCTCAGCTAGCACTTTAACCTCTACAGTTTTCTCAGTGATTGTAGTTTCCTCGACGTACACTTCAGCTGTAGTTTCACCTTCTGTTCCCTCTTCAGCTACCTCTTTATCTTCTACAGTTACTTTAGCTGTTGTAATTTCTTCGATGTGTAATTCAGCTGAAGTTTCACCTTCTGTTGCCTCCTCAGCTACCTCTTTATCTTCTACAGTTAGTTTAGCTGTTGTAATTTCCTCGATGTGTACTTCACCTTCAGTTGCCTCCTCAGCTATCTCTTTATCCTCTACAATTTTCCAAGCTGTTGTAGTTTCCTCAACATGTACTTCAGCTAAAGTTTCACCTTCTGTTTTCTCCTCAGCTAGTGCTTCAGCAGCAGCTTCATTTTCTGTTTTCTGATCTAGTGCTCCAGATGTGGTTACACCATCTCCTGTCTCCCCAGCCAGTGCTTCGACAATAGGTGAAACTTTGGACTCACTAGGACCTGCAGATAAGGCATTGACACATTGCATATAAAGCATGCAAATATTGTCTAAATTGTAAACTACCTTAAAAAATGTAATAGCAGGAATGTTTACCAGGAATGTCAGGGCCATGGAACTCAGAGCATGCATCTGGATTCTTGGTTTCTGAGGAGCCAAGAAAAAATGGCATATTCACAAGACGATAACTACGGAGTGAAGGACCGAAAGTACTATACTTGCCCGCAATGCTGAAAGCCTTTTCAGCATCAGCTCGTTTCTTGAATACAACTTTAACAGTACTTGTGCTGGTCTGAATTTCAGTCTCAGATTCTTTCAGTGGCCCATAGCGACCAAACATCTTAATCAGATTAGTTTCAGAAGGAAGAACAGTTGACCTACCAAAGCTCAAAACAAGTGCAGTGGGCTTGCATTCATCAACCATCTTTTCATCGACATGGATAATTGATCTTTCTATCACTTGTATCTGTTTCTTAGGACTCAATGGTCCATGGTGTAGATTTTGTTGTGAATGGTGATATGTTTCACGTGATGATCTCCTACGCCTTGGCCTCATGCTTGTACTATCTCTTCTGAGGTCATGAATTGGGTGATTATGCAAACTCAAGCCAGACCAGTAGGAGTCCTGCATGTGATCAGTTGTCTCCACCTCAGGAGAGGGCAAAACCTTTCTCTTTCGCCCCCTCTTTGCCATTCTTTTCTCAACAATGTTTGCTTCAGTAGTAGTAGAAACAACATAGTTCCTATAATCACTAAAGTAATTAATTATCATTGCTGAGAAATTGTATCCATTCATTGGCTCTGCAGCCACTGAACACAGTTGGGACAATAATTCCTTGGGGTCGGCAATGTGGTGCTTATGCATACGTCTCCTTTTTGCACGCTTCTCCACAGTAAGCTCATTAACAGCATCATCGCTAGAGACATCAAAATCTCCATTTTCTGTTTCTGCAGTGTTCTTATGAGCCATCGGTTCATTTTGAGACTTAACAATAGATGAGGATCCTGTCAGCTGACTTGCAGCTCGCCGAATACATTCCCCAATCTTGAAAGAACTACCAAAAGTTGGAGTTATTGACTTGGTCTCAGAATCTTCAAACGAGTCGAGGCTTCTTTTCTTCTTGCTCTGTAAGCCATCAAAATCATCAAAGTCCATAGCCATCTGCCTTTGCCTTTCCACAGGATGACCATAAGAATTATCATTCGAAAGATTGGATGTTGCCTTTTTCTCTATCAACTCTAGACCATCCTCAGGCTTCTGCTTACGAGGGCGCCCCCTACCTCTCTTGGGCTTATCAGGAGGAGGATGCTCTACATTAGTGACAACTTCCTCAACCATTACATCCTTGGTGGAACACGTGTCTATGCCATTCTCAACCCACGCGCTGCCTGTTTGGAATGATGCAAGTTCAGGGCATCCCTTTGATCGGTAGAAAGATGTAAGTTGAGAACAAGCTATCACTAATTCCAGCAGGTCACCACCTTGACCAGGGAACAGAGCCAGTGACTTAATATAATTAAGAAGATTTTCTGGACAGAAACATGCCAGGATCTCAGACCGATTAACTGCTGAGCATGTAACTCCATCCTTGAGCCCAGCATTCTCAACCATATAAGACATCCCATTGTCTGAGAGCTCTTCAGGCAAACAAGAACAACTCATCCCTGATAATATCCGTCTTGAGAGTTCTTCAAGGGCATAATTAACTGAGCTAACAAAGGCATCTGAACTGCTCTGCTTCTCCATTTGTGAATAATTTGCTACAAAACGCTTCAACTGGGATTCATCGCACCATGCAAAAGTATTGTCACCGAAATATGCTACCAGATGGCTTCCCTTCTTCTGATGCTTCAATGCCAACTCAGAAGCATCTGATGGATCAAAAATCTCACCAGGCCACCAAGGATGGCTTTTTACTTTACCCCAAACAAGATCCGAAACTTGAAAATCACCCTTATCAATAGGAGGAAGGTAGTATCTAGCACAAAGATCAAAATTTGCAGAACTAGAAGTCTCATCGCACCCATTATTTCCAATACCAAAAACATTCTCACAGATAGGAAGGATTGATCTATCATGCTGCTGTTCAGGCGTGGGAGCTCCATCATCCTCTTGGATCTTGGAGCTCCCGTCAACAACAGTAATCACATTATTCTGCATTTCCTTGTCACAGTGTGCCACGCCATTATCCTTTCCTCTATTTCCCATGCCACAGGTTGTATTGGCATAATTTTCTTCGAGTTTATTGGATACTGAAATGTAGTAATGTAATTCAGTGATACACCAAAGGGAGTTAGAATAGTACATCAAACTGTTAAGTTTGCTTACCGGCTTCAGCATGTTCAGGAGTGGCAACATCTCCTGCAGGAACAGGCTTCCCCGTCTCATTCTGCAAAACCCTAGCCTCCGCTTCCAACTTATCCTCACCACTATCTCCTCCATCTAACTCTCGCGCCCCGTTAAGATCTTCTCCTTCCACCATACCAGCTGACTCCGTCGCATACAACGGATCACTCGCCACACCACCCGCCCCCGCAGCCTTCACCTCAGCATCAACCGCCACCTCCTCCACGGCTTCCGTCATCGTCATATCAGCGTCTCCCGCGGAGACCGACATGCCAGCCAAGCTCCCTCCCGCGTCCCCCGCCGTCGGGGCCGCAGCATCAACACGCGCCCCCTGTCTCGGCTCGCCGAGGCCGCCGTCTCCCCTCGGATCCGGGGCCACGACAGCCACGTGGCTCGAGCTCATCGGAGCGAGGTCCCCTAAAGCGGCCGCCCCCCGGCGAGGAATCTGCAAGGATCGCAGAGAGGTAGGCAGTCAGCACGGGAGCTCGAATTCCCCCCTCTCCCCCACCCCCCACCCCCGGATCTCGGAATTTACCTCTCTACCGGGCGGAGCCGAAGGGGTAGTGCCCTCCCGTGGTGAGCTCGGCTGGAGCGACAACGAGAGAGAGAGAGAGAGAGAGAGAGAGAGAGAGAGAGAGTTGGATGCGGGAGTGAACAGGGGAGGGGGAGGGGGAGGAGGATGCGTGAGCGTCTGTGTCGCGTTGCGGTGTTTGGGGCGTGATTAGCCGGGTGCACGGTGAGGATGTTGGAAATGCGGTTTCACGGGGAGGAAGACAAGATTGCGGTGCAATTAAAAGGAATATTTGATGATTTATCACTCTTAAAAATAATTTCGATTATTTATCACTTTAGCTTACTGTTATACATTTAGATGGTTCCACTTGTTATTCACACAAGTGAGCAGTGGTAAATAATCAAAGTATGTAAACTTTTTAGTGATAAATCCCTAAATTTCCCCAATTAAAAGGAGTTTTGCTACGAGACATAAGTTTTAGTGACAAATCTAGCTCACTATTAAAATATTTCACTGAGCATGTTAGCCTACTGTCATTAACACTATTAAATTGATAAAAATTAGAGAAGTTTCACTTATTACAAAATTTAAATGACATATAATTGTCAAAGAGGATAATCACGTGTATTGTTGCTGACCGATTCCTTTGGGTTTCTGTTAGCTCTCCGAACTGTCTGCCCACCATCCGATTGATCAGGACATTAGTTAGCTTGCTCCAGCATGTATTTATTCTCTTTCAGTGATCAATACAATTATGCGTTGCATCTCAAACTCTCTCATGGTATCAGATTCCTAACCATTCTAAGCATCTTCCGCTGCTTTTCTTCTCATGGCGCCGAGCTCTGTCTCCTCCGACTTCAGAAATCCTTTCGTAACAGGCTCTGTGGCCATCTAGGCGGCTACGGCGCAACTCATCAACATCAAGTCTCACGTTCATGTGACTCTTGATCTCGGTGACTCCAATTTCGGCACCTGGCGCACCTTCTTCACCATTGCTTTCCGTAAGTTCGGCCTCCTCGATCATATTGATGGCACCACCAATGCCTTCCTGAAGCTCGACGATCCCGAATGGACGCAGATTGACATCTGCATTGTTTCTTGGCTCTATGCCACTCTCTCCACCGAACTTCTCTCCGCCGTGATCCAGCCCAACGACGATGCCTTTACCGCCTGGACCGCCATCAGTTCCTAGTTCCTGGACAACGTTGTTCAGCGCACTGTCCAGGCTCGACAGGAATTTCACGCCACTCACCAGGCCGACATGACCATCACCGAGTACTCCGGCAAGCTCAAGGTCCTCGCCGACACGCTACGCGACGTCGGGTCTCCCCTCACAAATCAGGACCTCGTCGTCAACCTTCTCAGTGGGCTCAACGACAAGTTTACCCACTGCGTCTCCACCATCTCTGCGGCGCAACCACCCATGACGTTTCTACAAGCTCGATCCTTTCTCCTGCAGGAGGAGATCTGGATCGCCAACCGAGCACAGAAGGCAGCGTCCACCACCTTGCTTGTCGCCTCCAGGCCCGCCGGTGCTTCATCCAATGCACCTGTTGTTGGATCCACTACGTCTACACCTGCTTCTCCTTCCGGTACCTCCTCTAGCAGCAACAAGCGCTCCTGGAAACGCAAGAAGCAGGCTGGCCGCCCTGATGTCTCCTTCGACAAATCTGCTGCTCCACATGGTGCACCCATGCCGTCCTGGGTCAATCCCTGGACTGGCGTTGTCCAAGCGTGGCCAATTGCCAGGCTTCCCGCCAACCCATCCGCGCCTGGTGTTCTTGGCTCTCACCCTGGTGCTGCTCCGCCGCGGTCTTTGATGATGCAACATGCTCCAGCTGGCTCAATCCCCCGGCGCTGTACCAGGCTCTCACTGGTCTCTCTCTCCAGTCGACTCCACCAAGTGCCACCGACTGGATCTTCGACACTGGGGCATCGACTCACATGGCTGGCCACTCCGGTATGCTTTCATCCCCTGTCCCATCAATTCTCGCATTGTTGTTGGCAATGGTGCATCCATGCCCGTGCAGTGCATGGGAACGACCACTGTTCCCACTTCTACTGCACCTCTTTATCTCCGTGATGTTCTTGTTTCTCCATTCTTAATAAAGAATTTGATTTCTGTTCGCCGTCTTACTCGTGATAATTCTGTTTCTGTTGAATTTGATCCTCTCGGTTTTTCCATCAAGGATCTTCGCAGCAAGAAGGTTCTTCTTCGCAGTGACAGTCCTGGCGATCTCTATCCATTGCGATCCACCGACAAGGCCATTGCTTCTAGCTTCCACGTCTCTGTTGATCTCTGGCATGATCGCTTGGGACATCCAGGTCGACCGGCGTTATCTCACATTCTTCAAACATTTAATTTCCGTTGTACGCCGAGCAATAATCATACATGCAATTCTTGTCGTATTGGAAAACATGTTCGCCTGCCATTCACTGCTTCAACCACTGTTTCTCCATTTCCTTTCTCTTTGTTGCACTGTGATGTGTGGACATCGCTTGTGTTGAGTAATTCTGGATTTCAATACTACCTTGTTATACTTGATGATTACTCTCACTATGTATGGACTTTTCTCTTGCGACGCAAATCCGATGCACTGCCTACGCTCATTCGCTTCCATGCCTTTGTTCAGTCGTAATTTCATCGGTCGATCTTGGCGTTTCAGACAGACAACAGTCGTGAGTTCAACAACTCTTCTTTTCGCTCGTTTCTTGCTGCTCATGGCATTGTCCTTCGTCTCACATGCCCATACACTTCACAGCAAAATGGTCGTGCCGAACGCATTCTCCGCACTCTGAATGACAGCCTACGCACCATGCTTTTGCATGCTTCTATGCCAATATCCTTTGGCCTGATGCCTTGCACACAACCACCTACTTGCTTAACTGTCGTCCGTGCACTCCTCGCAGCCACACAACACCTTTCTTTCTTTTATTCGGCTCTCAGCCCGACTACACTCATCTACATGTCTTCGGGTGCTTGTGTTTTCCGAACACTACTGCCACCTCGCTGCATAAACTAGCACCACGTTCTGCTCCGTGCATTTTTCTTGGTTACCCTGACAACACTAAAGGCTACCAGTGTTATGACCCTGCCACTCGCCGCGTACTGACTTCACGACATGTTGTTTTCGACGAGCATATGTTTCCCTTTCGCCAGGTGTCGCCCAAGTCCACACCAACGTCGACCACGCCACCACCATCCGTCGAACAAGTACCTGTCCCCTTCCGGCAACGACCACAGCCACGCAGGGCACCACCTGCGGCCACAAGTTCTTCATCAACAACACCTGGTGCTACAACTTCATTCAATGATCCCACGCAGTCGCCACCTGCTCCATCAATTGATGTGCCGCCTGTGGCCCAGGCCTCGACCTCGCCTCCCCAAGACGTGGTTTCACCAGGCTCGCCTCAGGCGTCGGTGTCGTCTTCTCTACCCATGGGACATTCCATGATGACTCGACGGAAGGCTGGCATTATCAAGCCCAACCCTCGCTATGCCAATCTTGCCACTGCCGATGAAGTGCCCAACACGGTGCGTGCTGCCCTTCGTGATCCAAAGTGGCTTGCTGCTATGCAGGAAGAATACAATGCACTGAAGAACAATGGCACTTGGGAACTTGTACCTCGCCCTCCAGGAGCTCATGTCATCACCGGAAAATGGATATTCAAAAACAAGTTCCATGCTGATGGCTCACTGGAGCGACGCAAGGCGCGTTGGGTCGCTCGTGGATTCTCACAGCGGCCAGGACTCGATTTTGATCAAACCTTTTCTCCTGTGGTTAAACCGTCGACCATCCGTCTGGTGCTTCATCTAGCTGCTGCACGTGACTGGCCAGTGCATCGGCTTGACGTAAAAAATTCCTTTCTCCATGGAGAACTGACGGAACGCGTGTATTGTCACCAACCAGCTGGTTTTGCAGATTCAGCACAACCGGATGCCGTGTGTCTCCTACGTAAATCCTTGTATGGCCTAAAACAGGCTCCACGGGCGTGGTTTCAACGCTTCGGCACGCATCTTCAACGACTTGGGTTTGTCTCCTCCAAGTCTGACAACTCCCTGTTCGTGTTCCACCATGGCGATGACGAGGTGCATCTCCTCCTATACGTTGACGACATCAGTCCTTGCTGCCTCATCACAACGTCTTCTTCAGCATGTCATCAGCCAAATTCACGATGAGTTCGCTATGAAGGACTTGGGCCCTGTGCACTTCTTCCTCGGCATACAAGTGTGTCGAATGGCCGACGACTTTTTTCTTTCACAGGAGCAATACGCCGGTGAGGTGCTTGATCGCTTTGGCTTGACGACCTGCAAGCCGGCCATGACGCCCATCGACACGAAGGCAAAGGTCTCCGGAGTGACAGGGGAACTCTTCCACGACCCGATGTTCTACCACAGCATCGTTGGGGCGCTGCAGTACCTCACACTCACGCGGCCAGATTTATCCTACGCTGTTCAACAAGTGTCTCTACACATGCACTCACCGCACGATGTGCACTGGACGCTTGTCAAGCGCATCCTGCGCTATGTTCGTGGCACGACGCATAAAGGTCTGCAGCTTCACTGATCCACCACACCGTCACTTATCGTGTATTCAGACACCGACTGGGCCGACTGTCTGGATACACGGCGATCGACGTCCGGATTCTGCATCTTCTTCGGTGACTCGCTGGTATCATGGTCTTAGAAAACGGCAACCTGTTGTGTCTCGATCCAGTGCTGAAGCTGAATACCGCAGTGTGGCCAACGCTGCTGCTGAATGCTGTTGGCTTCGTCATCTACTCGGAGAGCTTCACGTCAAACTCGACACCGCCACATTAATGTACTGCGACAACATATCTGCTGTCTATCTATCTGAGAATCCAGTTCATCATGGCCGCACCAAGCATGTGGAGCTGGATGTTCACTTCGTCAGAGAGAAGGTGGTCGTTGGGGATATCCGCGTTCGACACATTTCAACTCGTCTACAACTTGCCGATATCATGACAAAGGGATTGCCCGTGTCGTTGTTTGAAGATTTTAGATCCAGTTTGTGTGTTGTTAATAACGCACGAACTGCGGGGGGTGTCAAAGAGGATAATCACGTGTATTGTTGCTGACCGATTCCTTTGGGTTTCTGTTAGCTCTCCGAACTGTCTGCCCACCATCCGGTTGATCAGGACATTAGTTAGCTTGCTCCAGCATGTATTTATTCTCTTTCAGTGTGTTGGACCGGAAACGGCGACCAGAGGGGGGGGTGAATGGGAGCTTTTAAAAATTCTGGCTAAAAACTTAGCCTTCGGTTCTGTTCTGTCTTCTGCGGAACAGGCTTCGAACACAACCTTCGAAGGTCTGGTTCGGAGGTACTTCGACAGCTCCGAACACAGGCTTCGCAGGAGCAAAAGTTCGAAGCCAAGAAGACTTCGCTCCACTAACAACCCTCGAAAATCTACTCTGCTAAGTCAGTGCAGGCTCCGCACACAAGGTGCTTCGAGCAGGCTTCGCACTTCACCCTTCGCAAGAGTGGACAGCCCTCTGAGGACTTCGACCAAGTACTTGGCGACAGCAACGGGTGCTGGGCTTCGTACCCGAAGGTCTACACGCACACGCAAATGGACTACGCTAAGGGCTTCGACACAAGAAGCACTACGGGACAGAACAGGGCTTCGCTAGTAATCAGCGAGGTCTTGCCTCGTGTTACACAGAGCGACAGCACACTGTAAAGCACACTTCGCGATAAAACACCCTTCGCCAAGACAGGCTCCGGTGAACTAAAAACTAGCGAGGTATGCAATACGAGCTCAAGCAAAAGCACAAAGAAGCAGGGCTTCGCTGCTTGAACAAGGAACACTGAAATAAATTGAACTCAGAATGAATACAGCGAGGTCTGTCTACAGGAGCTCAACAGTAAATGCTCAAAGTGTTGAATGTTACCTACCGAGCCCCCATATTTATAGCCCACGGCTTCATCCTAAGGAAGTGACTACTTTACCCCTAGGGTTTACAACAGATTTGTCTCTACATAACTAAGGGGTACAAAAGGTAGTCCACCTTTATTTTGGAGGCTTCTCTGTCAGCTGCAGAGGGGACAGTGTCAGCCTTTTTCAGAACAGACAGTGTCAGCCTTTACAGAGTTGACTTCTGGAACCTCCCTTCGCACCCGAAGGTGCGGTAGCTTCGGCGAGAAGCCTGCAGCCTGAAGGCCTTCGCTCCGCCGAAGAATTCCTTCGATACAGTGACGGTTTTAAGCCGAAGCCGTCAAAGCCCTTGGGCCTTCGCACCACCACCTCCGGAGTGGATCACCACGGCTTCGCAGCTACTCCGAGCTCGAACACCGTCCGTCCGTGTACCGAAGCCATGCATGGCCGAAGCACCTCAAGTCATCCTCACTCCGAAGACCCACCTTCGGAGTACCACCCTTCGAAGTCCCTCCTTCGTCCAAGGCCTCCGCATGAAGCATTCCATGAGCACTCCGTCGCAGTGCCTCTTTCCCGAGCACACTCCACGATGAGCCTCACCCGGACAATGCCTTCGATGCACCTCGACTTCTGAGACCTTCGTCGGGTAACCTTCGAGTGTCTCCCTCCGGAGCACACTTCGAACACCTTGCCTCCGCAGAGGACTTGGTCCAACAACTCCGAAGTCACTCCATTCGGAGTACCTTCGAAGTGCCTCACCTCCGAGGACTTTGTCTCGGAGTACCTTCAGCCGGAGCCACGCTCCGCACTCTCTGCCTTCACCTGGCACGCCTCGACCCGAGGACCGACCCGGACCACCTTCGCAGCCACCGTGACGGAGCTCCCCGCTCCCCTGGCATCAAGCCACCCGCTTGACCCAAGTTCACCTGGCTCGAACCCTGTCCGTCCGCTCCGAAGTCCCTGCACCACC